>JACXII010000008.1:6695106-7151961 GCA_014737395.1 Bombus waltoni
TTAACTGTTTAGTTTTTACAAACTCATAAAAATCTGAAGACATCTTTTTCAATCAGAATTAAATGAAAACAGTATAGTTAATAAAAAATAGTAAATCTTTCGCAAGCTCATTTCACTCAGTTATTTCTCGTTAAGGCAACGCTTTAGTATCAACTGATTCGTTAATTAGTACACGAGAAAGAAACATTTACTATTTCTTACTTAAAATACTACGTTTACATAATCACATAATATTCGATGTTAACATACATAACGTATAAATGTTACATCAAGAAATTACCATACAAATAACAGTTGTTTCAAAGAAGAAGGGATAGACAGTCAACATGACTTAGAGTTTAACGCTAGGTCTTTATCAGAAAAACATTCGAACCAGAGAACAGTGTGAATTTATAAAGTTTTATAGGATTGTATCTCCTTCATCAATGCCTAACATCTTCAAATCATCTGGTCCAGGTTGAGTATCTACTTCTGTCTCCGCCTGAGTAATTTCAGGTGGTGGTTGATCCATATATTCTGGCCCATACCCAACACACCCTAACATACTATACATAGACGAATACATAATGTTACTTTCTTGTTGACTTTGTTGTTTCGTTTCTGTTTCCTCCTTCGGAAAGATGATATTTAGGGCCTCTTGCAAATCATCGGGCAGAGGAATGCTTGGGTCAGTTCGTTTTTCAGTGGGTTCTGGGATATCGGAAATATCTTGTGTAGTACTCTCAACAGTTGGTAGCGGAGGTGGTGGTGGATTTTGATGATTTTGAACGAAAGGAGGAACCGTGGACATTTGTGGTGGTGGGTTTGCCATGAAAGGAGGATGACTTTGCACCGGTGGTCGTACTGGTTGATGAGGCGGAAATCGTGGTTGACTCTGAACGAACGGTGGTGGAGTTGTCATAAATGGCGGTGGAGGTCGATTCGTTGGGAATTGCGGTCTACTTTGCACCGTTGCCTGTTGCTGTTGTTGCTGCTGCTGCTGCTGCGACGTAGTCGAGAAAGGTGGTGGTGGTCTATTCAGAGGAGGAGGAGGATGTGGAGGCAGAGGTAATTTCGATATACTATGCGTTTGTTTTTGCTGCTCTATTATTGGTTCCTCTATCACTGTTTCCTCGGATTGATCTTCAATCTCCATATCGACCACCTGTTGTGCAGGTTTTGTTTCATTCAATACTGGAGGTGGTGGAGCTACCAATATTTTCATCGGTTGATTTTTGTGAAGAGGTAGAGTGCTTGTACTATTAGCATTATTCGCTGTGGTAGTAATGGTAGCAGTGTTACTGCTACTACTAGTGTTATTGTTATTACCCAGATTTATTGGAGTTGCAAGCTTGGTGATATGTACAACACCAGGTGGATTTATGATCTCATTGGGAACTTTCGGTGTATCTTCAAATTTGCTCTGTTGATAGGGAAGAGGAGTAATATCTTTCTCAGGCAACTTTGGTTCTTCAGCTTTCTTCTTAAATAGCGGTAATCTACCAATGAAAGGTAATTTACCTTTCGATACCTGAGGTGTCGATTTTTTAGTCTGTATACTACCCTTCTTAGATTTAGACGCGGATTCGTTTGTTTTCTTCTCGAATTTGGACTCGTCATTAGATGAATTATCGTCTCTTCTGTCCTTTCCGTATTTATCGTAACCTCTCTTTGGGCTGTCGCGCCAACTTCTTTCACGTCGAGGAGATTCATTACTATCTCGTTTTCTTCGATCATCGTAATAATCCCTGTCTCGATCTCTATCCCTGTCCCTGTCCCTATCACGGTCCCTATCCCTATCTCTGTCACGATCACGATCTCTATCTCGCCCGCGCCTTCTTTCGTACCTGCTGCTATAACGATCGTATTTATCCTCCCGTCTGTCATACTTTCTATCCCGATCGTCTTTGTATCTATCGCTTTCTCGCTCTCTCTCATCCTCCTTCTCTACAGATTTATTTTCAGGCGGTTTTACGGTCATGTTGACTTGCTGCTTCGTCCAGAATCCCATGTGTGGTTTAGGCATTTCTTCTGGTTTGGGTAATTCGATTGGTTTGTTGGCTACAGGTTGCGGTTTTTCTTCTTCCTTCTTTATCCAGAAGGGTTTAGGAGGTTCTTTCGGTCCCCAAGCTTCCAAATTCTCTGGCTTTGACTTGTTCGAAAAAGAAGCCTGTTCCTGTTCTTCCTCCTCTTCATCCATTGCTTTCTCCTGGCTTAGCCTTCGATTACTAATAGACTTCATTTCTTCTTCTTGCTTTGCTTTTAATTTGTCTCTGATCGAATTCAACAGCTGTCTTTCATCAGTTTCGACAGGTGGAGGTTCCGGAGTTAATGGTTGATTCAAGTGTTGCGCCATTTTTGACCAGTGTCCTTTTAATTTTATCCGATGATAATCTATCTCTTCATTCAGAATGGCTTGCGTCGACGCTTTCATCTTATTTCGCATAGCGACACGAATACTCTTGGACATGTCCTGATCGGAATCTGTGTCTGAATTTTCTGATTCACTGGAACTGTCGCTGCCACTACTTCTGTTTCTTCGCTTCTTAGATTTCTTCTTACTCTTCTTCGACTTCTTTGATTTTTTTGATTTTGGTGGCGGGTCGTCGTCTTTGTGTTTCTGTAATTCCATTTGGATCTGTTTGTGTTTCTCCTCTGAGAATGCTCTCTCACGATCTGCCATCCAATCGGTTTCCCAATGTGGATTTTGCTCGACAAAACGCTAAATAAAGATGTTAACTAATTAATTTTATATTACCCCTTTTTTTGAGACAGAATTTAGAAAATAAAGATCTTACAGAATAATTTTCTGAATGTTGCTTAGATTTCAGGTGCAAACTCGCACAATGGAGATCCCCAATCCAAGAATCACAAAGCTTGCAGTACCATGCCGTCGCAGCGCTGAAGAACTGTAAACCTATAAGCAAATATTTTAACACTTAGCATTACTTAAGCTTTGAAAATGGTAA
Organism: Bombus waltoni; assembly: GCA_014737395.1. Taxonomy (NCBI): domain Eukaryota; kingdom Metazoa; phylum Arthropoda; class Insecta; order Hymenoptera; family Apidae; genus Bombus; species Bombus waltoni. The sequence continues at coordinate 6,698,055 of JACXII010000008.1, forward strand.
ACAATTTAAGTTCATAAAGAATGACCTTATATTCTGCCACGACACATTCATGTCACTGAAAACAAAAACAATATATATTAAAAGATGCTCAATAAATGGTTGATAACATTAAATATTCTTCTGTAATCTCCCTCGTTGAATTCTAGAAGAAAAAAGGGATGGGGAAAAATCATGTTTTATTCATACAAATATACCACAAAGATATTACAAGTAAAATGAAAATAATAAATTACATAAAGCAACATAACATAGAATTTTTACACGTACTGCAACTACCTCATGTATTTTTTTTATCTCTTTTCTTAACTTTTATCAATCATATAAGAGCTAAAAGTTAATAATTGCTTTAACTTCTATATACATCGCAAAAAAATTAATCAGCATTTACAGTACGTTTCACAAAAATATTTCGATTTATAATATATACCATAAACCTATTTAATAATATAATATATATGCTAAGTAAAATAAGTGACACGAGTGAATATCACAATTTACACATTTTCATATAACTATATCCATTATTTGTATTTATACACGCACCAGCATTATGATAACATTGATTTATATTAATATATATTTCACATTGATAAGATCTTCCTTTGTTCATTCTTGACTGTAAATGGACCTACATACGATGAATCGACGAATAGTACACTTGCGAGGAATAATTTTAAATAGTTCGATTATAGAAGCTGAAATATCTGAAATCACCCGAAAGTGTGCTCCTCGAGTCCATTTAAAATCCAGTGCATCTCTATGGTGTTTACATCATTGCTACAAAATTTGCTGCTAACATTATGATGTATAAAAGACACTTCACGGAAAAAATATAAATTATTCCGTGTACAAATTTGTAAAAAGATTCATTTCCATGATGGACATCTCTGATGTATATTATTTTGAATAGTTTAAAAAAAAGGAAAAGCAAGAAATGTTTGAAGTCTAATTATCTTTCTTTTCGCGTACATAATTCGACTATGTAAGTCGATATATGTATGTTAATGCAAGCAAATTTTTGAGCAAACCATAGTTGTAGATCTCTTCAATACATACCGGACACAGTGTCTGTGCACAAGCTACGGAATTGTATTCTATTAGTAATTATCCACTGAAATGAACCATACCTTTAATAGGTGTTCTTTTCGTTGGCAGTCCAGGATAATAGGGCACTTCCTTTTCCGTTCCCTCTCCATTCCGCTCATGCCACGGCATATCAACTATCTTGCGTTCCTGTTGCAGGGAATTAGATGTTAATGATAATGTTTCCTACAATACTATATAAGTATTCGGTGGTACTTTTTAATGAGACATTGTTATGATACATCAATCAGACTATGTACCAAGTACCTGCAGGTTGACTGTTACTGTAATATATCATCCTTATACAAATATAGTTCAAATTAGAAATACATAGTTTTAATCGAATCCATTTGTTCTCTCACAATGTAAATCAATTATCAGTTAGATTTTTCTGCGTCCTGTTCTAATGATTATAAAAGTTATTTATGAAAACGATTTTCAGTTAGAAATTTCTATATTCAGTTATTGAAAGTACCTATACCAGAGCTGAATGAGTTTCACTAAGACTCTATTATTAGAATAACAGGCAACTTACTAAGCAAGCTTCTTTGTGCTCATTGCTATGCAGATGATTCAAATATTCCTTTGCCGTTTTAGGAAATATATCGCAGACTTTACACCAATGCATTTCTGGGTCATAATGTACAAAATTGTACATAGGTTTAGAATCTTCGGGAGACCTTCGTTCTTTCATGTCTCTTTCAATTTTGGATTCCTTGTCGGAGTCGGATGCCGATGATCGATCGGGCGACATCGATTTTCCTTTCGGAAAGTCTTCTTTGGGACTTCTTGAACATTTGCTAATTTCTAATTTAAACTTGCTTTTCAGATCATCAACAGTAGCTTTGTCTCCTATAATTCCGGTAAGCATATCGATTACGTTATGTATCGATTTCATTTTATTTTGTATTTCAATCTGCAAATTAAGAATTAACATACAATGAAAAACTGTTGAAATATATTGTTGATCATTTTATGTAATAATTGCGTACCTGCAACTTTTGATTCTCTTTTATAATACGGTTATTCTCTCTTCCACCTTCTTTACCAATTTCATCGCATTGCTGTCGCAGAATCTCCAATTCGCGTTGTAATGTAGTAGATTTCTTAACGTATTCTTCACGCTGTTTAGCCAAAGTTGCTTTTTGCTGCTTTACCTCAGCTGCGATTGCTGCTGGGCATAGAACATAAAAATGTATTAAAATAATATTAACTAATAAATTTAAATCAAAATAAAATAAAAGTCTCACCTTCCTTTTTGGCATCTTCTGGTCTTGCCAAGGATGACACTAATCCAGAAGAACCACTATCCACTGGTCTTGATGATTCCTGCTGGGATGTTAGTGAGGGAGGAGGTGGAGGTTGTTGATTGTTATAAGCTACCTGATTCCCTTGCCAATTTGGTGGTGGATAATCCTAACAAAATAAATATACATTTGATGTCAAATACTCAAACAATGCTTCTATCAAACCTTACCTTTATTTGTCCATACTCAAATCAGAACTTTGGATAATACACGGAAGATTCTTGAAGACAAATCATCTGGTCAATAATACTGGTTTCCAATGTCGATGCCAATAAAATAAACAACGCGAATGTTATACTTACGAGGGGATTCACAATACTTCGCGATGCAAAAGAACATAATGTTCATCCCCCAAAAAATGGACAGTACTACCAAATATTATTAAAAAAACACTTCGGTATTTTGTATAATAATTTCATAATTACTTTTGCAAACTCATACAATAAAATCAAACCTATGAATAGGCAATGTTTCAAAAGTATTGAAATTTAATTATATTGCCTTAAACGCAATATAATTTTAATTATTACGATATCAGCTAATCATTCTTATACAACATACTCCTTTGAACTAATGTACTCTTTCAAAAAACTTACACTGCGATAACCAGTGGGTTGCTGGTAGCTGTAGTCATAGCCTTGTCCATAGTTGTAATTGTAATTATTGTAGCCTTGGTTATAAGCTGGCAAAGGTGGCGGTGGTTGATTGGTGTTTGGAGGTGGCGGTGCCTGAAAAATAAATATATGTTATTTATTTCCTTCTTTTATATTCTTTCCTTTTTTATTTTTCTGGTCATATTTGATTTACCTGGTATTGATTATGAACTGCTGGAACATAACCACCAGGATTAGCTGGATTAGGAGTAGAAGATTGAGACTGAGATGCAGCTTGCTGCTTCCATTCTTGTTGTGAACGACTAGAGTCTTTCCTTCTTCTATCTCGGGAACTGGAACGTGATCTTCTATCTCTGGAACGAGATCTTCGGTATCTACTTCTTCTTGGGGATGGAGATCGATCATATTTCCTTGATCTTCTTCTATGAGATGAGTCTTCTGAGTCTGCACTAGGGCTCCTTGGCCCTTTGCGTCTTGATTCTTGCTCCATTTCTCTATAACCTCAATCTGTAAAAAGCACATCACATCATACCTATATGATCAATATATCAGGTTAGGTTATAAGATCTTTTTATTTGACAATATATAACGAAAAATACGTAAACCATACAATCGTGCATGATCTAATTCTAATAATCATGATAACGTTAAACGTTTAATAAATTTCGATGCTTTCAATTCATTATAAAATTTAATTCTAGAATTCCTTACTCCATACGCATTAGTAAAGGAAAGTAATTTTAAATGTCGCATTGCAGCCATTGTTATCTTCGATAAAACATCGACGATATTTCTCGATGTGTTACACGTTATTAGTGATATTTACCTTTCTCAATAGTTTATTTGCAACTTTAGTACTCTATTCTCGATAAGTACTAGCGAAAAATAATGAAAATAGTATGGTTTAATCTCTTTGAGAATCATTCATACAACACGATGTAACGTAGACCCAAAAACGAATGGAAGAAGCCGCACTGATTGTAGGTGCAGTACATAGAAGCAAGAAACCTTAGACGGTAGAACTCAAAATTCGACCAATAAATATACTAACCAGCTTCTCTCAACTTACACTGTAGTGATTAAATCTAATACGGAGATATATTTAATATATAAATACAATTCATTATAATATCTTGAATTTTTTAATAATTGGCTAGAGAATAAGAATATAAGTTATTCACCGATTCATAGCTTATGTTAGATCTAGTATTTTAGATCTAAAAGTTGATTGTCCGAAAACACCATATTTAAATCACTATCATGTCACTACAGTACTTCGATATATAATATACAATTTTCAAAACATTTTTTGGAAGTAGAGGTATTATTAACAAAGAAAATGATAAAGAAGCGTATTGAAGGTCGTCAATTGGCACAAAATGTTGGAGAACAAGTAATTATACTTGGTACTATTGGAAAAGTAAGAGATTTATTTGTTATTCATGTAAGAATATGCATAAATACCATTACCAGATGTCAATGATTGTTCTTGACTTACAGTATTTATTCACTGAGAATTAGTTATATTAATTCATTGAGATATTTTTTAACTTCTAGAAAGGTTCAAACGGTAAAAATATAGAATTAAGAACAACCGATGGTGTACAAGTTAATGTAACCTTACCGGTACCAATTGATGATAATGCTGAAGGTTACATAGAAGTACATGGCACATTACAATCCGCATCTACAATGAATTGCAGTAATTATGTAGTATTCCCACTTAATATGACAGAGAATTTTGGTAAATATTGATCTTATTTCATATACATATGTATCGTAAGGTATATAAAAATAAGGAAAATATTAATTACAGATGTCGATCGATATAAACAACTCATGGTTATTTTGAATGTATTAGGACCAGGAAAATGGAAAATGTCTGAAGATGAAACAGGGTTTTAAATTTATAATTGTATAACCTATAAAAATGTTTAAAAACTTTTTATAAGAATACAATTATTTTAATATATATTTCAAAGTGTAAATTATTCTTTTATAATAAAATTAAATAGTATCTTGTTCACAAGACTCATTATCCTTTGTTTTCAACATTCATGTTGTTCCAAGAAATTTACAAAATGAAATCCTAAAACTTTAATGAGCATCATCAGTATTATTTAAAACTTAGAATCTGAGATTTCTGTTTATGTTATACCCACTGCTATTTTACATGATGCATCTAAAGAGAAGCATCTACATGTACATGAAGTTACTGGACATTCTGAATGTTGCCTGTTTAAATAAGACAATAAATTATTTAAAAGAGAAAATATATGAATTAGAGGAAACTAATACATATGATCTTAAAATATACTACCGAAACCAATGTGTAATATGATCAGCATGACCACCATGTCTACATGTTTGACACCATGTAAACCAATTACTAAATTCTGTCAATTTATTATCACATTCTTCGCTTCTACTAACACTGGATGTTGTCATTTGCAATCCACTTACTGTGCCCATATGCATCAAACATATTGCGCATCGTGGTAATGGTTTTCTACAATTTGGACACGAAGACATCTAAAAAATGTAAGAAGACGTTATTTTATAAATATAAGATATTATTTTACTTGAAACTTTAATTATTGCTCTATCAAATATTCAAATGGGGACATATTACCTTCAGTTTATTGGGTGTACTTCCTAACCTGCCAAAAGGTCCTCTTGCTCTACTTAAACCTTGCATAAAAGCTGATATACTTTTACCACAAAAATTACAAGAAACATATATTTGTTGCGGAGGCTTTTCATTCGTTGAAGACCTCATCGCGATATCAAAATGAGCTCTTTGGGTCCACATTTTCCAAGCATTCAAAAGATTTCTATAACTTTATTTCAATTTTTTAAGTTATATTTGCTTTCCATAATCTTTTAAATAAACATTGTTTGTTGTAGTACCTTGTAATCCAAACTTGAACTTGGTTTTCTTGAAGTAATGTTGGTGTAAATGCTCTAATAGCTATTAAACTGCAACTTTGAACATCACCGGTAATTTCTAAGTACCGATTTAATAATTGTATACCTTCTAAACTAGTACCTAAGATGCAATACATAATAAGTAAGTATTATAATTAGCATGTATTTATTAAATTATGCAAACCTGTCAAAAGAAAACCCGCTAAATTTCCTTCATCAGTTAACTTTTGAGTTAATTTTTTTAAATATTCACTTAACTTATTATCCGATAAAAACATAAGTGCAAAGGCTACTCTGTCTTCAACTGCCATACCGTTTTCATTCTACAAGTATTTATTTTTCCCATTTCATATATGAATATTATGTTTCATAAGAAACAAAGATCAATGTGTACTTACCAGAACATTTTCATAAGAATCGTCTGCTGTTAGAAAAGCAAAAGTTGCTCTCAAATAAGGGTCTGTAAGTTGAGATCTACATTTTAAACATGATTCTCTCCACATGCTATTCCGGTCTTCGGAAAATCCTGATAAAGCCATAGCAACAATATTTAAATTTGTAGACATCGACATTTTAGTAGCTCCTCGATTTAAAATTTCGATAGCTTGCCGTAAACACAAATTAAAAACTGCAATTGCTGCTGCTCTTGGATATGCTCCTTCTCTTTCTAATCTTTCTAAGAATAAGTTATCATAAAGGGTATTGGTATCTTTATCAAATCTCCAACCACATAAAAGCAATCCTTTATCTCTGTCTGCAGATCTATTATATAAATATTAAAGTATGTTACAAAACTTTAGTATGATACATTGCATGCATTTTATACCTGTAAATTTTTGCGGTATGATTAGATCCTATATCTGACCAAGGACGATGAATTAGTTCCGATTTTAAGAAACCATTAGTAGATCCTTGTTGGCCATCTAGTTTTAAAACTGTTCTATGTAACATTAATAGATATTATTTTGTGAATTTTCAGATATATGATTAGAAAATCATTAATTTACCTGACACCTGGATGTTTATTATCTGCAGATGGTATAGTGCCATCCTCTACTAAATAGCGACTTAAGTACAACCACTGCCATAAGTTTTTCAGAGTTTCATTTTCAGCCAATTCACCATTCTGAGCCAGCTCTGGCTACAGACATATATATTAAAAATGTTATATAAAAAATATAAATTGTAAATTTCCTTAACTTACAAGTAAGCCATATTCTGAAGCAGCACGTGTTTTAGTTAAGATAGAAATATCGTTCAGGGCTTTGTAAATATTATCATTACTACATATATATTTAAATGATTTTGAAGCATGATTCCAGGCAAGATGAGATCGTGTTGACCAGTTTACTGTGATTCTTTCGCAAACTGTATAATCTGTAAGTCCTTTAAAAGGATAAAATAAGATTAGAAACATTTTGTTCTATAATTTGTATAAGTTCATAATATAATATTATCAAACCTTGTTGAGATATTGCCAATAATCTGTTCACGTGTGTTGGATGCCATGAGAAACTTACAGGACTATGCCAAGGTGGTGCAACTGTCCTTTCTAATGCTCCAGGTTCTGTATCTTCTCCTCCTCCAATTCCACAATGTTGAATGTCATACAAATGTAGTGTCGCTTTATTAAAGATGATATCAATGCTTATTAATACAATTTCTGATTAAATTAAGAAGAAATTAAATTGACACTCTACCTGAGTCTTTTTGTAAAGCACCCAAAAGATTGTGCCTAGTTGGGCACCATAATACTTTTGTAATTTGTCTAGTTTGTGATAATGTTAAAACAGGTTTTTCAAAGCATCTTGTATCCCAAATTGTTATCTGATTATCAACACTTGAAAGTAAATGATAATTATTATGCGGATTTACTGATACGTTATAAACAGCTTTAGTAGCTGTTGTGTTTACCACTTTTGCAGAATCTAATATAAAATAATATAACGTACATATGACAAATTACATTACGTATAAAAAATATAGAATGATACTGCTTTATTATAATACCTCTAAAATCAATGATTTTTAATTGTTTGTTATTAGTGCCAACTACCATACATTTTTGTTCATGTTTGAACCAAGCAATAGAATGTATAGTTTCTGAAACACCGACTTCTGCAATAGGTCTCATAGAATCTGTCTGTACTGTATTGTGGTGATGCACTCTTTCAGAGGTTTGCAAACCTTTATTTATATCCCATAATAAAATGGAATGATCTTTACTATGTTTATCTAAACCAGACACAATTAAATTTGTGTCTATGGGATTCCAAGCAACTGTATTGCATTGTCTTGCATGTTTTGGGACTATAATAATTTATTAAATGTAATAAAATATAAATGTGTAATAGATTTCATTTATTAAAATAATTTACCTAGTTCCTTTCCACTAAGACCTTGGGAATCAAAAATTGTTGGACCAAAAGTAGTTAAAACAACTTTTCCATTTGCTTGTCCAACAGCTAACAGAATATCTGGTTCTAATTGTGGATATATATCAATACATTTGACATAATGATGATTAGTATTTGTTGCAAGTAAATGAGCAACAGTAGAGTCAGAAATCTTTGTGTCTGCAAAGAAAATATAAGATATGAAATAACATTTTATTTCTGTTAAACTATGTGTGAAATACAATTATATTTTATAAGAGACATTTACTCACATAATTGTCTATTATTGTCTTTTACTTGTATTACTTCATACAAACAGATTTCTGTACCCCATGTAATAAATTTATTGCCATGAATTGGAGACCACTGTACATCAAGTTTAATACTACTCATTTTGTAGTAATTTTATGAAATTTTGTTAACAAAAATAAAATACATTACTCTAACTTTTTGCCTAAAATAATAAAAAAAAGATGATGCGCTTTGCAGATATGCATTACGATCCTATTTTCTGATCTTAAAAAATGTTCCTTAACCTCGAACATATTTTTTTACCAAACGTTTTCATTTAAATCTGACACTTAAATATTCATTTTTTCCGACTATTTTACAGATGATTCATGGTAACTTTGGGTGTTAATGATAAATTGCTGTGACAAAAAAAATTTCTATACGTTTATACTTCTGATTGGATATTAGTGAAATTTGTCCAATATTTGTACTTCTATATAACGGGTACTCAAAAAGTACAGATAACTATAATCATAATTTATTACAAAAATTATTCAATATTCAATTAAATATTATTTGATAGTTAAAATTTTATTGTAATTTGACGATTGCTAAATTATTAAGAAATAAAGATTCAGGGCTATTTTTGTTACATTATTTTATATTCATATTTATTTAGCTTTGTGCAGAGAAAATAGTGTATGTAACATTGCACTCACATTACATATATATGTACTTACTTCATACAATTTGACTAATTTATAATTAGTAATACATTTTCATTATCTTAAAACGCATGATGCGTGTGTGTGTGTGTGTGTGTGTAAAAACCATATACAACATTGCTCTTCTAACTTGCACAAAATAGATTATATCAAAAACTATAGACATATAGTTAAATTATAGTGATGACAGTACATGATAATTACATAAAAAATGATTTAATTTATGATAAAGCAACAACTTTATATTTATATCCATAGCGTACGTTTATGAATAATTATAACATGTAATATATCTCCTATACAGATATTCATGAGATGAAATTTATTTTAATTTATACACACTGGTAAGCTGTATCAAAAAACTTTATTATATTATTAATTTCAATTTTTTAATAGTGAACACTTAAAAAGGCACAATTAATTTCAATAGTACAAAAATATCAAAAAGAAAGTGCAGAAAAAATATTACTTATCCTCTAAAATGTTATTTAATACATATGTTTCAAATCATAATCATTTTGTAAAATTTCAGTACTTAATAGTACCTACATGTGTATACATATATATATACACATTTTACAGCTATATATATATAGTGTAAAATGTAAATATAATATCAAGATTTTCTTATTTTTCCATGAATAAATGCACCTCATAGAGGTTCAAGTCTTTTAGATAATTAGCATTAATAATGTTTTCAGTCTATTGAAATCCATTAATTTATAGACACAACATTTTGTATATATTTTAATTACTTGCTTAATAATAAGAATATGTATTCTTGAATGATGAACTGTGCTATAAAATACATATATTTAATGATCTTTTTTAACCAAAGGTTAAAAAAGTTAAAGGTTAAAAAAGAAATTATATTATTTTTCAAAATAGAACTACTTTCTCTGAAAATCAGAATCAACATTTTTGTTGTTTTCCTAGATGTAAATATAATTATTCTATTTATATTTGCTTGTTCAGAAGATACAAAGCTATTTTAATATAAAAATAATAAATTGTATTACATTTGTACATAGCTGCATATTGGTAAATTAGTCTTACAACATATTACAAATGATAAATAAACTGTGGATTAATTACCACATGTATGTCTTCTGTACTTTACAGTGCTGTGACTGTCATATTACAGAACAAATTTAAACAAGTCAAAAATATTAGCATTTTATTAACAAATGATAACATAAAGCAAGAGTGCTGAAATCATCCAAGGATTCAAAGAAACATACAAAATACACCAATGAATATATAATAATTTTATTTGCAAATAAAATCAGTTACAGTGTTCCTATAATAAATATTTGCAACACTTTTTTTGTTAACCATCATTAGATCATCACGAAATATTGTGCTTAGTATATATGTATAATGTATGTATACATGGACATACACTGCATGCACATGTACATATACATACACATTAATCTTTTTCCTTCACCTTTTCTGGTTCTTCCTTTCATTTTTGTAACATTTAATTAAATAACTATATATATTTCAGCACTCTAGTGGTAATGAAAAATTTTAAAATAGGTTCATTTATATATAATGTAATTTTGTGCATTGTTAAAAATTCTGTTACTGTTTTTGCATTATAATAAATATTGCGACATAAATTAACAATAGTATCTATGAATTATAATTATATGCACCAGTGCATTACAAATTAATTATTTAGTGGTTTAGTGGAAAAGAGTACAAAGTTTACACCTATTAATATGATAACTATTAAATAACGTTTAAATTATGCGTTCTCAATACAATTGCTTTATATTTATTTTTACTGTCAATTCACTGTAAAGTGTCAGAAAACTTCCTTCTGCATATGTATGTGTATGTCACGCACTTATATGTATATATGGATGTATGTATGTATATAAATACACTTCTCTTACTCAGGTTTTTGCAATTAGAAGTCGAACGGTCCATTATAGGAGCTATACGCGTTGTTTTATGTTTGTTAGAGCAAAATACAGCAACTTCTTTTTTTTTGTTCATTTCCATCTCCTTGGTTTTCCTGTGCTTTACGTGCAGCTATTGCACGCATTAAGTCAAAGAACACCTGCAATAGAATACAAAAAAGTTGTTAATTTCCATCTTATATTTCTATTTAATATTTAAAAACCATGGTTATAGTAATTTTACTATATATTATCAATATTAGGACCAAAAATAAAATTTATTTTCCGTCCGTATCTGTCGCCTAAGTTTTATTTATTAAATCAGTGGAACTAAGATACAGTATAAAACGCGTTGAATAAACAGAAATACAGTGCGACAATGTATAGTATCTGCATCGCTAAAATAAACATGCGTATCAATGAGCTATATTTACTATGTCATGTGAAAATTTATAAACTCATTCCCATTCTTTTTGCTTTCATAATAAACGTCTCAAAAATTAACGAAAAGGTCAGTCTGTGCCTTTGTAATTTGTGATATTGAATTGAAGTTGTACATGCATATGCAGTGTTTCAGGCATAAGCTGGAAACAACATAACAAGCGAAATTTATATAAGTAATTTTCTTTTGTACATGCCTGAGAGACACTCTTGCAGAAGGTTGATACTTTTGGTATAATTGTTACCTGCTGATAATTGCACATATAAATACTTATTTAAATTTCAGAAAAAAATGAAAAGAATACTGCAATGTATAAAATTTCTGAATCATCATCCAGTTGTCCATTTATGAAAGATCAAAAACAGTGCAAAAAAAGCAAACCTATAGAATTTTGCACTTCTTTTTCTTCCTCTTGGCACGGTCCTTTCCGCGACCGTTGCTTGCTGACTTATCTTCAATCTTGCGCGATCTTATTTCACGCATCAAGTCGAAAAATACCTGCAAATGTGCAATTGATGCCATCTCAAAGCTTCAAGGCTTGAGAAAGTGCTTTATAAATTTAAAAAGAAAAATGCAATATATATTTATATATTATCTTATATTTATATCAGTATGTTTTTATTGCAGAATTATGTGTGCAAAAGCTATAAGATGTATGTGTAGCATAGAAAATAAAACATACAGTAAATTATACGTAAAGCTAATTAAATATATTTCATGCAATTTTTGTGTTCTAAAAACTCTAATAAATTTGAGACGATAACAAAATGTCAATGATGCATGTGCATTTTTTTACATACAATTATAAATATATAAATTTTGTCATCATTAACATAAAATTGTTAATAACGTTAATTTCTAAGAGACATTTATTTCCATATAATGTCTATAAAAATAGAAACAATTAATCATTACCTTATCAACGTTTTCTTTTGTCTTTGCACTTGTTTCTACATATGGTACACCCCATTGTTGTGACCTGGCTTGAGCTTCAGCTAAACTAACTTTTCTCTTTTCTTGTAAATCACATTTATTCCCCACTAATAAAAATGGAATGTTTTCATCGTTTTTTACCCTAAGAATCTGTTCTCTAGATATACAAAATTAAATAATTTTGCTTTGAAAATCAAATACACGTAGGACCCACAGATTAAATAATTAGTTACCCACCTAAATTCTTGAGTAGCTTGAAAACTATCATCCTCAGTTATAGAAAATACACAAAGAAATCCTTCTCCACTTCGGAAATAATTATCCCGAATTGCTGCATAATCTTCTTGTCCTGCAGTATCTAATATGTCTATTTGCACTTCTTCTGCATCCAATACAACTTTCTTTCTGTAGGAATCTGCTTTTGTAGGTTCATAATCTTCAACAAACTAATTTATATATAAACAGGAAACAATCAATCAATAATATAACACGATTTTTTTTTATATACTTTTATAAAATCAATCTACCTCATCATACATAAATTGTAACGTAAGAGCAGATTTGCCTACACCTCCGCTTCCAACCATTATAACCTTATGCATTGCTTGAGTGGTACCTGGCTTTTTGGACATTTTGATTTATTTTCCTGAAATCATATATATAAATCTTAATATTAAAGATAAAAAAAACCTTAAAACTTTATTTTATGCAAATACTGGCATGTTTTAATTAAACTAAATGTTTTTCTACAAATGATCATTATTGAAAGGCATTACATTAAACAAAGGCAGGATGTGAAACTACTGTGAATGTGGGAAATCAAAGAACAGGGTCAGGAGTATACATTTACCTATATTCTGTTTATTTCACACTTGTTTATGAGATACAAATTAATTATATCTATTGATTTGATATCATATCTATAACATCAAAATAGCTTTTATCATGATAAACACTCGTATATAATTAATAATATATACATAAACACATATGTATTTGTAAAACTGCTAGTACCCTAAGAGATATCTTAAACAATAAAAACTGGACAACCAATCATTTCCTTCTTCAAAAATATCACATTAACCATCTTTCCTTAGAACCAATGTATTAAAAAAATGTTATATAAAAAGGTTATTGTAATGTTCATAAATTACCAAATTGAATTATGTTTTTTTATAGTTACAATTATAGAAATGCAAGACCAACAAGTCTAAGAAGTATTTTGATATATACAGTAGCATTTAATTTTTTTATATTTATACATTAAGGCTGTGAATATGGGCATAAAAAAAATTAATTAAAAAGGTATGTATCTTTTAAGGAAAATTAAAGTATTATTTACATTTTTATACTTAGTTGTGAGGAAAAAACAATAAAATAATTAAAAAAAAGCGTAAATGTATCAGAGTGACGAATAGTGAAAAAGGCGGTGCCACACGCCCAATTTTAGGAATGTCTATTTCATTCTAAATTCCCGAAATCTCATTCTGCATGTACCACTGTACATCTTAAAATATCTCCTACCTTAATCGATGACAATCTCGGATTAGTAAGTTTTTCAAACTCCGGGTATCGGATAATTCTTCCTGTTTTTTTCTAAGAGCACTGCCGTCGCGTTTTGCTTTACTGGATCGCAATTGATAGTACCGATAATTAACCATAGAGGTACCCATGCACCCTACCGGCACCTTTCCATACTGTAATACCGGCGCTCAAAGTAGTTCAACAGTTCTCCGTAGTGTTAAAGAGAATTCTTGTAACTTAAAAAAGACGGTAATGTATATCTTATATTACCCTTATAAAAATCTAGTAACATTAGTAAGTTATTCTGATCAATATAAAGGTTTTATACTTGCCCATTTACAAATAAAAAATCTTGCTCAAGGTAAAGAATTTACAAAGGAACATAATCTGGACGCTAGTGATCCCTAGCATGATAATCTAGTCTTCTTCTTAGAACTCTCCCTTCCCATACGGCACGTAATACAACAATTCGCTTTTTAAAGAAAAGAATTTTTTCCTCCTTTAAGATATATTTAATGTACCTACGTATCTATAAGATACACGTCATAACTAATACCTTATGCAGAATCATATACTCCTATTCGCTACATTTTTAGTTGCGAATGTTTCTTATTGGTTACCGAAGCAAGTAATAAAATAAGCGGGGATTCGGTCAAACTTATCATTTTTACGGAAGACCACAGATTTCCACATTTGGTAAGCAACTATTTGTAATAAGTACGACAAAGCATAGGGGACACCTTCGTTTGAATGGTCTTATATTTTTCTACATCAAACCAGGAAGAATTAGTTAGAAAACAATAAATGACGTCAAAAGAAGTCGCGTGATCGTTCTCGAGGCTACGGACTGGCCAGAAGTATCTCATATAACAGTGGTGTTTGTCAAAAAATCCAACATAAATCTACGATTCGTTTTCATCTTAAAATAAATATCGTTCTTTCAGCATATCGATTCTTTTTCAAAAAGATATGTCTTATGTATAAAACGAGAATATTTTTTAACACAGTGAAGCGTCATTCGATATTCGTTTTATAAAAGAAAACGGAGCCACATGATGAGAGTTACTGCCGACAAGATTTCCCCGCACCACGATCTGTACGTAATAATAATCGCTGTAAGATTCAAGGGATGTGCATTGCGTTGCGCGGTGCGTACTGAAGTCTAGACTTCTCCGGTGAACAGTGGATGCGCATAGCTCTCCTGAAGAAGAATCTTCTTTCTCTTTCTCCCACATTGGTGAGATAGCTCGTGGTCGCGACTCCCTGTTGCAGCACTTTCGTCAAATCTCATCGTTTCAATAGTTCTACGATAATAAATATATAACATCATATACTAAATTTAACGTACGATGACATTCTGTAAATATGAATTGTAGGATGAGGCCGCAGTGACAGTGAACTTAACACGACGAACTTCTAATGCGTGTTTAATAAGTGACACATACGTGGAGTGTTTTGGTTAGTGAAATTGAGATTCGTGTCCCTTTTCTTAATAAACAGGAGTTAGTGAAACATCTGTACGAGTCTACTGAGGCTAAAAGAAGATCTACATGGTGTCGTAGGATGACTGATCCAAAAATCAAAATGCATTACACACCACCGAGCTCGGACACCATTCAAACAAAGCCTTTTCCTATTCGTGGTAAGATATATTGAAAAATAATGTTGTTTTTCCCCCATAAATATTAAAACCTAAATATAAAACAATTAAATTTAAATATTTTTAATGCTTATTTTTTGCTTTTTTAAATAATAGAAATTGTTGTATTGAAGTTTTTTGAAGAAGCAATTGAGAAGCGAGACTCATTCGATTGCAAAGTGAATCTTTTTGTTAAAGTACTTGTCATTTGTTTTCGTCTTTTTGATATTTATTATATTCTTAGAAATATTGGTTTCTCTACAAATATATGCTATTTATCACGTGGGTTACTGTTACTCTATTCTATCATCATCCTACGAGAACATAACCTGAAAAGATGCCCCATGTTAAACCGCGTGAGCCGCATTCACACGAATGACACGATTACGTAGGATACATATGCATGTGACAAGAGATCGTATTAATTGAGTGAAATCTATGGTAACGTGAAACCGATTGAAACCGGTACGAAGCTGTATTTGACACCATAGGAACGGCTTTAATTTTGACCTTGATTGCAAAGATTCATTGCTACGATCAAACCGCCTTATTTGCAGAATTTCTAGTTTACGCGTGTTAAGATAACAGATATTGAATCATCAGTATTTTATTATAGAACCAAAGTATCTACTGTCAAGTGTTTCTCAAAAGTCAATCAAAATTCTACATTGGAAAATTTCTATTATGTAAATATTATTTCAATAAACTTACGAGAACAATCCTAAATAATCATAATATGAGAAATATCTATTAGGACACAAAAGAATATTTGTTACATAAACAGTAAAGTACCGTAAATACTGTTTCAGCGCCGGTTGTAAGAGTTCCAAAGGTAATTGATTTTCTGAGTAGCTGGAAGAATCGCCGAATTGATGCGTTTCTTTATCTCATGAAAATTTGCAAAGGAGGCATTTTTTGTGGCTATATCACTCTTGCAATTGTACCTTGGTCTTTGCTCGATTACTAAAAATAGTTGAACGATAAAGTTAATCTGAGAAGATTGGACGAAAGATGAAAAATTATGGCACGCGTTTACATGTTTGTCGAGCCATAAGGTTATTTCGCAAAGAGTGTCAGATAACAAAATGTTTACGTTTGAAAAGCTGTATCGGAACTAAACGCGGTTCGTGCCACCACAATGCGATCTAATTTTTATCTAGCGAAGATCATCGAATTGTCAAAAATGCGTTGAACTCACAACTGAATATCCGTTATTTTGGTTACAATTTCGGTTTGATTATTCCCGTATTTTAAGCTGGTGAAAATAGACAAGTAGTCATTAATAGCACTGACCCGAAATTGCGTAAATTTCTTTGGACAGCTAGTTGATTCCGTTCTCGTTATAAATCTAAGGAATGTTAAGAGCGCGAGCGATGTACACAGATTCAGTGACCAGACTTCGTACGATTATGTATCTTCAATTATCAGATATTTTAACGGAACATACGACTGAGTAATAATAACAACAAATTAATACGATAATTTTCTCGTATTTGAAGGACAGTACACTATTAGTATACCAGGAAAACTAACAAAGACAAATAAAAGATATATCTATGTACATATGTATACGTATGTATAAAAATATATAGATAAATAAAGTACGCATTGTGCACGTATCGAACGAAATACCAGACTAATATTACTAGAAAGCAACAGTTGCCATCTACTACTAGGTGAAGATTGAATGATATCGTACAGTGACAATCGCACTTGAAAAAATTAATTTCCGTTTTGTGTTAGGTAGAATGAAACCCAATAATTGGTTGATGTGTATGTATAATGATATTTGGGTCCTAATCCGATAAAATTAAATTTAATCAAAAATGACCTTCTTCAAAATGACCAACATATGATAAAAAATAATTCTGAAACTTTCTTTTATGTAATATGTTTGATAATTGCAGGCGAACGAGCGAATTGTGTAAACAAGCCGCATGTGATCGCTATGGTGGGGTTGCCGGCCCGTGGTAAAACATATATCTCAAAGAAGTTGTGTAGATACCTTAATTGGATTGGTATAAATACAAAGGTGTTCAATTTGGGAGAATACAGGCGACATGCAACCACTGCTTATCAATGTCACGAATTTTTCCGTCCTGATAATATTAAAGCAATGGCAATACGTACCCAGTGCGCGATGGACGCCCTCAAGGACGTCTGCCAATGGTTGGAGAGCGGGGACGGCGAAGTGGCTGTGTTCGACGCCACCAACTCGACCATCGAGAGACGACATCTAATCAGGGACATCGTGGTGGAGAAAATGGGCTTCAAGCTCTTCTTTGTCGAATCTGTCTGCAACGATCCTGAGATCGTTGAACAGAATATTATGGAAGTAAGAAAATTGCTCTTCTAAGTCCATCTGAAACTCGTAATAATTCTTGAAGTATTAATCTACATAGATTCAGATGTTTTATTTTTTAATATTGTTTCAATTTCTTATCAGGTAATGTATAAAATACTCAAGAAATGAAAGAGCTTTTCGTTTATAATCAATTCATAAATTAGCTTTGATTTGACAAAGTTATTAACATTTTAATTAAGAAAGATTAACAATTAACAAAATAAAACTTTTTAACGTGTAGGTGAAAGTGAGTAGTCCAGATTATACGAATATGAACAAGGAGGAAGTACTGGCTGACTTCATGCTGCGAATCGAGCACTATCGAGAAAAGTATCAGCCGTTGGACGAGAATCACGAAAGCGATTTGTCCTTTATGAAAATTTATAACACTGGCGAGAAAGTGCTGGTTCATAAGCACGAGGGTCACATACAAAGTAGGATAGTTTATTACCTTATGAACATCCATATAGTGCCACGTACGATCTATTTAACTAGGCACGGCGAGAGCGTGATGAACCTTGAAGGTAAGATAGGCGGAGACTCGGAGTTGAGCGTTAGGGGCTGGGAATATGCTAAAGCATTGGCTAATTACATCACTGGTCAGGATATTCAGGTACGAGCACAGACATGGGACAGAAAAAATATTGGATTTGTATTTGAGAAAACTAAAATAACATTTTTCATAATTGTAGGGATTGCGAGTATGGACAAGTTGGCTGAAGAGGACCATTCAAACGGCTAGTGACGTGAATGTGCCCCAAGAAAGATGGAAAGCATTAAATGAGATTGACGCGGTAAGCTGTAAAATAATTAACTACTTTCGTTTTCAATGAAAATTTATCAGATGATTTTGAATAGAATGAAAAACTATTGTTCCTTACACTTTGTCGTTCAAAATTCCTTTTTAAACGTTTGATTAACATTGGAGAAGATGGCCTTCTTTGTACCCTGTAGACAGTAGTTGAATTAGGGTCAATAAAACATTCACTTTATACATAATAAAAGTTATTGAATGGATGACAAAAAAATATTTGCATATAGAATTATTTATGATAATAATTAAACCATATTTATGCACAGGGTATCTGTGAAGAAATGACTTATGAAGAAATCGCAGAAAAGTATCCGACAGACTTTGCCGCGAGAGATCAAAATAAATTCTCATATCGTTATCCTAGAGGAGAAAGTTACGAAGACCTGGTCGCGCGATTGGAACCAGTGATAATGGAATTAGAACGACAGGGTAATGTTTTGGTTGTTAGCCACCAAGCAGTTTTGCGATGTCTATTTGCTTACTTCTTAGACAAAAGTGCGGGTAAATATCTTTATTTACAAATATTTAAATATTTTTTATAATATGGTTGATATTAGTATATAAATAATTGAGAGAAGATATCTTTACCAGAATGACTGCTTAATCAAATTAATAAAGGATAAATAAAGTGCATCCACATCGTAAACACAGAAAGCATAGTTATACGAAATGAACGTATGTATACTTGAACGGAGAATATCGAAGTTGTATAACTTTCGACCTTCAACGTATCAAAATGAACTGAACAAAATAGATATGTATGCAAAAAGCGAGATATCGGGAGTGACGAAATTATACGTATAACGGAAGTCCAAGATACCCCCCGTTCTTGTTTACATAATTTTATTTCCATAAATTGCGCGTAGTTTAATCAACTTGATACGCGTCGAATACATACATAATCTATCTTATACTTTAAACCATTGTTTGATGAGTAAATAATATTTATCTTTTCTCATAACATTATTTTTCTTACTGTACTTCACATAATTCAAAGATTCCATTCTTTTTTCACTTTATAAAACAATTTTGATCATATTTGTCTCCTTTCAGATGAATTACCATATTTGCAAGTGCCACTACATACTATTATTAAATTAACGCCAGTTGCCTATGGCTGTAAAGTGGAACACATTCGATTACCAATTGACGCAGTGAACACTCATCGACCAAAACCAAAGGTAGAGATGATTACAATTGACTAGTAGCAATGGTTTCTTTTTCCTTCCTTGTAAATAAATCCTTATACCGAGCAGAAACAAAAGAGAAAGAATAAGAAAAAATTGACACACTCTTATTTTGCTTGCTCATAATAAAATACCTCGATTCCTTAAGTTTCTTATGTTTTAATGTTCTCAGAATGCCTGACCATTAGTGGATTGGGACTACTTCCTCGTATCTAATCTTGATTTAATGTGTCCTAAATGTCATCCAATTCTAAGCTTTGTATATTAAACAGTGCGTCGCATGTATTTTTCTATTAGAATAGTATGGGTAATAAACAATGTGAGAGGTTGTATCACGCACGTAGATGTCAATTTTAGTGTTAAATTTGTTGTCACAGTAGCCTGTATATATTTGTAATTATCATCACCGCAAAGCACACAGAAGGATTGCATTTATGGTGCAGTTTGTTTAATAAATCATATATTTTGTGGTAAATTATCGAATGAAACGTTGATCGTCGTAGTGAATAAGTGCTCTGGAAATAAAGTATATGTTTATATATGTTTTAACGGTACGACGTGACCATAAGAGTTATCATTAAAACCTGCTGAATTATTTATGTGCGAATTACTTTTTACATCTCTGTTCATCTAGATGGAGTAGAAATGTAGTAGCTAATGCTTAGTATATGGTTACGAACCATTGTCCAAACGATATAACGGTCGTTGTATAAACTCTTTTCAGATCCCGGGATATCTAGAGGAACAATTCCGAAGGAAAGAAAAATTGCCTCGCACCTGATAACGACAACGTTGTAGCACGACAGAGCTAATTCTAATCGTCGTTACGAGGTGCTGAAGACGCATTCTTTTGGCAGCTGGCTGCCTTTATACGTCCGATGCAACGCGCATCCATTTAACTCCTTATTTTAATCAAATTTACACGAAATATGTCCGATATCATCCGACATTATTTCCATACGAATTACGTGATCAAAGGATTCCTTTCTGTCCTGTTGATTTTCTAATACGTGCCGTATGTTAGTGTAGCGTTAAAATGTGACAAATTTTGACTTGTGACGAAATACAGATGTTTTTATGTAATCGAAATCGCGGAGAGAATCCTATGAAACTTAAATGCATATGTAACCACATACGTAAATTTGTTCCAATACTGAGTTTCCTGATATCTAAAATTCTATATCTACATTTTGAGGATTATATTTAAAAATAGTATCGCTTTAAACATGTTTAACTTCCTGATTTGTTACATATTTCGTGTTGTTTGTAAATCGTCGATAGGAAAGAAAAAAAAACAATCCCCGCAGGTATTTCTAACATACATAGTGGTTATATAATGACGTTTATGTATTTTATAGAAATGTTTTATTGATACTAACATGTTCTGGCAATTATGAACTTATCAAGTTGTGTATATTATCGTTCAGGAAACAGCTAAATCTTTAATCTTCTATGGAAACTATCATGCCGAGCGAGAATCATGTTATATTTTAAAAATTTATCACCTCATATGATAATTTAGTTACTGGTATGAGGGAATAGATTCCAAAATATTTTTGTCAAGAAGATTATGCTACGTGGAAGATCGAGAACTTTTCGAAGTGTAATTTATTTTAAGAGAAGTGTACATATTTTTTTAATACCCTTCACGATGAGAAAAAATACATTTACTTGAAAACATTATACTCTGTTTTTTGATTTCAATGTATCTTTGCGTCTAAGATTAATATAAATGTTAATATTAAACATTTAATTGCGTCTTTACATTTTTATTTCATTATAAAAAAAAGAGCTAAACAAAGTTCTTTTCTATAATAAAAGCGTGTTGAATATTTAGCGCCACACCAGATGACGCTACTGTAAACTAGGTAGCGCTGAAATTAACAACAGTAATGTCGCTTAGTTGATATTTTCCAATGTTTTGTTTTTATGTAATGAACAGAGCAACTAATCAGGATGATGGCAGCAACTAATGAATTTGGTCCCGACTCTGGTGGTAGAGTTAAGGTATATTTCCTTTAAATAATGTGAAAAGTTCGATGTACTTTTATGTTCCTAACCTATACATGTAAAAAAAAGCAACAAACAAATGAATGAAAAGTAATTATTTAAATTTTATTGAACATACCTCCAGGGTGTTACAATAGTGAAACCAATTGTGTATGGCAATATAGCCCGTTATTTTGGTAAAAAAAGAGAAGAAGATGGTCATACACATCAATGGACAGTTTATGTTAAACCATATCACAACGAAGACATGTCTACATATGTCAAAAAAGTTCACTTTAAATTACATGAGAGTTACAATAATCCAAATCGTATTATGACGAAAGCACCCTATGAACTTAATGAAACTGGTTGGGGAGAATTTGAAATTGTGATTAAGATTTATTTTCATGACCCTAATGAACGACCTGTAAGTAGATTCTTCATAATTCTAAGCATATCAATCATGCAAATTTATTGAAATTATTTATATTCTAAATAGGTAACTATATATCATATATTAAAACTGTTCCAAACAACACCTGAGATACAACTAGGGAAAAAAAGCTTAGTGTCTGAGTTTTATGAAGAAATAGTTTTCCAAGATCCAACAGCTTTAATGCAACATTTACTGAACTCTACTAGACCTACAACTCTTGGTGTTTGGCGCCATAATACAGATTGTATATAGTCATTTTATTTAAATTAATGATTTAATATATGCATATGAAAATTATTTTTATTCTATTATACAGTTGAAGCCAAAAAGGAGTCTACAATGAAAGCAATAATAGAAGCAAGAAACAAAATAAGATTGGAAGTTATAGAGTTTAAGGAAAAATTAACCTTAGCAAAGGAAACAATTGCTAAATTTAAGGAAGAGATTGCTAAAATTTCTAAAGCTGGTGGAAGTTTATCTGTTACATAATCTAAACATTTAAAGAATTTTCTAAGATTATTATGGAATAAAAGAAATAGTTTTAGTATAACGGACAATTATAAAACAAATTAAGAATATAAAATAAATGTACATATTGCAATTTACATCTAGGTATAAATAATGAAGTTTGCATAACATGAATATATATTGACTTTGTAGAATACATTAAACACTAATGCTCTATGTATATGACAGTATAAATTTTGTTTACCATGAATCACGATAATAACCTTTTTCAATCTACTACTAATAATTATTTAAGCATAAGATAATTTTGATGAAAGAATTTTCTATAAAAAAAAAAGATTTGTCTAGATACTTACTGAAAAATACAATAAAATAAATTCAAGTTTTAAAAGAAACTATTATAGAACAATTGATCTCAAGGTAGTCTCGCAATTCTGATGAAACCACATAATAATTTACAAGTTCGAAGTTCAAATAATGCTGTATTATGACTAGCACTTATAGCTGCAAACTACTATGTATCTTACTTTATTTAACACCAAACTATATCTTCAAAAATCTTCATTAGATATAATCACCAAATTCTACGAACTAATTACTCTAATTCTATTAAATAAATGTACAATAAACGATTCCTAGTTTCATCAAATTTTAATTGCAATTACTATACCTATCAATGCATGCGCAAAAACTTCTGAACATGTTATGACCCGTCAAATTTTTCAGATATTATTTATATTATTATTCATTAGTTTATATAAATATAATTTCTATATGTTCCTAATACATACTATTGCATACTGACACCAACTACAAATTTTTCAGTCTCAACAAAATATCCTGCCCTCTAAATTTTGTCTTTGACACTAATCATCTTTAAAAAAATATAAACCTCACGTAATCAAATGATTATACAATTTTAAAGGAAAATATGATGAGTCATGATAAAAACAGCGACGGTATCTTTACTCGTTAAAATAATTAAGTTCGATTTAAATTAGCATCGCGCGCATAGAAATATTTTATTATTATATATAAGAAATGACCGCAGTGCCGGATACAAGCATCAGCAGACCGTGAGCTTTTAATACTGATTACACATTTCTAACCCATGATATATAGTTTAACTTTAAGCTAACTCCAATATCATTCCTACATATGTATGTATATGCATGATGGATGACAGTTATGCAAGAATCTTTTCGTGTCTAAAACCGGCCGGTCGATTAATATCACTATTGCACATTCCTAAATATGTATTTGAAAGTCATATTTCCACGTCTACTATAATATTTTTAATCCCATGCCTTTTAACGATATAAAATTTGTAACAATTGATCATGATTATTTTATACCATAATTATGAATTCGATTCCTTGGTCAGTGATGACTTAACTATTTCATAGATTTGAGCAGTTTTTCATTCAGTGTTTTATTGTTTGTTTGGTTAAATCTATGTAATGTAACATTTACTTTGGTAAGAATTTTTAGTACTAATAATTGTTATTCTATTTAAATAGAATCATTTCTAATTTTGTAACTGGGACCTTTTCTGATGCGAATGTTATAGCCATGTTGATACTGCAAGTAAAACTCCATATTAGAAATTAATTGAATTTGTTTATTGTAACTTAGATTAGAAAATAAAGAGCTTCACTAATAATTTACTAAGATGTGTGCATTAGTGAAAAGTATTACTAATATTTAATATAACTGTTAAATATTTATTTGAACCGTCTAAACTACAATTATTCATGTAATTCATCATATTAGTTATTTCGTATAATACTGCAATATAATAAAGTTTACAAAAATGTCGTTATTGCATTATTTTTACAACTAGTTAAACATTCTCTCAATGGTTATTCTGTGAAATACTTCAAAACTAATAAGAGTTAACTTAAGTTGAATAGCGTTGTATACTACTTATCATTATATATCATTATATATTTCCCGCGAAATTTTAAATGGATTATATTTTAATTAGTTTATTAAGGGTCAATATTTTATCAAGTTCTGTATTTTAACATTTTGGCCAGAAAAGGGAATTTCAAGCATTCGCTAAATATTTACTTATCATTATATCTTCCGCCTAAACGATTTTATGAAATTAAAAAATATTGAAATATCTATAACATTACGATAAACTGTTTCTCCGTCCTTGATAAATTAATAAGAAAAAAATGTTTATAGTAAGAAAACTATAATTATACTTATTAATTGTTAACTTTTATTAGTCCAGGTATAGAGTTTGCAATTGGTGCATTAGCAGCGGTAGGAGCTGGATTTTTTACGAACCCAATTGATGTGATAAAAGTACGATTACAATTACAAGGAGAGCTAGAAGCAAGAAACACATACAAAAAAATATATAAAAACACTTTACACGCGGGTTATTTAATTGCAAAACACGAGGGTATAACTGCTTTACAAGCCGGTATCGTACCGGCCCTGTATTTTCAAGTGGTACTCAATGGAATACGGTTAGGCATTTACAATACAGCAAAAAAGTACGACCTAATCACTAATGACAAAGGAGGTACTGATATTTTAAAGACTGTTGTACTAACTGGAACTTCTGGCTCTGTTGGAGCTGTTCTTGGTAGTCCGTTCTATATGGTAACTCTTCTTTACTACTTTTTTGTACTAATTATTTTGTATGAAAGATAATAAGTATCAATAATATCATGAGTAATTATATTAAAATTGATATGTTAATTTATCAAAACACATCGTTACAGTATTTTAATTAAAAATGAGCAATTTTATATCACATTTGTCTTTCTCATTGCGATAGGTAAAAACACAATTACAAGCGCAATCAGCACAAACTATAGCCGTTGGTTATCAGCATAATTATTTAGGAACCTGGAGTGCATTCAAATCTCTCTGGAAAGAAGGTGGGATATTGGCTTTGTATCGCGGCTGGTATGCAAATATACCACGTGTTTTTGTAGGATCCGCAACGCAGTTAACTACCTTTGGTTTAGCTACGGATTGGTTACGCTCATTACAAGTGAATATTTGAATAGATATCACGTTCAGGGTAGTATAATTAAAAATTAAAATATTTCATATTTCTTTTTAAGGTGTTTACAGATCAACCGATATTTCTGACTTTTCTGGCTTCCATAATCGGTGGAAGTTGTGTAGCTCTCACTATACAACCATTTGATGTCTTAGCAACAAGGCTCTACAATCAACGTGAGTGTAATTTAATAAAAGTATTTCGAAAGTAATTTTTGCTGATGGACTTGCACTGATAATTTTATAATTAAACATAGAGACGGACGTAAGCGGAAAAGGTACGTTGTATACCGGACTATTGGACGCGATCATTAAAATATTACGAACAGAAGGACTCCTTGGTTTATATAAAGGAATTTTTCCAACGTGGATGAGAATAGCACCGCACACAGCGCTTTGTTTAGTATTTTATGAAAAATTAGACCAATTATACAACATATTCCAAAATTAATAATTGCTTAAATTTGTAAAATACGTAGCAAAGAATTTTATAATTTTTGAACTATTGTATTAAGTATGCTATAGAATGAAAAAATAAAATTTCTTATGTGGGCAGTGAAATGCTTCATACTTAAGTAACAATTACATATTTAGAAACATTAGTTTGTTTACCGGACACTTAGTATCAATATGATGTAACTGTAATTTTTGTTAACAAATGTAAAATCTAACAATTTATCTTTTCATGTATACGAAAATAATTAAATGACATAATTATATTAATAAATCAAATATTTCAAAATTTGTAATTATTCAAATCCAGATGTTTAGATAAATGCAGTATTAACAAAATAAAAAATGAAAGTATAATAAATTCCTTATCTAAATCATAAAAAATAACCCTTATTAATTAAATATTTACATAAACCTCATAACGAAAAAATTGTAAACCTATCTATTCATTACAAAGAAGTATTAGATCATAAAATCTATAAAGTACCAGTTTTTAAATCTAAGCTCGACGGACGGAATTTGGTCTAGAGTTAAATCCTTGACTTATTGATGCTGCTATATCCATTGTATTTTTTCCTCTAGTCTCGGGTAAGTATATGCTATATAGAATAATATTATATTATTATAGGATATATCCGTAAGTAATTACAAATGATTGTATCATTTGTAAATTTGTTTTTTACTACATACCTAACAATTTGTCCTAGTAATAAAAGAAATACGGCAAATATCAAAAAGGTATATGGTCCCATGATACTTTCTATTGTTGGGAACGTCATGCCTACTATAAAATTTCCACCCCAATTAAAAACACTACCAAGTGCCATAGCTGCTGGTCTAGGACCAACGTCGAATAATTCAGATCCAATGAAGTATGGTATTGGTCCAAGACCAATTCCATAAAATATCACATAAGCCAGAACGGCTATCGTACATATTATTGGCATATGCGATGACAGATGCTATAAGAACACAAATAATTATTTTACAAGCTAAACTTTCAACTTCTAATGTAAGTTATTCTATTCGAAATAATTTTACTTACAATTAATAAAATGGAAATACATAAAACTATCAAACATCCTAAGCACAAATATGTACTAGTAAGTAGGACACCTCTCCTATTTAAAGTTGACATCACTGGTACTGAAGCAAGAGCCATACCAATGTTAGCCACACCAGTACCAAGAGTAGCATATTGTGCTCCAGTAATACCAAGTCCAGCATTGATAAATATGGAGTTAGAATAGTAAAATACAACGTTTATACCACTCATCTGTTGACCGAATTGTATTATACAAACTAAAAATACAGGAAGCTTTAGATTTGGATCTTTAAAAATGCGCTTGATAGTCCAAGGTTCGGCTGTTGTTTTTGTTTCTATTTCTTGCTGTAAACTAGAAATTTCTACTTCTAGTAACATTATATCCATTTTACGTATTCTACTGAGTTCTGAAATATTAAAATAGTCTTGAGTGTTATTGTAATTATATCAATTACTACAATATCAGTATTTTTACTAACCATCCAAAGCTTTTTGCTTCTGTTCCCTGATTATATACAAATATTTAGGACTTTCTGGTAAAATAATGTTTGTAAAAACCAAGGCATATATACATAATGGAACAAATGCTCCTAGCATATAATGCCAAGAATTCTCTGTTCCTAGAACTGTATGAAGCCCTGCAATTTGTCCTAAAAATACTCCGCATGTAATTCCTAGTTGACATATTACTCCAACTGCACCTCTTAGCCTAAGTGGTGCAATTTCCGACATGTACATTGGTACTATGCTTGTTGCGAAACCTCCAGACAGTCCTGGAAAGATATAAAATTTTCATGTAACAACTGATTTGACATATTTGAATTTGGTATTCTAAAACTTACCAACAACTAATCTGCCTGCTAACAGAATTTCGATTGAATTTAATTTGCGTATTAGAAAAAACATTACAGCTCCTACAATGCCAAAAACGTTTCCAACAAACAGTGCTCCTTTCCTTCCATATCTATCTGCTACCCAGCTTGAGAGGAATGAACCAGCTGCCCCTCCAATAAGAAAAATTGAGACAACACTAGACCAAACTATTTTCAGGCCATTTTCGGATACATCCACGCCATATCTTTCTCTAATACTTTCATTACAAAATGCACCCACCAGCTACAATTAACATAAACATATTTAATAAATAAATATAAGTTTCTATAAAACACAAATTGAGAGACTCACATGGGCTGCATTATTTAGTACTCCAATATTGAATCCTGCTGGTACAGCTGATCCTAAGCAACAGGTAACAGCTGCTAAAACTAATGTGATGGTCCATCCTCCTGGTATCTAAGAAAAATAAATATTGTCTTGTTTGCTTTTAAAATGCAAGATAGAAAGTATTATATACTCATAGATATTTCACTTGCAACTTAAAATTCATTTTTTAATGTAAAACAAAATAGCAATTCCTATGTGTCCTGTTCATTAAAAATTAAAGAAAATGCAAATTACAAAACAGTGTGATCATGTTAATGTCACCGGTGATTTATTTATAGTTGTATCACATTAATATGTGAATGTAATAAAATAATGGAATTTAAATGAAAATACAAAAAAATTGGTATGTAATGGTAAACAACACATAGCCAAAAATATATTTGTGAAACATAAAAATCCATGAAATACCAGCAACACATATTAAGGCACTTTAGCATGTACCATAGGATATGTGATGGTGCAGCACAGTAAATCATATGATATAATTTATGTGAACAACATTATAGGCAATACAATATAAGATACACTGGTAAGTTTGCATTTCTCTTAAAAGAAGGAAAATAAAAATTATATATATATAAAACCAGAAAACCATACCACTGAAACAATTAAGCATCATAAGCAATAATGTGTTGCACCTTGGGAGACCAATCAATATAATGGAAAAGCCTGGATGGAATGATGGAATAAAACTCAATAAAACCACACATCACTGGCAAACCTGGAAACTATGTAGACAACCAACCATGCATTACTAAAGCTTTATAAAAAGTAGGTCTAGATCTAGTCTCAATTTTTCAATTATACGAATATATATATACAAAAATATCTCTTATAAAGAATCTTTTGATGGACAAATATCGAAAATGGAATTAATAATCAAATGTGGACTTAAAAAATGGATCACAAAATATGAATAGATTGCTTATGAATTATTTTTATATAATATTCTACTTTCTTTCTTTTGAATGATTTCCATGTCGTTAGTTTTTACATGTTATAAAATTAACGAACTGAATACTTATGAAATATTATCAATATGAAATCATATTAAATTAAATAATATCAAAAGGAAGAAAATACAAATTCAAATGAGGTATATGATAACAAAAAACAATTTGATCTCTAATTGAAAGTAAATTTCTGTTCATGTCTTTTACTGATAAAGCAATGATAACTAAAGTAATGTGTAGAATGATTACAACGCATAAATGAAAAAGATACTTGTATATCTTGTTCTTTATTTTTTACACACTTTCATATCATTCGTACTTAAGTTAAACAAAGGAGCTATGTACAAGGATAACATACATAGAACTCGAGTGTTTTAATCAAATATTATGAAATACTCGAGTCTTACATGTTCATTACACTATTTGTGATTCACATCTTAAATAATCTGTTTCAACAATGTACAAATTAAGGATATCGCTTGAAATTCATCGATACGTACAAAATCGTTAAACGATGCATGCTTCTATTTCGAATTTCATTTAATAAATTATACTTACTGATCTTTCGTCTCGATTATCCGAATTAGATGGACGATTAGATCGCTCAGGGTCTGTGAGTACTGCGGCATGACTACTATCTATAATTATGATTAGCTATTATATTTATCATATTAAAATAAAGTTAGATATACTTTCACTATGAACATGCTACGTTAATGAATAAACGATGAATCTAAATAAATCTAGAAATATAAAATTAAATAAATACCTTGCTGTCTAAAGCAAAGCTTTTACAGAAATAATATTTTATGAAGAAAATAGGTAGCGAAGTTAGAGCAACTATCGAAAAATTTCGAAAGATATTACCTAACCTTAACGCCATGCTTTGTATAACATGTGTCACTGTGTCACTGACACTATTTCACACGATGTCAAAATGGCAAATAACACTAGAAATTTAAAAATGGATTGACAACGCGGAACTTTGGCTTCGTACATATGTATCAATATGTACGTATATGCTATTATATATAAAAACAGATTGAAGAAATTTTTTATTTTACTTAAGTAATTATTGATGAAAACGTATATATTTTCTAAGGTAGATGCATTAACTTTATCGCGGTCGAATAATGTTCAGAAAATGTTAGAAATACGCAAGTGTGCACTTGCAGATGTTTAATTGAATCAGCTTTTCCTTGGAAAGCATTACGTAGCTGGTAAATGCGCATTATACAATTCCACGAAAATCAATTAAACTATTGATCTGGAATGAATATTTAATATATAAAGTTCACGAAAGTATTTGAACACTTATAGAAACTTGAATAGGAGTTGGTTCACAAATTTTATAAACTTTTCAATATTGCACATAACATATTACTACAGATATCTACAGTTATTGTGCTGTATGTTAATTTTTTATTAAATATGTTTGTTTGCAGTAAACATCTTGTAACTTCAATATACATTTTCCGTTTGATATCCGGTCAATCCATAAATTGTAGATCGTACGATCTGAACGAATGATCGTCGATTCTTCTAAGACACGATCTTTATTTACGATAAATTTGAATGGTACGAAGCGCAGTTCGTGTTTTCTATTTTTAAAAGAGGAATGTCGTCCTTCCTAAAAGTCTGCTTCCTGGATGAAGATATCACTTAATTGCATCATACAAGGCGGAATTACAAATGTAAATATTGAATTGAGGAACGGTCGACGATATTCAAGCACGTGCATGCATTATCTCACATGAAAAGATCCAATGTCAAAGAATGAAGTGTATTAAATGCAAAAACGTGACTAGAATATGTTTCAGTATTACATGTACTCATAAGCTAGAATTTACAATTTGTCTTTCAGTAACATAATTTCACAAGTTTGTAAAATAAGGAGAAAGCGTTGACTAAATTTTTGGAATGCTCTTTTACTTCGTCTTATCATTAATATATATTAAATATTATCAAATTTCAAGATGATAATGCTCGACATTTTAAGTAGACTTTCGCTATCAGATTTGGGTGAATTTAAATAATTTGTTATCATTAGACTGCGAATAATTATGTACTGATAGGCTTAAAGCTGCAAAAAAAAATATATATAAAATGTAGGTGGTATGCTTGTTATCATTTCTTTCATTAAGTTTGTAAAAATACGAATATACATGAACATCTTCAGTTTAGTCATTATATATTGTTGCTACATGCAGACTGACAATACTTTCACAACCACTTCATCACTATTTAATTCCAAACATATATTAATTTCAATCGGACAATGCAAATTAAAACCAAAATGTCCAACGCGCGACTAATAAGAATGAATAATTCATCATTACGGTATATGTAGGATTTCAACAAATGGTTTAAAATTAACCAACATTTCATGTTTTTTAATGATAAATGATTCATTACTTGATTTATATATGTCCACGAACACATACAGCGTATGGGTAGAGAATAAACAAATAAAATAAATAAATATAATTCATTAGTTTTTACATACCTCTATAATCAAGCATGTCTCCCACTTCGGAATCACAACGTATATATGATGAACTGCGTAAAGAAAAACAATTCTTAAAATAATGTGTCACAACTTGCATATTCAAATAATTTAAGAAATAGATCACAGACCGTTCAGAATCGAATATCATCGCTGCATTAATCGCTTTTTACACGTTTCTATCTATCAGTCTAAATCTATTTAGTATCTATGTACGTTTCAATGGTTTCCGTTTCGCCTTTTTATAGGTTTAGTAAGTGTCGCGTCGATAATATTCAATTATCGAAATTTATCAATCGATTTCGCCAATCGAATTCTCGACAATTTAAATAAATGTTCGATTATCAACGGATATTAACGAGTGTCTTTTCTCATTTGAAACAAAACAAGTTGGCAGTTCCTAATTCGTAAAGTAAACGTTTTTGTTTTCCTTTTACCAACGTGATAGCGGCCTGAATACATACTTCTTAAATTACTCGCCCACTGCCGCTTGTACAGAAGCAATGTCACTCTACTTTCTCGGTAATAATGAAATTTTTACATGTTTATAATTTATTTTTATAGAAAGTTTTCATTTATTTCTATTTCGATATTTTTATGAATTATGTATTCTCAGTGTCACGATAACACCGCAATGTTTAACTACACCTATCAACGATTAAATTATAATATTTTGTACCAAAGAAATTACAACGAAAGATATATGAAAAGGTAAGTAATACAAGATAAAAAGAAAATCTCCGAAAACACATTCTTACTTTACTAAAAGAAAAAAAAGGAAATCATTCAAATTCATCAAAATACGTTGTTGTAAATCTGTAAAGTTTCTATGAAAAGCTTCAAATGAATTGGTTATTTTGATCATTCTAGTAATTCTAGTATTAAGTTGTAGAAAATCTTATATGTGATTGCATATAATGTAGAGGCATAGTGTACACAGTTTAAATGACTTACCAGCCTTTTCTTGTAGTAAAGTTTTTTTTCGATAAACCCGAGTCCTAGTATGCACGACTGCTCGCCTACTTCGTTACACTGTTCACGAGCGACTAGCTCAAATGCTGTAAATGATTTCCGAAGTGGGAATCCCCACCATTTTTTTATTCTCTCCTACCGAGTTTACATTACGTACTTCTCATTTATTCATGTAATTAATTTCAGCCTTGAACAATCGATCCTGCGAGAAATTCTGCGAGAAAAACTTCACTTTCAACGAGCTCAACATTATTTTAATTTTAATTTGTAATTGTTTGAAAATTTTGCGTCAATTGGCGAATCTCAATAATCTAAGTGATATAGTAAAATACCTACTATAATAAAAAGTGAATACAGATGAATTTACACGTATATATAGTACTGTTAATTGGTCAAAATTTTGCCTTGATAATTATCATTTGAGGGAGTATCTTTGCGAAACGAAGCTTCAGTGTTACAATATATTTCTTTCATCTCTATTGTTCTGGGTCAAAAAAGCCATTTCTTTTTATATAGATGAATTTAGAACTTCGTTATCTCGGGTTGAATATAGAATACTACTGTTTCATTATTCATTCTTTATTCATTCCACATTAAGATAGGATTATCGCTGTAAATTATTTCTCGCTAACTGACTAGATTAAGTCTCAGCCAGTTAACAAGCCAATATTGCATATAAAACAAATCTTTTTACAGAATCTGAGTCAAAGTCATATCAGAGTCAAGTTATAAAAATCTTTGCCAGAATGAAACTCGTTAATTACTCATTCCTCTCATCTTTCGGGATAAATAATTCATTCGTATAATCCACTTTGTTCTTTAACTTATACCGAATCTTATACCGATAACATATAGAAGTTTTATGAAAATTGCGTGTATTTATTATACATATATGCATATATAATGTATAATACATATGTATGTATAATATATAGTGCATGCGTGCAATTCCGAGTTTGATTAAAATTGTCTTCCCGAGAAACGTGCTGGTAATTTCATGTTCTCTACTTTTGCGCGTGAAAGAAGATTCTATGCACGTCACTCGGAAGAGTTTTTCTGATAGTTTAGGCCTCTTTCACACGGCGATACATGTATAATGGATATAGATGTTAACTATTCATTATGAAAGCGTTCACACGATTCTATAATGAACAATATGTAATCGGTATATATGATACACGTATTATATATGTGTCGCCGTATGAAATAAGGCTAACAATTTTTGTTTATTTATATGCGATTACTTATCTATCATTTCGTTAATTTTTCTTATTTTCTTTCAAACATAAAGTTCAAGCGTTAAACGCAACATACGT
Source organism: Bombus waltoni (assembly GCA_014737395.1). Classification (NCBI taxonomy): domain Eukaryota; kingdom Metazoa; phylum Arthropoda; class Insecta; order Hymenoptera; family Apidae; genus Bombus; species Bombus waltoni. The sequence goes on from JACXII010000008.1 coordinate 6,732,521, forward strand.
AATCGATTTTTTAATAATAATGAATCGGATTATTATACGATATTTATCTCCCGATTCATCGTATGTAATGCCCCATTACATCAATAACGAGTTCATTAATTCATTAAAGAGAAAAAAGAGTACAAACGTTGGATAGAAAAATTATTCTTTTTTTATCAATGTAATATTTTTATCCGTAGACAGATTTAAAGCAGATGATCTAATCATTATCACTCGTTACAGAGATACGTACTATTATACCATGAATCGGAGAACAACGCGAATCAGAAAATGCTATCCTGTTTGATCCTATTACAAACACATTGTTGGCAATTGTAACGCGATACAAGAATCAAGGTAAACGATATTCTCTTTTTTTTCCCTCTAAATTGTATTGTTCTTCCTGAGACATTACGTTTGTAAATTCTTGCCGTATAGTACTTATGCTGGCTGATACGGTCGATCCGAGATTTATGGACATCCGTGAAAATGAAACGCAACGTCAATGAATTGTCATCCGTGAATTACTCGCGTGTTTGTCTAAAGTACGTGTATCTCAAGTACAATCCATTCTGAGATTTCGTTCTCCTTTAAGTCCTTGACTAAGCGCCGTCGTTAAAGGATATTTTCCACAGCCACAAAGATTTTTGAAGTCATCTACGTCTAAAGACCATATCATGGCGCCACCAAGATTCAGATCTCTTATGAATTCCGTCTGGAAGAAAACAAATGTTTTTAGACGATAAGAGTATAACGTTACAACGCAAATATTATCATGCATCATTATTGCGTCAATGATTCACAGATGTTACTTACCTTTTGCATTATACTAGATACATCTTCATAACTGACCCATTGGTCACCTCTGGTAGCATACGGTCCACTCAGATTCTTCGAATCCTTGATCACGGACCAATCTCTGTTTTTTACGTTGTTACATATCTGTGAAAATGTTTATTAAAGGGAAAAATATTCGGTGTAATCTTCGGATATAAAAATAAACGAATGTTGCAATCTATGTAAACACGAGCATGGAGAAGATAGGAAAGTTTTCCATAGATAAATCTAATTCGATTGCAATAGCAATTTAAGTCAAACACTTACCGCGTGTGTTATTTAATTGTTTATCATGTAAATACGATTAATCTATCGAATGATAAATTCATGCATACCTCGTAATAAGCAAGCATGCCGGCTGACTTGGTGAAGTCTCCTGGATGTCCGGGCCCAGAAGCTTGTGCGTTAAGGCCCGGTGTTCCTTTTCCCTGTAATTTTCTCGATAACGTGAAGCTTTGCCCATATGCTGGTATGCCCATTATCAGTTTATTCGATGGCACACCTTGTTCCAGCCAATGGATTATTGTAAAGTTCACGTTCAAATATTTAGTCTGATCATCCAGATTTCGATAAAGTGGGGCGACGTGACCAGTTTTGTCCTCCCAATAGCCATGATAGTCGTAACTCATAACATTGATCCAATCGAGATATTTGATTAGTGCTGGAACGTCGTAAGCTACGTCGATGACTTCTTTGCTAGCAGAAACATCAGCGGAAAGGAGCAATCCTTTAGGTTTGAAGGTTATGCTTAGTTCCCTTAGCAGGGCTGCAAAAGCTTCCCTATCGCTTGATGGTCCACGATTGCAATCAACCTGGAAAATGGTTCATTAATTTATACGCACGGTTGGTACGTTTAAGGGAATGATTCGTTAATTTATATATTCATATATATATATCATCATACATCATGGATAAAGACAAAGCAACTTTGACTTTCGATGTTTGAGAAGAAAATATGATTAGTAATGGCAGGAGAATTTTATAATCTATAAGAATACGAGTGAATCACGAATGACTCGCGACAATATAAAACGTAATATAAGCGTAACTACTTATTTATTTATGTCTCTTTACTTTTTATTTCTTTATGTGAATTTGAAATGTTCAATTCGTTTTTGCATATCTATGTACTTTTTCGTACCTGCCAGCACACTGGATACTCCCAAAGGAGATCAAGACCATCAAATCCGCGACTCTGAATATAAAGAGCAGCGTGGTGCGCAAATTTTCTCCGTTCCATCGAATTGTGTGCCAGTTCGCTGTACTTATTATCTGTGGACTCATCCCAGCCACCCAAACCAAGCAAAACCTTCAGTCCAGTTCTGCTTTTAATATCCGCTATTTTACTAAGAAATTCCTTTTGTCTAGCAGCCTGTGGATTTTGTATAGTTAATCGTTCCGGATCCAACTTCGCGAGGCCATAAACTATATGAGTACACAAATCTAGATCAATGTCTTCTGGTAGGAATTGTCCTACCCCAGGTCGCTTTCGCGCCCAGTTCATTACATAACAAATCATTTTTTTCTTGTTATTCTCCTGGTCAGAGATTAATGGTAATAACTCGTTCGACTGCAAATTAAAAAGCGAAATTATCTCACTATACAGCTTAATTTCGGAAGAAAGAGGAGAGTTTCGTGCAAAACATGAACCTAATAAAACATTGATTCATCAAGGCCCGTTAGGAATGTAAAACTCTTACTTGTCGTTGAGAATCCTGGCATTTGGTGTTCTCAGGCCAGTCGCAACGATTTTCGTTCCAATACAGACCAGGAGGACAAGAATGTTCAGTAAGTTTTCCGAAATTACATAAGAAGTACTTAGAGCAATCTTTCTTATGGGGAACAAATACACGACCGCCGCAGTCGTCTGGTGAACCACCTATTATTGGCGGCTCAGCTTCTATTTCAATAGTATCGTCAATATCAGAATCCGGATCCGCGGTTGTAGACGTTGGTGGCAAGTACGCTGGTTTAGTAGAAGTAGTAGGTTCCCAACTTGGTCGTTCAGTAGTCGTAAATTCCATGGTGGATTCTCCAGCGTCAATCGTCGTAAATTCTGTTTTTAAAATATTATTAAATTTACTTGGATCTTTCAAATGTATCTATAAATGAATCTTCATCTTCCAGAGTATTTACCATTCGTTACTGGACACAATGGACCTTTGGGATAATTTCTTAGAACCCTGTTCATGGTTTTGAGAAGCGGGCTAGACTCACAGCCGCATCTGTTCTTGAAGTCGTCCAAATCGAGAGCCCACACCATGCCACCGCCCAAATCAAGATCTTTTATTAATTCTGCCTTCAGTTTAATTTGTCTGGCATCGTCAAAGCTGACCCACTGATCACCTTTATATGCGTAGGGACCAATGCGTCGTTCTTTGTCTTGGATCACGGTCCAACCCTTCTTTAATGTCCTTTCGCATATCTATAATTATTCAATGCAATAATATTACATCGATATTTATGAAAAGAAAGAGAGAGAGAGAAAAATAACAAAGTAAAAAAGTAGAATACTTACTTCGTAATAAGATAAGAAACCTCTGGCCCTTGTTGCTTCGCCGGCTTCACCGCCGCCATAAGTCGGTGCATTTAATCCTCTCTCACTTCTTTCTGCCAAGGAGAAGGACTGACCGTACAGTGGTGCTCCCATTATAAGCTTTTTCGCTGGTGCACCTTTTTCCATCCAATAATGAATTGAAAAGTTCTATACAATTATTAAAATAATATTAAAAGAAATGATATGCGGATGTTGAGAATTTTTCATAAAAATTGTATATAATTTTTTTTATGAAAAACGTGGATAAGAATTTTTCGTTTTTATTACAGTCCGTTTCTTAAAAAATTAATAACAATCAGATATAAATAGATTTATCGATATGTATATCCATAGTTAATGGTTTTAAGTTTTGACGTGCACTTACCGCGTTGAAAGTTGGCTCCCAGTCATTGGGCAGCCGATACAGAGGTGCCACGTGACCGGTTTTCTTGTCCCATTGACCATGGTAATCATACGTCATTACAGATATCCAGTCTAAGTGCTTCGCCAAGCTTGGTACATCGTAGCCTGTGTCAATGACTCGTTTACTCGGAGAAACCGCGGCGGATAACAGTAAACTTCTTGGTTTGAATTGTTCGCTCAATTCCTTCACTAAACTGGCGAATCCTTCTTTGTCTGTAGCTGGACCTTTTTTACAGTCGACCTAAAATTTATTTATCGACGTATTACTTTTTATTAACCGAACAATCAGATCGGAGATTATAAATGAATAAACGCGAGTTTATTACCTGCCAGCATACTGGATACTCCCAATCTAAATCCAACCCTTCAAACCCGTATTTTTCGATAAATTGAATCACGTTCGTGACGAATCTTTGTCTAGCTGATGGCGAATTCACCAAACGACTGTATTTGTCACCTGCGGAATCATTCCATCCTCCAATGGCCATTAATACCTTTATTCCCTTCGATTTTAAAGCTGCGATTCTTTCGTAGAACTCTGGAAATGAAAATACAATGATACATGGAGAAAAAGAAAACTTGTATGGAATGTATCTCGATATTTACTGTTGTCTATATCAGCCCATGAATCATGTGGTTTAATCGTTAACTGCGATCCATCGAGTACCGCGAAACCATATAGAACATGAGTACATAGATCAGGATCTATATCTTCTGGTAAGAACTTTCCTCCTTCTTGACGATACCAGGCCCAATTTGTAAAATAACAAATCATTTTGAATTTATCGTCAGGTTGCGGTTGATCCCTCGACGTTGAAGATGGCACGGGTGTCTTAACAGTGGTGGATGTTACTGTGGGCGCCATCGGACCTTGATCTAAATCGTCCACTGTAATCGGTGGCTTCTCAACTATAAACAAAACCCAAAATATTTAGTCAAGAAGAAAAATATATATAAATCGAAAACTGAAGACAAAGATGAGCAGCTAGAAATTAATTGAATAAAAGTTAATTACGTTCTTCATCTTTGTTGGGAGGATTAGCTAAAACTTTTTGAAGAGTATGCATCAACGGATGCGGTCCTTCGCCGCAGCGTCCCCGGAAATCATCGAGATCCAACGCCCACACCATTCCACCACCAAGACCCATGTCCCTAACATACTCAGCTTTCCGTCGAATCATGTCAGCGTCGTCGAAGCTCACCCACTGAGTGCCCTTATATGCATAGGGACCCATTCTGTGTTCTGGATCTTGAACGATGTTCCATCCACGGTTCCGAATCCTATCGCAAATCTCGTAATAGGACAAAAATCCTGCGGCTCTAGTAAATTCACCTGCTTGTCCAGCGCTAGCTGGCACATTTAATCCTGTACCTGCGTTGCGGTCGTTTATGGAAAACGACTGTCCGTACAATGGCATTCCTGTTATTGGGATAAGTCAGTTAGACGAATGTTTAATTCGTATTTTTATAGTTAGGCTGCGGATTCTTATGGCCTTTATGAGAAATTTAAAAGTGCGAGATTGTATATAATACACAAAAATGTAAAAAATATCCAGAGTAAAGTACTCTGTATAATATTTAGTAATATTTTGTAATATTTCGTAATAAAGAAATGTAATATCATTAATATAAACAAAAATAGAAAATTGTATAAAAATCCGCAGTCTACTTATAACATGATATTGTAAAGTAAAAAATAGATACCCATAACGATGTTTCTACGAGGAGCTCCTTTGGCGATCCAATAATTGATGGAATAATTTGCGTTGAAGTAATAGTAATCATCGTCAGGATGGTAGTAGAGCGGCGCTACGTGGCCAGTTTTCTTGTCCCATTGACCATGGAAATCGTAAGTCATCACTGCGATCCAGTCCAAATATTTGGCGAGTGCCGAAACATCGTAGCCTTTGTCGATCACTTGCTTGCTCGGCGAAACCGCCGAACTCAGTAATAATCCTCTGGGTCTCAATTCGTTGCTCAGCTCTTTAAGCAAATCTGCAAAGCCTTGTTTATCTGAAGATGGACCTTTATTACAGTCAACCTAAGATAAATGTAATGTTCGTTAATTTTTATATATATTTATGTAAGGAGTTAGAATATTTATGTATATTTTATACGATATACATTATGCATGTTCATGTATATTTATTAATGTTGATATACACGTACTTGCCAGCAAACTGGGTATTCCCAATCCAAGTCAAGTCCATCGAAATCGTATTTTTCCAGAAATTGGATTGCTTGTTCGATGAACCTTTTCCTAGCAGCAGGATTATTCACTAGACGACTGTATTTGTCTCCAGCTGAATCGTTCCAGCCTCCCAGAGCAAGAGATACTTTCAATCCACGTTTCTTGTACGCGACTACGCGTTCGTAGAAACCTGTTCGGCATAGATTTACATTTATATTTACACTCCGCGTTTGCAAATGTCAATATACTATGATATATAACAAATGACTTACGATTATCATAATCGGCCCAGGAGTCGTGAGCCTTGATGATTAGGTCTGAATAATCCAAAACAGCAAATCCGTAGACGATATGGGTACAGAGGGTGTGATCGATATTTTCAGGAAGATAACGACCGACCCCTCTTCGATACCAGGCCCAATTCGTGAAATAACAGACGATCTAATAACGAAGAAATAAGTGATCAGACACAGCATTGGTACATGAGCAATAACTGAACTGTGGATTCCATGCATTTACGGGATATTTAAAGATGTAAATGCAAAAAATCCAAAAATATATAAAGTATCCAAAGTTATAATATTTAATAGGAGAAAGAAATTTCTGCCTAGGTTCTATTCTTTTAGTTATTCAGTAGTTTAATTACGATAATGATTTTACTTTGTAATGGCCAGACAGTGGAGAAACTTTGTCAGCATCTATCACGGCCGATGGCAAGGTGGTCGTAGTTTGAGTGGTGCTTGCTTCCCAAGGCTTTTCAGTACTCGTTGGATGATTAATTGGCTTATAGCTAGGTGTGTTGGAATCTTGATCATCTGTTGATACAGAGTTATCCTGACAATTAGCTCTAGATGGCCAGTCACATATTCGAGTTCTCTCATTGAAGTGTAATCCTGGAGCGCAACGGAATACTTCATAGCGACCCCATAAACATGCTTGGAAGCTTTCACAGTCTCCTGGAACGCCAGTGTAACTATCAGGCGTACACGACTAAAAGAAGACAGTAAAAAAGTTCTGAGTTACTTCGATAATTTCGTAACTTGTAATTTTAATGGTATTAATAATTTTAATAATAGTTTACTTACAGTTGACTTGCTACCTCCTGCAACCAACGAGGCCGTTTTCTTCGGCTTCTCGATGCAAGGGTTCTTGAAAGCCCAGTCGCACATGCCCTTTTCCTTGTTCCAGTTCAATCCTGGTCCACATTGCTGAGAAATTAAATTTCCATTCACACAGATGTGGAAACCCGTGCAGGAATCTGGATAGGAGTAATATTCGCCGTGTACACAATTTTTTGGCGGCTTTCCGTTGGAAGCTTCCATAATAATTGGTTTTTGGGTGATAGGTTTGGGTGAAGAAGGTATGAATGACGTAGTTGGCTTTTTCGTAGTGGTGGTTCTCATGGTGGCCCATGATGGTTTCTGAGTCACAGAACCTATTTTAAACAGAAGTACAAGACGTTACAATTCACCATAAAGTATTTTTAGAATTAGTAATTTCTTTGTTCTATGTTTGTGATTGTATTTATACCAAGGGGTCGCGAAATTTTGTACACTTGCATCAAAGTAGGATTTACTGAGATTAGAATGAGAATTATGTGATTAACGTAAATCATCTTTTGACCAGATAACGAAAATAAAGACACGAACAATGCAGAACTCTCGCTGACACTGAGCATCGTATGCGAATCGAATTGATTACAAAGGAGAGATGCTTGCCTAGAGGCGGCGATTGCAAAATTAGTGGATATGTGTGCAGGAATGAAGATGTTTACTGATATTGCGCGGGGATAAACAGGTTTGCGTTATTCCTAATGAACCGATGAGTCTGTCAATGACAACGTCTCAAGAAGTTACGTAGAAAGATACATTGTATAATTATCATACAACATTGATAACAGAGTAAATTGGATCTTCTATACGTAACATAATATACATTTTTTAAAGAGTCAATATTGTCAGCTTTAAAAAGTAGAAACCAATTAACCAAGGTATAAAGTATTTGATTGACAAGAAATATATTCATCATTCAAATATCAGAAAATTTAAATGTCATTGCTTTACGCAAGAATCTATTCTAATAGCTAAGCTTCTTTCGCTTTATTGAATTGAATAGTTTTCTGTGATGAATAAATGCATATGGTAAGAATAGAAAAACTTACCTGTCTCTGCTTGACATTTCGCCGCAGCTGGCCAATCGCAAATGCGTCGTCTCGCGTCCCAGTGCAATCCTGGCGCGCATTGCTCGCGTTGTAATTCACCAAGCACGCACCTAAAGTAGTTGTTGCAGCTATCAGGATCCGGCACGTATTCTCCTATCATACACGGCTGTTCTGGTTTTGGCGAATTTGTTGGTCTCACTATACCTTGCGTGACTTCTGTTGTTAATTGTTCCGGCGCTCTACAATTATTTTATGATAAAAGGTATAATAAAAAATACATACTTATTAATTATAAATAATATATTTAGTATGTAATACTTGGTTGAAGTCCATGTTGAAGAAACAGTGCTGGTTGATTGAGTCCACAAGAACGTGGTACTACTTTTGGTCGTTGATTCTGGTTGTTTGCTGGGTTTCCAAGTCCAAGTGGGCCAAGTAGTAGTTGTATGATGACCGTCTGTACTTGGCTTTTCAGTCCACGTTGGCCACGTGGTTGGTTTTGCCATTGGCGTCGTTGGTCGAGGAGTGTCTCCCACTGCGTCACTGTGAGTCGTCAACGTTGGAGGTTGTGGTGTAACTGGTTCTGGTGGCCGACCGCATCCTTCGGAAGCTTTATTCTTTAAACGACCTACAATATAACATACACATTTGTACTTTTCTGGTACTCGAGGTTTATATTTCGGTTTCAAGATGACTCGTGAATGAATCAATTCACCTAGTGCGCGATTTATACTCTTTAATAGTGGGAAGGATTCCGAACAACATCGATTTAAAAAGTCGTCCAAGTCCACTGTCCACAGTGTTGCACCCCCATAACCACGTTTCAAAATATATTCTCCTTTAGCGAAAACGCTCTCCCGATTGTCATAGCCTACCCACTGATCTCTGCGGTACGCACTTGGCCCTAAAATGAAACATTTTGGGTTATTCCATGGAAAAAAATAGATATTTTCTTTCTTCTTTTGGCTTTTTACCTAATCCTGTCTCCCAGCCCTTGTTCTTGATTCTGTCGCAAATTTCGTAATAGGCCAACATCCCAGGTTGTTTGGTAAATTCTCCGGCAGTTCCAGGCCCAGTGGCAGGATCTCCAAGACTTGCTAAATTTTCGCTAGACAGTCGATAAGCTTGTCCATATAAAGGTATGCCTACCAAAAGCTTCGATTTGTCCGCTCCAAGATTTACCAAGTACTCCATCGTGGAATTCTAAAAACAGTTTGATAATAAGTTCTTCGTGTTTCACAGAATGTACCCCGTTGCAAAACTTACGACATTGTAATATGGATTGATGTCGTCAGTATTTCCAAATAAGGGCGACAAATGACCCGTTTTTGCCTCCCAAGCACCGTGATAATCATACGTCATCACTGATATGAAATCCACCATTTCCGAAATTTCACGGACTTCATAGGCTCTGTCGATCACTTCTTTGTAACCTGAGAATGCTACGGCTAACGTAAGCCTCGGTTCCTGTTGATCGAACCCTTTCTTCAGTTCCTGGATTAATTTGGTGAAATTGGGCTTGTCGGAATCGGGTCCCTTTCTGCAATTACTTTGCCAGCATTTTGGATAGTTCCATTCGAAGGATAGGCCGTCGAAGTTGTGCTTCTTCAAGAAGTTTATCGTAGCAGCAACGAATTTGCGACGTGTAACGCTACTACTTATCAGACGAGAGTATTTGTCACCAGTGCTGTCTGTCCAGCCTCCGATAGCTAACAGTACTTTTGATCCTTTGGTTTTCGTCACTCGCTCATACAAATCTGAAAATATTTATTGTTTTATTTAATAAGGATAAAGAATTGAAGTCGTCTTACTCAAAACAAGCAAAATGATTGATTTGAAATTCTTTATAAAAATTATATGTATAAATATGAAACAGTTCTTTACTAGAACGTTTCACATAAAACCCTATCATTCTGATTTCTTTTAATATTGATATTTATACTTTAATATAATTACTGTGTTCTATGTCGATCCAAGGATCTAACGGTTGGATGAGCAACGTGTCTGGATTCAATCCAGCGAACGCATAGATTATATCGGTGCATAGGCGGGAGTCTAATCGTTCTGGAGCGAACAGTCCATCTCCTTTACGGTAGAGCGACCACGAAGTTATGTAGCAGACTACACGGGGACCCTTCTTCGGAGAAATCTCTAAATTTTGAAATGCTTGCGTTTCCCTTATTTCGGTCTGGTAATAATCTCCATGTATTTTATCGAATTGTACTGGTTTACAAATGTTGGGATTCGCTTTTACGCAACGGCCATTAATGGAATCGAAGAATCTTCCTGGTCCGCATTGACCTCGATATCGCACTCCTATTCCCATACGAAGATATATCATAGATATATCAAGAATATATCATATAATTATCAAACTGATTTTAAAATCACCAAAAAGTTTTGTGAATAATGAATGGATTCGTTTACCATTGTGACAGGAATAGAATCCTGAGCAATTTTCTGGGTCACTAGAGAGACCATCGGTAGAACACTCGTTTAGTTCTACCTCGTCGTACAAGCCTAACGATTCGGTTGCGGCGTTCAACATAGGCCACGAATTACCGCAAATGCCCTGAAAATATATATTAAATGCATCGTATAATAATATTCGTGTGTTTCAATTTTGTAATAAAGATAGCACGATATTAACTTGAAAATCGTCCAAATCAAGAGACCATAAAGAAACTCCACCAAGTCTGACTGATCTAACGTAAGCCACTTTGATTTTCACCGACAATGGATCCTCGTAACCGACCCACTGGTCACCACGTTTTATGTATGGCCCCTCCTTGTCTCTTCCAGAGGTCCACAATCCATCTTCCAATTTCTCACAGATCTATAGATAACAATAAGAAAGTGCAAAAAGATATAGCTTATAGCGATCTTTTTTAGGTAAGATACAGCTATTAATAATTACTTCATAGTAAGCCATTCTTCCATTTTTCTGCTTCGTATAAACATCTTCAATCCCCGGCCCGATAATAGGTGCACCAGCGTCCGTAAAGTTCCCAAATTTTAAAGTATATCCTTGTCCAAATACAGGTAGGCCAAGAACAATCTTCGATCTGTGTTCTCTCGGGATTTGATCGATCCATTTATTTGTCACTCGAGCAACATACTTCAACGGTGCGGGATGAAGGGCCAATTTTTCTCTTCTGAACGCAGGATTGTCTCTCCAAGCTTTCAGAAGAACCAAATCGGCTGTAGAAGTGATTTCCTGATCCACCGGATCGTCTGGCTTTTGAACAACCGCGAGAATATATTCTCGATCAGCGAAAAGTTTCTTAATCGTTCTCAACAAGAGTTTCAAGTCGTTGAAGCGGTCTGGCGAACCATCCCAATCGATTTCAACGCCGTCGAAGTCATGCGCTTCGAGAAAACTTAAAATGGATTTTCCAAATTTTTCGCAGTGGAGGGTGCAGTGGTTCTTAGTCACTTCGGAAAACAGCTTCCCCCTGTTTGGGACCGTGATCGAGACGAGCACTCGTAACGCTGGGTCCCTCGATCGATGTCCCGTTACTGCCTTATATCCACCTATTCGAATCGATGGAATAAATTAACGGAACTCGCGATTTCAACTATATATTCGTTCTTTACTCGCGAATTAATGGAGTTTGATCACTTTACCCTTGATCTCGTCATATTCGCGGTCTCTTGAGACGACAACCAGCTCTTCCGGATCTGAAAATAAGAAAATTATTCACTATTTACTTGTTCCGTCATTAACAGCACTGCGTTAGTTAGTTATAAATATGCATTGATTACTAAACAGTAATATCGTGTATCTACGAGAGCTACGTTTCCTTTGTCAGAATCTACATTTCATTTTTATCATCATCATGTCTTTGTAGTCACATGAAAGAAGCTTAATATATTTAGACCTAATTAATTAGCGTGTAAATGTTGTAATAAATAGATATTATGAATTGTGAACAAATATATGTATATACCATTACTATAATTTACAAGTAAATAGTATTATAATTGCTTTATCAATCGTTTTAGTCAAAAAAATAAAATACCCAAAGTGGCAGCAATGTAAATCAAATGGCTGCACCGATGGTCCGGCACAGATTGGGGAAACAAAGAGAACGGCTCCATCCTGTGAACCGCGCTGGAGTCCAAATGGCATACCACTTTCGGATTAATGATTTGTTCAGTCCTCGTTAAAGTCGGTGGTGCTAACGGCTCGATCCAGATGGACTCGTGGTCGAAATTGCCGAAGAAAGGAGCTTCCCGATGTTCCACGGCGTCCCTTAAAGGTACTCGACCGCTAAAGCAGTATTAATCATCCTTTGTTAATTATCCAATGGACAAACGCTTAACCGGAAACATCGAGTAGTCCCATTAGCAGCTTCAATTTGCAATCTCGACGAGCAATCGTCAATAAATTAATCATAGAATGGTAAGTACAAGGTGAATGCCGATTCTTTGCAAATGAAATTCCATGTGGAAGAAGAACGCGCTTATGAAACAAGATATGTAATGTGTATTTTTTATGGCAATACTGACTGCGAGGAATCTTGTAGAGGTAGACTGACGACTTGAAAGCCGATCTTGTTTGCGGGCAACGCTTCGACCGCGTCACGCAAGGGAAATCTCTCCGATCCGTATTCAGCATGGGTGATGGAAGGATCCATCAACGGGTTCTCGATCATCGGAGGACCTTCGACGGCGCCTCGTTGAAACGAAGGCAGACTGATGATTTCTGCATCTGCTTCTCTTTCGATAGGATCCAATGGGGGTGGTTGTAATATATCAGGAATAGATTTTAAGTAGGATGGTCCTGCGGCCGTTGAGGCCACGAGGAGCAGAATCAGCCAAGGAATCATCGCTGAAAGGAAAAAAGTGGTGAACAATGAATACGATATCAAAATCGTAGCTTTTAAAACTATACGGTAGAATTCCATGTACCGGAACGAAATTGTAGTTGTTGTTCGATTAACTAAACCTTTTCCGAAAAATGACAAGTATGAAATAATTTTCTGAAAAAGAAATAACGAAGAAAATTGGAAAAACTGTTGGTACATGAACTCCGATTATTATATAAACCGTGTTCCAACAAATTCAGGTAAATGGAATTCTGCCGCAATCGGTACTTACAAATATGATATTAATTTTCGAATTCCTGTCTTAGTGAGTTAGTCGTTAACCATGCGCGACTGTGTCAAACAAATCTAGTTGCTCTTTAGCGGAAAACAACCGTCATATTGTACAAGCATTCGCGTGGAGAGATACAAGCTCGGTTTGAATGATCGACGGATAAATTAGCAACGACATCGATTAAACTTGACAACGTATCTGACAAGTACAAAACGTGGTAATTAACAAGTAAAGATACTTTCCGCGTGAATTATCGGGTGCTAAATGCAGGCTAGGCGATTTATTCAGACGCAGTTTTACAACGTACGTATCTACATGTTGATCGGTAAACCTGTCCTGCGCTCGAGACACTGAAAAATAATATAGAACGAAATGTGCTCCGCATTATAAGGGCTCTGACTGCTGCGATAATTGCTCTTCGGCGAGCTCAGTCGATCACGGTACGTTGAAAAACGATCATTTTTCTCCGCTAATATATACGATGTCCTTAAAGGGCATCTTTCTTGGCTTTCTGGAATGCTAACGAGCTCGGAATGGAAGTTTTTATATAAAACTACATATAATCATACACACTTAGATATCTGATAATTAATAACGAAGGATATTGTAAGTCTTGAAGATTCCATACAAATACGAAAAAGTCCATTTCTCCTCATTTTTTTACCTTTGTGTCATTTTAGTGGCTAGAAAAGAAGTACTTTAATATGAAATAGTTGAAGAAAGGAATAACCTGATAGATTCGAAGATATAAGACTTTTGAGATGTCTTGCGGGAAACGAATAATGCTAGTTGAACTTAATTAATATCGGCCTGCGTAACTAATGTTATCGATATATTTAAGATAAAAACACGTATTTAGTTCTAGATCGAACGCAGAGATAGTTGTAACGTGAAGTCGCCCGTGGAATTTCCCTTCTATCAAAAATAAGAGATATAATTTATCGTGCTTTCCTGTGATCCAAACATTTAACGTTTAAAATCGCCGCGGCGAAACGAGTCAACTTTATCTTCGTCGTTAAATAAATTTTTAATTTCTTTCGCAGAAAAATCCTTAGGAACGATCGTAAGGAAGAAAACAAATAAACGACTGATTTTTCATGGAATTAGTCTAGACAGTAACCTTGATATTCGTGTACTTTTACTTAAAGCAGCTTGCTTGATAACTGCATGACGAATCGTCGGACATAGGGAACATGCGTATAACAATATGAACCGCAAAATCGAAATTTATGCGAACACCGTGCGCTGATTCACTCGAGGACAAAGACACGCGCCGCTACATGAATCTTCGCAATGGTGTTTAGTCATTAAAAATGCGACGCTCGTAGGTGGAAGTGGCCGCAAAGAGGACAATGTTTGCTAGCCAGTCTTCGACTATCGCTCTTCCGATACAACAAATATCAATGACAATACCTTCGATGACAAGCCATTTATCATACATTTCACCGATCTCGTATTCTTCTACGTATTTTACAACGAAACAGCTTTACAACCGAACTCGAACAGATTCACGACATTTTCAAGAATTCGTCAGTTTTTAATACCGGTTTAGACGAGACAAAAATTGTAAAATATCGGACGATACTAAAAATATATATGTATATATAAGTCAATCTATCGATGTTTAACGAGAATCAAACTGCTTTAACGACTGCTTAATAGTCTGAATATTACATGGTTTTCTGTTTTTTAGTTTATCGCCGAGAAGCGCGTTCCAGTGGTAGTAAATTATGGTCGCACGCATATAGAGATGTAATTTTCTGCGGATAATAACGTAGCCGTGTAAATTACAGGGAAGACGTAGAACTCGTGAAAAAATGTAAATTTACACTCTGAAAACAACGCGTCTCGAAAAGTCAAGAACCGCGACCCAGAACATCAACAATTTTCTTCGTCGCAAGAAAGAAACTATGTTTTTATCTAATAAAAAATATACATCTCATAATCTCGGCATAATACGTATCTGACAAGAGCGAAACAAATTTAATTAAGAAAACGGACGAACCTTGGCGTAAGCGAGTAACGAAGGGACGTTGTCCAACAGAAGGTGTCCAGATTGCGAGCGCTCTACGAACTGACCGATCCGAAGAAGCGTGAATGGCAGTCGATTCTACTGCACTGACCGATGATGATTGAGAAGCCGCGACCGGGCCCCTCCGGGCAACTGCTCCGTCAGGTCGTTCGCGATGAATTTTTCAAAGCGCACCACCCGCTTCGCGGGGAGGGCTAACTTGCATGAATCTGGTATTCTGAACGCGCGGGGACGCCCATATATACCTACTCCATCGCCCAGGGACCCCTCGGCTCCCGCACCCTACGCGGAGACCCTGTCTCCGACGTCCTTGACCACGAAGAACACGACCGTGTACGTACACCAATTCTCAACGCGGCGCGATACGCCTTGTCTCGAAGCAACGACACACCGTCCAGCGATTTTGTGTGCGTGATCCTGCACCTTAACTTGCATCTCGACGGTTTCGTACCTTCTAATCTCGATATATATGACTTTATCTTTCCGCGCCGCATACGTATAACCATTTTCGTTCCTCTTTCAATTTTAACCCTTATCTCGTGCAATAGTTTCGTGAAATGGATCCGATTAACAGTAAAGCCTCTTTCGATGATGCTTTATCGAGTGAAACGAATGCTTGAAATTTCCCATTAGAACTCGGGTATAGGTTGTTTTAAAAAGATATGCGTGTATACATAATTTACTGTTTTTCTTCTTCTTTTTTTTTTTCTTTTCTTTGCTATTTAGTTGTTATCCGTCGTAAATAAGGGAAATTTAATATAATAACGTTACGATGTACATGTACTTTGAAAGTAACACAACTCGATCAAGTTTCTCGGGGAGAAACGATTTCGCTTAAAAAAAGTTATTTGCCAAATACATAATATTGGCAAAGAGAATAAGACTTTAACGAACGATGGTCAAGTATTATTTTTGTCATTTTCTTTTCTTTTAACACAGAACAAAATTATTTTCCGTTGTGACACTTTCCAAGCAGATGTGCGATATACATTCTACTCCTGACAATCTCGCATATCACTTTACCACTGCGATAGAATTGTTTATGCCGGAAATTGGAATGAACGAACTTACAATTCATAACTGTGTCCGTTCCGCTCCATCACGACGCGTTAACAGTTGCAAATAAATAGGACGATTCCTACTAGATCGCTAAATTAGTGCATTGTGGTAAACAGGTGCATTATCGGTTCGACTACAAGCGGAAGTGTTATCCTATGGTATCCACGGAACAATATCCCATGCAATAATGTTTTGGTTTGCGCTAGGGCTGATTAGTATGATACTGTGTCTCTAGGATAATGCGATCCGTTACGAATGCCATACTCGTTCTCTGTTTAGTATACCTTGGTTTCAATGATGCTGAAAACCCGTTGACGTAAATGCTTCCGCCACGAAGCTCACGATCGTAATTTGCAAATTTATTATCGAGGAGACAGCGTGTGCCAGATATCGGAATACCTACATATAGCTGGCAAATAAATTCAACTCGACTCTCTCTCTGCATAGCATTCTTTTTTTTTTCTTTTTTATTAAACTAGACACGAGTTTTTGAATAACACAAAATATTTCTTTTAATAACATGGTAACGCGAATATACCTTCGTTACATTACAATCCTTCAGTAGCGCTCTCGTGGGATGTAAGTTCAGAAAAACAAATTTTATTAGTTCGACGAATCGATGAAATTCTCGTTGTTATAGATTTCGTGCGTTAGATAAAAGTCCGCGCGATAAGGCGGTAAAACGGCGGGGGGGAAAAAAGGGCAACGTTGATAGAATCGTTAAGAAACGAAGGCTTTCAAACCTTTGTGTCGAGTTTAGTGGCGAACAAAGAAAAAGTAGCTAGTTGAAAGTCAAGAGAAGAGGAGACTCGTCCCATTGGAGAATTTGGGAATTGATCGTAGCGACACAGGTATCCTCGAGAATCCTAAAAATAAGGCACTTTAAGGAATAACCGATTCGCCTTGAACTTGCGACCGGTTGTTTTATCGGCTTGTTTGCTTTCTAATGGCGAGAAGAAGAGAAAAAGAGTTGAAGATCATTTACACTAAAAACCAACGTTTAAGTAACGAACGTATGGGCTTCCAGCGCGTCGATCCGCGATTAGATTTAGTGAAAGACGAGGGAAGGTGACGTTTCTTAGTGAAACGAGAGAACAAAAATGGAAGAACGGAGACAGACGCGTAGCTGCGAGGAGTTAGACGGGACAAGTATTCAAATTTCAGAATGCCAATCGATTAATTGTTCTTCGTTCCCCAAACGAATTCGGCGTGAAAGATCCAGTTTGCGGTCGAGGGCCAGGGGCCAGAACGACGGGAACGGATTATTGACGTAGTCTTTGAAGTTCATTGGCACCGGGAAGTCAAATGTGTTTCGATACAGGTTGTATGAGTTTTTCGTACGTAAAACCTGTTAAAGCGCTTTAACGGCTAAACGGAATGCATAATGAAGTCACACGGCTAGAAACGCCGTATGACAAAACTGTATACGTATGATGGATACAAAATTGGACACAAACGTACTATCGTCGTCCCTCTTACGAGGATTCTTATCTTCTATCTAGCCGCGCGATACGATCAATAGCTCGCTGATTTCACGGAAAAAAGAACAGAAATTGAAAACTTGCGAAAGGGAAAGTATGGAGGATGACCAACGAAATTCGATGTGATTCCACGATTCTTCGAGAGCCTTGACCCAATAGAATAATACATTGTCTCGTGTAACTAATAGAAACCATTAATGCATCTTCCCTTCTAGAAATCTCAGCTTGGACGATCGTTTAATATTTTGCCACGGATATGTACACGAGAAAGCTATTAAGAGAAGACCAATAGATAATTCGGGAGGCCAAAATGTCTGTTTCGTTTGGACCGTGCCTCGGTGTTTCTAACTACATCGGCTATTTAATTTACACAACACGCGTTGGAAAGGAGTGGAATCCTTGGGAAAGCCACGGGAATCCATTCGTCAATTAAAGTTACGATAGTTGTAGCGAAGAAATCAAACAGCTTTTAATTACGTCATCAAGTGGCGTTAATTTCGTGATTATTCGACGAATTCGAATTACAGATAAAAAGTCAAAGAAAAGGGAAAATTCGAGAAAATTGATTTCCAGGGATAGGGATAAGTAGCTAAACAAGATTGCTCGACGATTTTCAAAGAACTGACGCGACGTATAAGGTAAGTCTCGTACATGAGGAAAACTGAATCGTAACATGATCGACACACGACACATGCCTTCAAGTTTGGATTGAAGGGTCTTAAGAAAGAATCAAGGCCACGGTACCCGTCTCAAGCCAGCTTTCTGCCGGTTGCTGGTTAGTGACCCACACCTATCCCAGGTTACAAAGATTTCGATTATCGTGTATGGACTCTTGGAACTCTAGGCTCTCTTCCTCTCCTTCCTCTTTCCTTCTCTTTCTTTTACTTTTTCGTTTTCCTTTGTCCTCACATTCTTCCTCTCTATTTGTAACTACCCAACCGCGAAGGATATCGAACCTATCTTCGTTATTTATCGCTCTTCATCTTCGTGTAGGCGTCTCATGAATAAATACAATTCCTTTAATTATTGGAACTGTATAATAAGATTGCATTACTTTACGATTGTGATCCATTACGTATTTCGTTTCGATCTTTGTATATTTCGTATACGAAAGTGCAATGTAAGTTTTCAATTCGTTCAAATAAAACATCCTTCTCGAGTTTCGTCTTTTATGAATTAACGAAACTTTCCTCTTGTTCTTCTGCAAAGGGAAGCGAGAACATGAAAAATCACACGAAACGTCGTTAACGAGTCAAAAACAAAAGATATTACCATATATCTTGAAATTACGCTATACGATTCGCATTTTTAAATTCGTCCAAATAAGACATTCTCCTGAAGCCTTATCCTCTAAGGATTAAGGAAACTTTTCTCGCATTCGTCTGCAAAGGGAGGCCAGAACACGAGAAATCGGGCAAAGTGTCGTTAATGAGCCAAAAGCAAAAGACATTGCAAATAATCGTAAAGTTGAGCACCTGAGAGCTCCAATATTCTTCTACGGCGTAAATGTATACATAAATTGCATATGTTTGCGTTATCGTATCGTTAACTGGAAAGCAGCGCGTCGTAAATGTAGATAAGACGTTCATGCACCGCGTCTTTGTGAACGTTACTAATCGTAAGCGCGGGCGTATATGAGCGTCGATACTTTCAGTAAGGTTCTTACTCGACTTTGATCTGCTCTTTCGATATGTAAGGCAACGTAAGAGGAGCGTCAATGAACCAGCATAACAGTAATGATGAAAATAATGCATATTAATCGGAGCATATTGGTACTCTTGTTAGTCCTATTACTTTCTTTATATCCACTACAATTGTCATTACTTTCGTCAACCTGTGTGTTAAATTTATTGTACGTAAAAAATAAAATTCTCAAAGAAGATGTTGTCGTGAAAAAAGAAAAAAAGGGAACCCTTTAGGAACTTTTATCAGGATGATGAACCATCATGGAAAATGAAGGAGAAGGATCAAGGTGTCCAAGAAATCCATGGCCAACAGCTTTGGATGAAAAAATAATAATCTTCAGAAATTTCGATTCGCCGTGATCCTGTGAAGAAATGTTATGATGAAATGATATGTCATCACAAAGTTATTTCTAAAGTAAGAAAGAGAAGAAATATATCTTCCTCCGACCAGGTGGATTAAAAACTCTGTCATAAACAATGCTAAAGCTTACATAATAATTAAAAAAGAAAACGGGTGAATTCCTTCAATATTTTCTCAAGAAGATAACTGTCATTCACAGATCCGTCTGTCGTGGCCAGGTTTCAACCCCCACGAGCATCGACCGTATAAAAGTACCGTAGCTTGGGGCTCTCAGGGCAGTTCCGTTTTACCCGGCTAACAGAAACAGTATTTGCACTTGCATCAATTCCTACAGTACGGAAAACAGGTAATTGTATTAATTTTTTTATATTGAAAACTAAACTAAGGAAGGTAATTAATAATTTTCACGTGTTTTTGTATACAAAGTATGGCATCGGTAAAATACGTGCTGATCTTACTTGTGATGCTGGGAATCACGTACGAAACATTGGGAGCAACTGAAGATTCTTATAGGAATCTGTTGGGATTGAATCTTCCATACGGCAGAGGAATGGTAAGAAAATATAAAATATGACTTCTGTTTAGTTTTAGTGACCTAATAAATATGTGAAATGTGTTTCTAGAATAATGATTTACAATTTGCAAGACTGCTGATGTTGCCACCCTGCCTCTGTCATTCTAAGCGCAACTCTGAACTCATAAACTCACTGCTAGGTCTACCGAAAAACATGAACAATGCTGGAAAGTAAAATTGCTGAAATTCTTTGGCAATGAAGCTACGCTTTATCTAATGTATACATTCAAAGAATCTTTTAAGCCTGTAATGTATTAAACTCAATAAACTCAATAGAATTAAGTTCTTGTTGGAGATCTTCTAACCAACTATCTCTTCCTGGCAAAAAAAAGTATCGACTGTTGTATAAAATAAAGCCTATATGAAAGATAAGGTTTAGTTAGCCATAAAAAAAACATGAACCATTTAAAACCATACTTAATTAATAACAATGTTTAATTATTTAATATTTTTTCATTTGATATAATCTGAAATGCGAAACATAAATATTTCGAAATTGATGTACAAACTTTATTATGTAGAAAAACAATTATTTTAGTTTCAATTAAGAATTCGCCGCACATGTTTAAAACTTTAAATGGAATCCACCACCAATTGGTGGTTGTCTACCACCTTCGGTAAGACCCATGTGAAAGCCGGAGTTACTTAAATCAGCATCGTCTCCGTCTCCTAATTGTTTATATTCTTTCCCACCACTTGGTGGTTTTGGTGAAGCATTCGCTGTTCGTACACCAAGCTCTGACTTGGCTGGCCATGTAGGAAACATTTGTGGATCTATCGGTAATGGTGCTTCTGTGAAGTAGCCATGTTTTAAAGCATCCTCTGCTGAGATTCGCTGTTGAGGATCGTACGTAAGAAACCTAAAAAAAAAATTTGTTTTAAATTAAGAAAAAAAAGAAAAAAGACGCTAAATTTAGAAAACATTACTTAAAGAACCATACTTATTTAACAACTCGATGCCTAAATCTGATAAAGATAAGCTGAAACGTTGTCTCAAATTGTTTACGGGATAATGAGCGAATGGAATTTTCTGCACCATCGGCAGTTTGCTATATCCTGGCCATATTCGATCATTTGGCGTACCTAATTCCTTGAATATCCTATTTAATTGATCAATTTCGGATTTACCTGGAAAGAGTGCCTCCATTCTTAATAATTCTGCAAAAATGCATCTGGAAAAAACATATAATTTCATTAATAACGCAAACATATTTAAATGAACAAAATACTAATTATTTTTTCTTACCCCACCGACCACATATCGATAGGAGTACTATATTCTTTTCCACTTAGTAGCAATTCAGGAGCTCTGTACCAAAGTGTTACTACAATCGGAGTATATTGTCTTAAAGGAGAACCGTATTCTCGTGCCAAACCAAAATCACCAACCTTCAAAATACCTCGATGACTTAGCAACAAATTCGACGTTTTCAAATCTCGATGAAGTATCCAATTATCGTGTAAATGTGCTACTGCTCGTAATAATTGTTGCATAAGGCATTTAACTTCTCCTGTGGACAAAACATTCATGTTTTATTTCTTTTATCAATAATCAATTATTTCATGATATTTACCTGGTATGAAAACTTGTTTCTTTTGCTTCATCGTTTCCATTAACGATTTTAAATCATGCTCAACATAATCCATTACAATAAATATCTTATCCATATTGCTACCAACAACTATTTCTCGAACAGTAACGATATTTGGATGCTGAGCTTTCAGTAGAGTATTTATTTCTCTGAGACTGGTAATCGGAAAACCTTCCTTTTCTTTCTCCATTTTTAAACGTTTCAAAGCAACAATTTCATCTGTACGTTTATCACGTGCTCTGTACACTACGCCGTATGTACCTTCCTCAATACGATTTAAACACTGAAATTCTTCTACACTCCTACAACCTGCAATGCCAAAAAGTTTATTGTACAATACGAAAATCAAAGGAAACAAACAGATTCAATTATGCACCTTGAATTGCTGGTAAATATGGAGGTAATTCAGGCTCTTCATCTTCCTTTTTTTCTTCTTCTTCTTCTACATTCTTAGATGCGCCGTTTGAATCTACGTGTCCAGGCGATTCTCCGTCAGAATGATCAGACTTAGCCAACCGATCAACAGATAAGGGGCTTGGATTATTGTAATCGGAACCATCATTAGAATCAGCGTTAGAACCTTTATTTGAATCGTTCGATTCATCGTCATCATCACTGCTAGATTCGGATGAATCGGAAGAATGTCTATCGGAGGATCTTTCGCGTATACTTCTTTCTCCATCGGATGAATGTCTGGATCTGTAAACAAATAACCAAGGTGTTTTAGAAATCAAAAATGGAATATCATGGTATCAATTACGAGAGATATTCTGCCTTAATCCTTACTCGATAGATTTAGAACGAACTTCATCGGAATGAGCAGGACTCGGACTCTCGTCCGACAATTCCACGACAGATGGATCTTGATTGCTGTCTGGGCTTAAATTTCGTTTCTCCCCTCTTTTCATTCGTCGCGCTTCCAACTCCAATCTGGAGACTTCTTTTCTCCTCGCCATTTCTCTATCCGCTTCCAGTAACCTTTCTTTCCTAAGTTCCTGTTCGGTCATTTCTTTCGGGTCCTTCGGCTGTAGTGGTATTTCGTTAATTTCCATATCATCCGGCTCTTCTGTGGCAATTTCCATTGCTTCACGCAATTGTTTTTCTCTATGTTCTTTCTCGCGCTCTGCTTTTTCTCTGTCTCTTTCACGAAGTCGATCATGTTTGTGTGATCTCTTATGACGTTTCTCACTTCTTTCAGGCCGTTCCATTAACTCCGTTTCAGAGTACTGCTCTTCCAGTACTCTCATATGCCTATGTTCCTCCATTCGAATTTCACGTCGTTCTCTAATATCATCGATAGCACGAGGCTCGCGACGGTCTCGCATATCTTCCAACCGTATTTCTCTACGCTCACGCGATTCGCGTAATTCCCGAGTATCCTCCAAACGAATCTCGCGACGAGTTTCCACTTTGTAATCTCGAATATCTCGTGAATCTTCTCGTCTTTCCCTTCTCTTATCCAATAATCTAAAAGTTAGACATATTAATAGAAAATATAGCTTTATTTGTCAAAGTAAATGTGAGATATTGCATACCTTTCTCTCAGATCTTCCAAAACACGGTCTCCTGTACTTCTCTCTTTCCTATCATGTCTAGATTCTCTATCTCTGTGACTTTCCATTCTTTCTAGCCTTTCAAGCCTCTCCCTATCTCTTTTGGAACCATCTGAACGCTCTGATCTTTCCAAAATATCCACACCATGCCTACGGTGTCTATGTTTATCTCTGTGTCTATCCTCTCCACGATCATGATGCCTTGACTTTCTTTCCTTTTCTTCCCTACGATCTCTTCTATCACTGTGTTTGTCTCTTCTTCGTGATGAATTAGATTTATGATGTCGGACTACAGCCTGTGGTGGTTTTATATCCAAAGAGTCTGCTGTATCTCCCCCATCCTCCTCTGAAAAACTTTAAGTATACTTTTCTCAAAACGATTAATGCTTAAGCACACAAAACTGATTTGGTAGAATATATATGTTTTTTTCATTTGATATATAGGTGCAATGCATGTACAACATATCTAACTTAAAGAAAAAACAGGTCAATAATAAAAAATATTATTATTATAACTTAACAACATATTAGATATTATTAAATATATATCGAAACTTATTTTCGCTAATAGTGAACAATTTCGATTGTTTTCAAACTTTAGTATATTAAAAGGAGTTACCTAAGACAGTAAAATATTACAAAGAAAGTGTCGCGAACAATTATAAGAATTTTTAATTTTACTTTAAAACTAAATCTAAACTAACCTCAATCTAGTCCAAACCGTATTAAATTTCGTCATTTGTATTTCGCGATTCGTCCACTAGAGCTAAATTAAAATTGAACTGTCGTCGAAACGTCATACAGTGATCGTCAAACACAGATCAGCTAGAATAGCTAGACACTGATAGCGACAAAGATGATTATTAAGTTACATTTTTTGTATGATATTTGTTATATACATTGTTATTTTTATTCTTGTAACTATTTCATTAATAAATATTAAATTAAACTGCCTTTTTACCTGTTTAATGTTTAGCTCCGATTCTATTGCTCTCATTTAGTTAGATTGAGATTAG
This sequence comes from Bombus waltoni, assembly GCA_014737395.1. Classification (NCBI taxonomy): domain Eukaryota; kingdom Metazoa; phylum Arthropoda; class Insecta; order Hymenoptera; family Apidae; genus Bombus; species Bombus waltoni. Next base: position 6,757,104 of record JACXII010000008.1, read on the forward strand.
GTTTAGGTTTAGGTTTAAGTTTAGTTTTACAGTCAAATTTAAAGTATTTGTACTTGTTCACAACTCTGTTTTTTGCGATACTTTGCTTTTCTAAACAGTCCTTTATAACATACTAAAGTTTGAAAACAATCGTAGACACAGACCAAATTGCTTGCTATTACCTTATTTTTCTTTATTTAAAAAGTAAAAGAAAGCAATATGTGCATATATGCACTGCTGAAAAGAAGTCTAGGACTGGACAAGGACAAGGGAGGTACTGTTCTCTATCACTTACCGTCACATGTTGCTATATTATTTTATTTATACATATGACACTTTATGTCAATATGTGTGCTTATCTTTATAATTGCATTAAATGTGTCAGAAATAACCAATGAAACCCATACTTCCTCCCATAGGACTTCTTTCTAGCAGTACAATTGCATATATAGTGTTCCAGAAAGTTGATGTCAAACCTCAAGAGCATAAACATGAGTCCAAATATTAATTTTAGAGTTATAAAATGTTTTAATCAATAAAGTATTATCTACCTCTGTCTGTAGCATATCTTCCATAGAATTTCCTTTCATTTCAACACACGATTCAGCATATTTCTTCATAGGACTATTAAATAATGTAAAAGTAAACTGTGGAATAATTCTATAACCACATAGATACTACAACAATAAAATGATAAAGTACATTCTTCTACCATTGTTGTTGGATGATATCAGTATGCTTGATTTCATAAGTTACTCCAGTTGTAGAGAGATATAAAATAAAATCTCTTATATTGTTACAAGCACAGTTAAAAATGTTTTGTAACTCTAAAACTAATGATATTTGGATCCATGTTTATTAAGATATTTTTGTTTGTTTTGATGAGTACTACATATTCCTGAGTTGAAGTTTGGCACTAACCTTCTGAAGCAACCTGTATTAAGAAAAAATCTTATTGTTTTAATAATGCAATTCGAGAATTGAGGTTAATTGAAATAAAGCATATAATTTTATACCTGAAATCATCCATATCCTTCAAAGGGCTTTTCTTTATTTCTCCATCTTCACTTTGATTATCAATATCCATGTCAAGGCTGTACTTTACTTTAGAGGACATAAAAAAGATTGACTTCTTTTGTATATTGTGATAGTTTCCAACGCATATAATCCACAAATGCACGTCTTAACTTTAGAAATCTAACGGTTCAAAAGTAACCTATTTTTTGACATATTACAAGCAATTACAAGCAGTTACAAATTACAAGTAAATAGGTTCATTTTTTACTGATAGTCCACCATACATAGTTACCATGTATATAGTTACGAACAAAACAGTCATGAAATACAAACATTCGCTAGATTTACCACAATAGATTTAATTTCATACGTAACACATTATTCCAACAACCGCAGTGCAAAAATGCAACGAATTTTGTCAATGTTCATTTATTAATCAGAAAAATAAACAAATAGTATCTCGAGAAGACATTTAATGCATCACTTTCAATGTTTATTTTTTTCTATAGACACACACAAACCGTTAACAAATTCCAGTGTGCCTTATAACGCGTCAAGAAGCATTTTTATTTGCCAATGTACGGAAAATAATTTCCCTATATACATCATAGTTTAATTAATATACCATTATGTCTTACATTTTATATCGTAATTAATGATATAACAAATGTAAAATATTACCTGAAATAATGTGTAAATTGTAGAAAAATATTTTATATATTGTAAATGGAATTCCTCATACACATGGATATCTACCCATAAACGGCGCTTCAATCGTCATAAGTAAGTATATACGTGATAAAGAAGAATATGTTCCATGATTAAATCCATTTCTACAAGTTTGACAGATGATCATCTGTCAGTTTTTAGAAACCTCGGAAAGATAGCATATTAGTAAGTAATTTACAATGGAAGCAGTACCGAGATTGCCGATGATATCGTTTCAATTAAAAGTTAGCCCGGAGCCTACTACGTTTGGACCAAAGTTAAAGCAGGTATGGATAAATAAATCACACTGCAACTTTTTTTTTATCATAAATTAATACTCGATTCTTGTTTTTATTATTTATAAATTTAAATTGTCGTTCCATATTTCCATTTTGCAAATGAACCGCGTGATCATTCATTAATTTATTTCAGTTTGTCAATTAATCTAATTAGAGCTATAAACATTTTTTGTTTTAGTATATATGTGATTTTTACAATAAAGATCCAGCAACATTTACACACGAAATACATCAATTAGAAAGCTTACGTGCAGTGGCTGTACGACCACCCATTGATGTAGCTGGTTGTTCATTGTTGAAAAGATATTATTGTCAACTGCATTTTCTTCACAGTAGATTTCCTATGGGAAAAGATGGTATAGCAGCAGTCACATTTACATGGTAAAATAATTGAGATTAGTGATGAATAATTATTGTTAGAATTAAAAAATTAAATATATTTTATTTTAAATAGGAGAGATACATATGCAAACATGGTTTGCTCACTGGCAAATATCCGCTTTGAAATAATTTCCATCTTGTATAATATCGGTGCAATGCATACTCAGTTGGGAGCACTTACAGAAAGGACATCAGCTGATGGGATGAAGATGGCCTGTGCTCATTTTCAATGCGCGGCATGGGCGTTTGAGCATTTAAAAAATAGTTACCCACAGCCATCTGGTGTAGATTTAGCTCCAGAACTTATGATATTTATGCACCAGCTTTGCTTAGCCCAAGCTCAAGAATGTATATTAGAAAAAAGTATGCTTGATAATCGTAAACCCACAATTGTAGGTAAGTATAAAGGAAATAAGATTTGTATAAATATATTACATTTTTTGTGGCTTTAATTATCTACTCTTGTACATCATTCTACAAGATATATGTATCATGTAGCAAAAGTCGCGAAACAGATAGTGGACTATTTCAATCTGGCATTAACTACACTTCAACAAGGTGGAAGTGAGGATGGAACCATATCAGATACCGTTGGAACTAAAATTTATAAGGTAAAATTTAAAAACGTTACTTACTGTTATTAATGAAACATTATTCTAAAAATATTTTTTTCAGAGCTGGAAGTATTACCTAAAATTCAAGAAAGCTTATCATTTAGCAGTTACATATTTATATCAAGGATTAGCTGCTGAGGAACAAAGAAAGATGGGAGAAAGGGTAGCATTTTATAATGCTGCATCAGCTTCTTTAAATGAAGCACAATCAATTTATCCAAATATTCCTGGAGAAAAAGCAACTATAGAAGAAGCACTCACATTTACAAACGACGTGATAGAAGGAAAACGTAAAGCAGCTAAAAATGAAAATGAGTATATATATCATGAGGAAGTACCAGAAAAAGAAATATTACCTACAGTAAAGGGAGCTCCTTTAGTTAAAGGAATATCTTTTAGCATCAATGATCCTGAAGTTTCAGGTCCTGATATATTTGCCAGATTAATACCAATGAAAGTGCACGAAGCAAGTTCTTTGTATTCGGAAGAAAAAGCAAAAATATTACGTTCCATCGGTAGCAAAATTGAAGAGAGAGATCAACAACTCAATACCTACTTAACGTCCTTAAAATTGGAACATATGAGTTTATGGGATCCAGATATTCAAACAACGGAATGGGAACGATTACCTCTTCCTGATGAACTGGTTGAAAGATGCGCAGCACTAAATGCAAAGCAACACATTATTCAAGAGTTACTCGATATAATGGAAAAATTATCGGATACTAGTCAAGATGTTGAAAAAATATTGGAAGAAATTAAGAAACTTCTCCTTGATGAAGAACAAAAAGAAAAAGAATATCAAGATACGGTTGGAAAGAGACCTCCGTCAATAGTTGCCACTGATTTAACCAGAGAAGCTAAGAAATATGAAGAAGCTCATAATAAAGCTTCAGAAAGTAATCATGCTCTTCATAAAGCAGTAACGATGCATGTAAAAAATTTGAAAGTACTTTCTCAACCGCTTGCTGACCTTATGGCCCACATACCTTCGCCAAGTACGTACCTATCAGAACAAAATACTGAAAAATCACACAGCGCGATCGAATTAGAACGAATGCATATCAAGGAACTAAGGCGCATTTTGAAAAAGGTTGACGAAATGCGTAGACAAAGGAACGAATTGCATGCAAAGTTACGAGATTCAATTTCGCAAGATGATCTAACACGCTTATTAGTTCTTGCCACGTCCGATTCTGGACCCTTGGATCGTTTATTTGCGGATCAGCTAAATAAACATAAAACTCTAGTAACATTGATAGACAAAAATCTTGCTGCACAAGATAAAATTTTAGCAGCTTTAACAGATGCATATGCCCAAACTGCTAATGTACGAAAAGGAGTCGAAGAAATATTAAAACGCCGAGAACATACTATTTCTTCTTTGATTGCGTCTTATGATGCTTATGAAGACCTATTGGCAAAGTCGAGCAAAGGTCTTGAATTTTATAGGAAATTAGAAATAAATGTTTCAAAATTACTTCAAAGAGTGAAAAGCACTTGTAAGGTGCAGGAAGAAGAACGCGAACAAATACTTGCACAGGATAGCAATAAAAATTCTCAAGAAAAGATTGATACAACAACAGCTCCTATTTATGATCAGAGTCGAAATCGAACTGGTAGTGGACTTAAGTTAAAGGATTATTTAAATAGTAGGCAGGAAAATATTCAAAATCAGTATTATAATGTATATAAAGAGCAAGGTAAACAAGTTCAAATAGATGCAGCAACAAAGTCATACTTGAATGATGCAGTGAATAAAAATGCAATGCATTCTAGTGGAGTGCCTACGTTGGATGCAATGTCGTCTACGAAATCTATGCAGCAGTATTATTCTACACCATATACGGATTACAAAACGAATGTACCCTATACACATGAAATTTCAACATATAACGAAAATGCTGCTTTAAGCCAAAACTATATGCAAGTAAATAATTCAGATGCTGTAAATACTTATCCACAAGTAATTGGGACGACAGCAAATGCTGCAGTACAGTATCCAGTAAATTCTTTTGTATCCAATGGACAATTTTCTACAGCTTTAGATGGACAGCATAAGTATTCTGCTAATGCTCAAACACTGTATAACTATCCTACCAATACATTACAATATGAAAATTACCAACCTTCTGTTGATTATACTGGATATAATATTGCACAACAATATCCTTCTAATTTTGATAAAACTGCTAGTACTGGTGTTACTAAAGCTGAGATACCTCAAACATCGACGATAACACAAACGTCTGCGCCTCTAGCAAGTACAGTTAATAAAACAACAGACGTACAAGCACAGCTTTATACTACTCTAGTTCAACAAGGGCAACAATATATACCTGAATCACAACAAAAATTTGTTTCTCAAGAATCTGTTTCAACTATCAGTCAACATGTACTACCAGTAGATAGTACTCAAATGCAAAACTATGTCCTCCCTCAAATTAGTCAAAGTGAAGTTCCATGTACTCAAAGTTACATTGGTACAATGTATTATAATCCATCCGAGTTACATGCTCAACAAGTTACATCGAATCCAAGTACATCCGAAACGACTAATATTTCTGTCTCTAGCCACTATATGCAAACACAATATATGAACACAAGTATTCCTCAACCTGTTTATTCTACTAGTTCTTTAACTGTTCCAGTAAATAATATGGGGACTTCATATTCTTCAAACTTGCACAGCTCCAATGCTGTACAATATCCACAGCAGAGTAGTACAGAACAAACTAAACAAATTTATACAGATAAAGCATACCAATATGGATCGCAAGTATCAGCTAGTGACACCACTTTAACTTACTCTAATACTTATCATGGTTTACAACATGCCAGTGTTTCATATACACAAACTATATTACCTACAGATACTTCTAACACATATGCATACTCAAATTGTTCTACTAATACAGAAATAATTCAAAGTCATACAAAGCCTTTGACAAGCATGCAGAATTACACACAAGCATATCAGTACTCACAACAGTACCCTGGGTATAGTGGTTATTCTCACGTATACAATCAAGGATATAATTATATGCAAGGAAATCAAATAACTATGCCAGTGACAGAATCTTATAAAGGCCAAATGGGATACACTTATAATTCCACCAATCAATGTTATGAATACAATTCTAGTAATATTCAAACTTCACAATCAATTCAAGTATCACAGCAACCTTCTGAATCAACATTGCAAATAAATACTGGCATTAACAATGTATGCCAACAACAAGAAAGTAGTGCGACATACACAAATGCTAGTAATAATTCTATGGTTAGTCAAACTCCATCTTCTCAATATTCAGGACAGGCTTATCAGCCTCAAGGTGTATCTGACATTTATTACACTACACCATATGGTCTCCAAATGCAAAGTACTCAAGGTAAATATCAAACTACTTTCTTATATTAACATTGCAATTATTTAAATTTTATGTTTAACTTTTTTAGCATCCTCTAACAGAAACGAAAACTACACTAATTACACTCAAACATACATGCAAGCTGCTAATAATGGAACTAATACAACGACAAGCGCGAATCCTACTAAACCCGCTACAATGTCAGAGAAATCTAACGTAGACTTGCTTGCTGACCTTGATGTCACTATAAATCATGCACCCTTAGTGCCAGAGGTACGACCTGTCAATAAAAGCAATGCACAAGACGAAGCTATAACGAAAGATACGATAAAAGATGAAACAAAAGATACTGCTAGTGAAGATGATAAAGTAAAGTCGAATGATATTACTACCGTCGAAGATAAGACGGAAAACGAGAATTTACAGATTGTATGGGATACATGGTATAATGACGTGCAGCCTAAAAAGGATCCTTTGGGGGATCCAGTAGCCTTGCAGAAGTTTATAAATGAAGTTGAAAAATATGAGAAATTTGTAGATAGCTTACTTGTTAAAACATTAAGTGGAGCAACTAATCTTGATATAAAATGGAAGGAAGTCCAAGAATTTGAAGTAGGATCATAAAAATTCCAAATTACTTGTATACTGTAAAATATTATTCTGCTAATCACACTCCAAAATAATATTGAATAAAACTTGAATTTCAGGAAAGGGAAAGTGGAAAACAATCATGTACAGTAGCGCTAGCTCATTCTTCGGAAAATAGAGTAATGGAATGTATCCCATATGACACAACAAAGGTACAAATATCGTCGACAGATATTCCAAATTATATTAATGCTTCTCATATAATGGAAATTACACAATGGATACCGACAGCATTTATTATTACTCAAGCACCATTGCCGGACAAATTAGAAGTATTTTGGATGATGATATGGGAACAAGAAAGTGAAATAATTGCATGTTTAGTATCCGATGCACAATTAAATGGAGAGATATACTGGCCTATAAACGAAAAAGATATTCTGAATATTGGTAGCTTTACGATATCATTAAAAAAGAGAGTAAACCATGTATCTTACGTCCAAAGAGTTATTTCTGTGCATAATACTAAAAAGAACTCAGAAAAGACTGTCGTGCACATGCAATTTCTCACATGGCCTTCCAAGTATGTCTTCAAAATAAATAATATTCAATCATTTTATGTATATAATCTTTTTCTTTACTTTTCAGTGGTTTTCCTAGTAGTCCAGGTGCACTGCTTACTTTTTCAACGGATGTAATGACGGAACAAGCTCTGAGACGTTGTGCGAAACCAGTGGTGGTGCATTGTTTGGATGGTGGAGCACTAAGCAGCTTATTCCTAGTAGCAGCAGCAACAGTATGCCATATACGTGCAGGTTGCGGAATAGTCAATGTACCTCTTGTATTCAAGGGTCTTCTGAAGTGCCGTAAACAAATTGTAAATAAGGAGTCCTTGTTATTCGCGTATCAGTTGGTATTATACCACGCTCAAGACATTTTAATGAAACGTAAGAACTATTTCTCTTCTAATTGTTTATATGACTTGATCGAATTAATTCAAAATAAAATTTTCTCATCGGATATTTAGGTGGAATTTTATCGTCTACTCGCTCGACATTTGAAAATTTCGAAGGATTAAAGGGAAATAAAGACAAAGCATCAAGGAAGATGCATCCTTCTGATGATTTCCTTCAAACTCTTGGCATAAATGCCCAACGTTCAGATGTTGATCAAGGTATTGTAAAGTAATATTTTTACAAAGTATAGTTTAATGATATTGTTCAAATTTTAGGTCGACAAAAAGGTTCTACTGCTAATACAATACATTCAACTACGATTCAAGAGAAACCTAAAGAAGGAATAATCGATCCACTAAGTCAACTGGACCCTCTATGGTCTATTAGAAGATAATCAAATAAATTTGCAAGTAAAACTTTATTATGCACCAATCAATAAATTTATTATTTAAATGAACGTTTGCATTCCTACGTTTTTTAAATTAATGATATTGCTAAGAGTAAAATAATTATGGTAATTGTATAAACATTGCAATTCGTATTAATTCACATAGACGACTCGATATTTCTGAAACAAAAGACACTTATCGTTCAGACGTTTCGTAATCTTTAAGTTTTAAAGGTTTTACAATCTGTAAAATATATTGAATAAAATGTATGTATAAAAAACAAATACTGTCTATTTTACATTTATTTCCATTTTCACCGGAAAATCACATATGTTCATACACATCCACAAAACAAAAGCTAATATTAATTTTAACACTTTTTAAGCAACGTTAATAAGCATATGTTTCTAAAGCATACGGGTGATAAATTGGTACGTATTCCTAATATACATATGTTCATACATATATATATATATACATGCATCGCAATTCGAAATCATTTTATAATCAATCGGTACTATTTTACATCGTATATTACTACTGATGTTTGTGACAGCTTTTGAGTTTATGATATATATATATCTTAGTTGCAAAAGAATTTTCTTTAATGCAAATTTATTTTCCATATGAACACATGATTAATGGCATAATAAATCTTTACACTATTAATTCTTAGTAAGTATAAGTAATAAAATTACATTTTTTATTAAATGTAATTACTTGTGTGTATATAGAAAGCAATTACGAAGATGATCATTAACTTTGAACACAGGGATCGTTTAATAATTTAATGTTTAAAATAAATGGTTCTCTAAGAATATTCAACTTCATAAATTATACCCTGAATATAAATATTCTTTAAGTTACAGGTAATAGTACGTTCTATTAAAATAAATATGCTGCTCGATTCTTTTCGGTTATTATAAAGATTACTTCCAAAATTATTTAATAAATCAATATAACTATATTTACTAAAATAATGTTTGTATATAATGAGGCCTGAGTATATTTTTTATAAAAGTTTCAATTATACTATTTAATGGAAATTGTAATTCTGTATTTAGTGCCATGTTGATATCTTATAGACAATTATAAAACTTATAAGCAAGTGAAATTATGAAACAGTTTACAGAGATGTGATAATATTATTTTTTTCTTATTAGTCAATATCTTTTCTAAATTCCCCTGTTTCTTAAATCTTTCACTTTATAAATTCGTACAAGCCAGTGTTCGGTAGTGTAAGCTTCTTCTAACACGTCTAGCTCAATGTTTTTATTACCAATTTCCATGTTCCTAACCCTATCGTATCCAGAGGGTTTGCCTGTTTAATCATAAAATTATTCAAATTGTATTTATTTTAAACTGGTATAAATTATATTCATGTCATAATAAAGAACTTACCCCCTTCTGTATAAACTTGACCAAATCTGTAATAACACATTTTATACATAAGACAATTGAGCAAAATTGGAGAACCATCTTTGTCAACTCGGAATTCTCCTGCAGAGTTATAATAATCCCACTCTGTTATAGATCTTCCTCTTTCAGTGCTTCCGCCTATGCGCACCATCCATAGGAACTTATTAATGTCTGAAATCATAATTGAACAAGTTCTTAGACAATTTTCAGTTATAGCTTCATTTACGTTTATATATTAATTGTAATACCATCCGACGAGTAGCCTGTAAGTCCTCCAAAAATAACAAGAACATAATTAACATCTAGTTCTCTCATTATTTCATAAGCTTTTTCCTCGGAGCTTGCCATTGCTTGACCGACTCTTGATATGTGAGTATTGTTCCATGTATTGTTGTCTATTAAAATGGTACGATTTGCCATTGCCGTGATCTGGTATCCATAGTCCCACCAAGACATTACTTTGGCATTCTGCAGTTAAGAAACATAATTTCAAATGTTGCAAATTAACAGGAAATTGTTTAGGTAGACTTATAAAATTACTTCTGGCGTATTCATCCGTAACCAATAATACGCTTCTCTAAAATCATCAAAGATCATGCGACTACCATCTGGAGAACGTGCCGATAACACGATACTAGGTGAACTATAAGCTTCTGCTGTAACCCATGTACAGTGGAAGGTATACGAAAAGAGGAGAATACACATTATTGTTATAAAGAGTGTGGCAATCTGTAAATCAATATGTCAATATAAAATTTCATAAAAAATGAAAGTTAAAAAAAGATGTTCATTTTAATTACCTCACTTCTGAGTATATAATTACTTTCAAACCTTTTCGACTTCTTATCTGTAACTTTTACTCTTTCTACTTGTTTCATATAAGTGACAAGTAAAGAGGAAGCTCCGATGCCACCCAGAATACACATTACTGGAGCGAGAACCAACATTAATCGAACCATTACACCCTGTATAGTTTAAAATTTGAATGCTCATTCGAATTTTCGACATCAATTTTTAACGAATTTTTAATGACAATCTTTTACTCACAGCAAAGTATAGACTTGTAACCCCATACAAGATGAGAAAAATATTTGAATCTGTTAACTTTGAAAAACAGAAGTATAGACCCGAAGGAAATAGAAATATTAAAATCTGGAGATCGAAGTAAAAAGAGCTCCATGATGTTGGTTGATGTTCCGAAACAGACGCAATTATCGGTATGTGATTCTTTGCATAGGACGGATCCAACAGAGAATAAAAGCGACCAGTCCATGGAGATATTTTTCCTTGCAGTTTAGGATAATTAAAAAATTAATAAATATTCTTTATAATCTAGAAAAATATATTATCATCATTGTATATACCTGTAATAGTTGAGAAAACACCTAATATAAATGAAACAGTAACTATAGAAATAACAAGACCACGGAATAATATTTTGAAGTCATCTTGTGACACTTTACTACGCAGATAATCAACTAGAGCATGAATCTGACAAAGTCCAAAAACTCCCAATGCCTGTACAAAATATAAATTAATTTTGTCTAGAAAATATTTTCTACGAAACAGAGATACTATATTTTATACTTACAAGCATGTGTTCAGAGCTCTGAACAGGTTGAAAACCAACAAAGGATATTTGCATAGATAAAATTGTTCCTAAACAGTATACAATACTGTATGCAATGTATATTCTATGAGAAAACCTGCCAGTCACCATTAAAGTTAATACATGTAAAGGAATTAGATTAATTAGGAATACATAGCCACCCCAAGAAGACACCATATAAAAATATGCCAGAGCAGCACACGTTGACCAACAAATTGTTCCAGTTTTAATTGCTTTGATCCACGTGTAATATGTAAATAACATACAAAAAATAGCTATGCCTTCATTATCATAAGATCCTGCCACTGATCGTGATATATAACCAGGTACAATTGCTATCATAGCTGCAGCAAACAATCCTGATGCAGAATCCTTAAAATCATAAACGTAGTAATATATTTTTGGTTTATTATACTAAAAATACTACATATATATTGAACATATTTTTACCTTCAGTTCTTTGGTAAGTAAGTAAGTAATAATTGTTGTCAAACTAGAAAATAATGGAGCAAGGAAGACACAAATATTACGTATATCTAAGGTAATATTTAATAACCATGAAAGACGATGTAATGCTGCTGATGTTATCATTAATCCTGGATATATTGTTCCTGAAATTAATGATTAAAGTATATTATTATTAAAAATTAATACAAAGGAACATACCTCCAATTATCCTTCCAAGAGGATACCAAACACGATCATCAAACCAATTATGAAAATTATAAAACCCATTTTCTGCTAAATATTTTGTTGTGCGATAATTAAAATATGGATCAAATTCATGGATAACACTCTCGAATCTTAAGATAGAGAACAATCTTGTTGCAAAAGCTATAAAAAAGATTACATTTACTTAGAATATTATAAGAATTCTTCTTATTTTAATTTAGGAAACTTACATAAAACTGCTGCAAGAGATAACACAGTTAATTTCAAAAGAGTCTCCTGCTTCTGTATACACATACGCAAACCTCTTGTCTTCAACAATGTAACCATATTGATGAGGCTATGAGGTGTTACTCTCTTAAATAATTAAAGCACCACTTTTATAAAATTTACCTATAAAAAATGTATTACCATTCATATTGATATTATATTTGTTTATCTATGACAAAAACTACACTTGTCTCACATGCGGAAAGCTGGTAAATACTTGAAAAAGTTATATGTTAAAATCTTCAATGCATTATTATACAGAATGTCTCAGTGTCCAACAGCCAAACTTTGTCAATATATTTTTATATTAAAATAAAAAACAACTTCAGGAAAAAGAATATATTGAACAAGTAGTATTGATACATGTAATGAAATAATATAAAGAGTTTATTGGTTCACATTGAGATAAAGTAAAATCAAAATAAGTCTTATACAATAATAAATTTAATTCTTTATTATTGTCAGTTTTGTATTAAAAGGAATGGTAAACATTTTGAAATAAAATATTAAGAACTAATGATTATGTTGAATCTATACTTATTCTTGTTTTACAGCATTGTAACTATAAATTCATTGCTGTTTCTATTATATTAAATTATTAATAAAGTTTTAAATGACTTATGTTTATATAACATTTTTTTTTTGAATATACCCATAGAATATACTGACGAAGCTCGGTCGTTAAATCCTGGGGCACCCTAGTTATCATATCAATAAAAGCCATAACGAAAAACACATGGCGTTTGTCATTGTCAGCAATAGGTTATGATACTCCATAGAAAAGAGATAGTAAAATAGAAGATATCGAACGTACACGATTAAGAGATAAATGAATGAAACAATAAACGTATTGCCTCAGTAAAAAAAATAGCGATTACATGCTAAATGAACTACATGAATTCAAATAATAGTTTTCCTCATTAATTGACCACGTACACAAAATTACCGGCCGGTGACATATGTATATTTTGTATCACATATCTAATCGTTCCGCATCGTACATTTATGTAGTTTTATATAAGTTACATAAACCGTGATGTGAACTTACGAATTTACGAATTTTACAATACAAGAAAAGTAATAAAATAACGTCATTTAAATTACTAACTGAGAAACATCGCGACTCGAAAGAAAAAAGCATAGATTAAAGTCAACTGCTAGTTGCGCTACCTACAATCGAGATAAGACCAAGCAAATTATTTGGTATTCGTGTATATAAGTACATTATAGAAAGAAAGAATTAAAATTATTCTTTTCTCAAATAAACACTGATTATAGGTTATTATAGGTTAAATACTGAGCGATAAATTAAACTCTCAATTTAGAAATAAAAAAAATTTTAATGTACATACGCCCTCTGGTAAAAAATAAGATATGTTTATAGCAATTGCATCTCGTGTATAGTTGTTCAATGGTTTACGATTATCAATAAATCTGTTGTTCCCGCCAGAGGACCGGTATTTGTATTATGTTGCACGAGATTTCTTTCTTTTCATTATATTTAAGTACTATATTTTGTTCCACCAGATTTGTGTTTTTATAACATTTTATTTACCGTAACAAAATGACCGAAGGTAATTTTTAATTTATATGATTGATCTATATTTTTAACGTCATATAAAAAATCTAACCTGCATCATTTAAATGATTAATAGATATTTGGATTATATTCTTTTTAACATAATGCAACAATTCGTATATTTTAGTATTTTATTATAGTATTATATAGTCTTAGAAAAATATTGTTAATTATATATATTCTTCTTTATTTTGTATATTATTCTGAATAATCATATAAATTGTTAACCCTTTGCGGACGGAGCCGCTCGACGAGCGAACGTCGCTGTGGACGAGACGTATTGACGCGCGCAGTTGAGAAAATATACACGTTGAATGTTTGCGTTATAAAAACTAAAGCTTTATTTAAATACAACAAAATTTTTTGTCAATATCCAAGAAAACATATTTAGTTTTGCTATATTTATATATTATTCGTTTTATATTCTTGCATGATGCGGTATCTTTCGAAAGAGTCGCCTATATGCAAGGCCGGTTTAGCTGAAGTAGCACAATAGTACCTTGATTCGAACATATCGTTTCTGGATCTTTTAGGCAGTGTTTAAGGTATTATAAAAAATATATAAAACATATAAAGCTTGCTGATTCGTCTGGTAATGCCATTGAAAGACTGAAATTCGTTCTGATTCGACCATCATCCTACATCGCGAGTTTACGTTAAGCGCAAAATAAGACTTCACCGCTAATTTTCTTTCATCAAAAACATAATATGCGTAAATACACATAAGATTATCGCTCAGAAAAATAGACGTACGCCAGTCACTTCATAACAAGTATCCGTAATTGTGAACAGATTCGAGCGGCTATATGCCGACACGCGTCCGCAACGGTAAAAAGACTTGGGCGGCTATTTGCCAACACTCGTCCACAAAGGGTTAACAAAATGTCATTTTATGAACTTTATAGAAAAGGAAATTACACAGGATATGTGGACTCCTTACAAGGAACTACAGAATCTTGTGGAACGGTACATTACTTCTTCTCCAACAACTTATGATCTTCAATATCCTGAATTTACAGAAGCTTTACGTAATCATAGGCAAAATTTTTTAACTCTTCTAAAAAATCCTGTAAGTGATTATATGATATCATGTATTTAAGATTATGTGAGATAACAAAAATATTACAAATTTCCATAATATATGATTTAAGATATATTTTATTGCAGCCGCAGAATGTGAATAGCAGAGAAGAAATAACAAAGGGAGCAACAGATGGTATTACACTTCCTGGTTTAGGACATCAATTGTTATCAAAAGAATTGGTCGATGAAACCCTTATTATATCAGACATGTATGAACTTAACGAATTCATGGCATTAGATCTTCTATGCACTGCTCAACTACAAATGCCTCATCACCCTGGTTTACCTAGGGGATTAACAGCTATTTTATTATATTATGATGGAAAGAAAGCACTTACATCAACTCTAAGAATGCTTATACAGGCAAGAATGGGACATAGTTGGAATATTGATGCTCCAATAGCTCTTTTGAGACATATTACAGAGTATACAAATAAATTACAAGAAGATGGTTTATTAGATAGGATTTTATCATTGTTAGAAAAAATGGATCCCGTGAAGGAGCAAGACCTATTAGAAAAGAATCGGGCATTAGGTGGATCAAAGCATCGATACATGGTCATGAAACTCTACAATGATTCTAGACAAGATTTAGCAGATATATTATATTTATGGTCTGCGCAATCTTCATTACCAAATCCAATCTTATTTCGTTTATTATCTTTATTACAAACGAAACAAATTGATGAAACGTATGAAGGTGGTATAGATAAAGTTACGCTTGCTATTATAATGAGCGTATTAAATGCCATCAATTTTAGTTCGTTACATAATCATGAAAATGGCGAAGGTATATTCTTTAATCGACTATAAATATAAATTTTGTGTTGTGATTTGTCATATTATATAGAGATTTTTATTTCAGAATTGATCAATTCTATGCCATTAATTGCAGAAAGAGGAGCACACGACGAACTGTATAAAAAATTAATATCAATGAACATCAATTGGGAGTGTGCTAAATTACGCGGACTTATACAATTTGCTTTTGCAGTTGCTCTCACAACAATAAAAACTACAGCTAACGTACAGGTCTTGAATATTACCATTGAAGACGAGAGACTACTGGAAGCAGCTTTAACAAACAAATGTTTTCATTTCATGGCTGAATTATTATTTAAAAACAAGAGCATATATTACGAAGAATTTTATATCCGTTATTTCCACTCTCTTATTTCCGATTTTATACTATTGATGCCCTTAAAAGTTAAGGATCTACGGAGTCGAGTGGACGAATCTATGCGTTTGATTCAGGCATACCAGCAAGAGGGTATCAAACCACCCTTAAATTTAGATAATCATTTTGAATACCTAATGCTAACTGTGGCGGAATTATATAAAGAAGACCCTTTAAAAATGGAATTAGTTATGGACTATTGGTGTCATCACTCCAGCCATGATTCTACGCACGCATCTGCTACTACATACATTAATCGCTTGCCATCTAGACAAGTTGCTCTCTTTAAATTTGTACGCCTTGCTGGTGAAATATTACCGGCGGGATTATTTGTTCCATATCTTAAAATGATTGCTTCTCTTGCATGTTCTACACAAGCAGCACGGCAAGCGTTCAATTTTCTTAAACCAAACGGTAAGTAATTTGTGTCTGAAAAATATGTTATTGTTTTTATTGAATGAGTAAAGGAATATTGAAAAGTAAACAACATTCATAGGATCTTCAGGATCAACAATTTCGTGGGATCACTTTTTTAAATCTCTAAGCCAGTACTACGATAATCTTAGGAAAGAACTACCTCCCAGTCAGGACACTGTTTACCGACAAAGGAACCATCCCAAAGGTATTACACCTGAAGAAAGTAAAGGTCTTGAAGCAGTGCTGTTGGTCGTTCAGGTGATCGCGAAAAACGACGAAATATCAAGGATAGCAATATGCGATCATCCAGGGTGGAAAGTATTACCATCTTTAATCGGTTTGGTCAGTTGTGGAATACCGATTCCGTTGAAGAGTGTTTTGATACGAACACTCGCTGCGTTAGCTAGATCACCCGAAAGTTCATCCACCGTGTGGCAAAGTTTGGAGGCTGCGCAAATACTTTCAACTATACCAACGATAAGCAGCTATCAACCAAGAGGAGTTCAAAGTGAATTAGAGGAGGTTGAATCAAAGAATGAAAGATATCCATTAACACGAGCAATGTTAGGACTTTTAGACGTTCTTACTGATTTTCCTGTATTACGACTATTAGGAATGGGGCAGCGTAATCCGGGCTTTGATCCGTATTTACATTTTATTATTAATACTGTCTTTTTAAAGTTTCATACACGGTCATACAAGAACCCAGGAGAAAAATGGGAAGTTGCAGAAGCTTGTTTAAAAATATTTTCAAAGCTTATTAAACAATATGAACCAGCTGTAGAAGATTTCATTGGATGCAAGATGGAGCTCCAGAACGGAGAAATTACAATAGTTAATTCTGCTCCTGGTTATCATATAATGACCCAATTACATTCCAAATCCGAATTACTTCATGTTATACTATATATTCTTGATAAGGGTTGTACTCATTTCGATACTTATGAACAATTTCCTGCTAAAAAGAATCTCGAAAACGGCGCATTGTATTGTCTGGAAATATTGGAAAGAGGATTAAAAACGCAACACAACTACATGGCTCAATTAGCCGCTGCGAAATCAATAAACAAAATTTTGACAGGATTATCAAGATTACTTTTAGAGGTGGATCCACAATCGAAAAAGCCTGATTATATGATCAATGTTGCTAAGTATGTTTCGTATAGTTCGTGGCTTCCACAACACGCGTTTCATGCTGTCGGAGTTATTCATGAAGTGACCAACGAACCAGGAGCAGATTCCGAATTGCTTTCTACGTTTACAGCTACTCCTGCTTTAGCCACAAATATCAGACACGGTTTCGTGGAATGCTTAGATGCAGATACAACCTTCGATGAAGATATGGAAAACGAAAAGCAGTATACTGGTAGCTGCAAAGAACGGATTTTACTTTTGATGATGCAAAGTATTATACGACCTACACCAAATCTTTCTCACTACCTGTTAGGATTTGAGATCACCAAAGACATTAGAAAAACCGTTCTACAGCAACCTGGTATTCTGGGCTTTCCACGAACATGTCTGCATTCGATATTAGGAATTTTAGAGCAATCTCTTGAACGTGGCCGTGACAAAATAACAGAAGCTTGCTATTGTTTCCTTCACACGTTAGCTGTAAATAACAAGACATCTGTTCCTGTATTGAGATTTTTGCGAACTAGCGTAAATCAAGACTTTGTACAAAGACATCTCACCAAATTACCATTTGAGGGACAGAACAAAGCAACAGAACTTGGTTGTATGTCGTGGTTATTAAAGATAGCCGCAATTGAATTACGTGTTGCTGGTGGAAGCTTACAAAATTCTCTGGTTCAAAGATTAGTTGGAAACTTTGGGCAAGAAAAAGGGCAAATTGTGCCATCACAGAAACTTTTGATGGACCTTTTGCATTATATCGAATTTCAGCTTCAATTGGAATCACCATTATCTCTAGATTTCTTTGATCCATCACAAGTAGAGATGGTTTTAGGACGATGTAGCGTTCCAGTTACATTGATAGGTGGCCCTCGACTTATAGACATAAGAAAGCTACATTCTCTTATTACAGAAGAATTGGCTGTTACTCAAAGTAGTGCAACCGCAACTCAGCGCAATCTCATGCAACAAGAAGTACAGAAAATTTTGACATATGCTTTAAAAAAAAATCAAACAAAGCTTTTATCTTATGCCACTGTAAAATTCGTAGAGGGCTGGTGTCAAACAACAGAAATACTATTCTGTGTTGCAACAAATCAACAACTTCCTACACCACAAAAACAAAATCTGCTGTTAAATCTATCCCACGATTTGCTACAAAAAATGACGTCTTGCGAAGCTTTGAGCGAGATAAAAACCTTAGTATCTGGAACAGTTCTGATGTTACTTGTACATTTGCGAAACAGTTTCCTGACGCAAACAGATAACGAATCATTTCCTTCCTCGCCCTCGAATACAACGATGATGAAGATCATTTTGAGTCATATCCTGCAATGGATCTTGAACGCAGGAGCTTCCTCACAGAAAGTAATAACCCATTTATATGCAGCACTGCTAAATTTCCTCTGTGTGGTGGGTTTAGAAAAATCAGAAAGTACGAACATCATTGATTTAATGTACGTTAGTCAATTAGATAGTTCAGTGAACAGAGTGATGCCTGTTCAAGAACGTTCTCATCGTTACGCGACGATACAAGTGATAAATAGCTTTGGAAATAAATTGATGGACATTTTATGCCATAATTGTTCAGGTGGTCATGACGTTTGTAAAATGTTAGCATTGTCCTGTCTAGACAAAATCTTGGAGCTGGATTACGATAACGCTTGGATCATTTATTTAGCTAGCAGAGGATATTTAAAGCACATGATAGATAGTCTTTTAGAATCTGATAATATGTTACGGTGTATGCTACAACCCGAACCTGAGACATTAAGACCATTATACTTGTATGAAGCGAAGATGGCAACATTTTGTAGAATGGCCTCCACAAGATTGGGTGCTGAGAGTCTTTTAGAAAATAAGATCTTGTCGTGTATGTCAAATATGATTGTGTTTGATCGACATCCCGATGTTCATATAGGATTTGAAGGAGGTGACTATTCTTTCATACCCTCCATTGGTCAGCGTTATCAGCAAATCTTCTTGCCAGCTTTGTACCTTTGCGATGCTCTGCTTACTACTCTGGGAACAGAGAACCAATCGTGTGCCATACAAGTTTGTGGCTTTCTACAGAGCCACGGGGACATTGTCAAAATAATACTACAAAATGCCTTTTCGAAAGCGAATACACTTTTCTTAAAAGAGATCGCTTGTCTTACAGGAGTAATATCCCGATCTGCGAATATTGATATGTACAAACTGGTAGATGACGAATTGGCTAGATCTGAATTCGACGACTGTGAATTAGGAGACATTAGTGGCATGAGAGAACTTCGTGCTCATTTATATGAATTACAAAGACTAATGCTGTCACTGCTGTATAAATTTCAATTGCAGCCTGCTCCTGTTTGTTTATGCCACGAGCAAACAGAAGCAAACCAGCAACATATTTCTTGTGTACAAATAGTTGCAAATATTATGCTATACACTCGTAATCAGATGCAACATAGTAGAATGGATCAAAAAATAAGGAATGTACTGTTTGAGCCTCATTTAACACTGAAACCAGGGGGAAAAGAAAACAGAATGAAAGACACATCTGGTGGAGTACATTTAGGAACGATCGTTGATCAACTTGTATCTGTTACGAATTTATTGCACACTGAATTACCTCACATTGATACTCTCATTAGCAAGTCGGCAATGGTAGGAGAAATGAGTACAACCGAATTGAAAGAATATATGTCCGAAGAGGAAGCGGAACTCGATGTGCAAAAGCAACGAATAATAGTGGAACAGCGATTGAATCGCTGGGTGAAAGAAAAACGTCAAACTATAAAGTATTGTTCTTTAATAATAGAACACGCATTATATATTCTTTGGAGCCATTTGGATTTCTATATGATACAAGTAATGTCACGATACAGCCGAATGCAAGGTAAAATTACATCTATTAATGCTACAATATAACAATTCTTCAAATATTAAGTACTAAGTGAATATTAAAAATTTTTCTGTTTTAGTATCTCCAGCAGGTATAGATGAAGATATGGTAGCATGGAAAGCATCTTCAGAAACTCTAATGGAATTAAAACAAGGTCTTGTTTCTACATTTACAGATAACTTTATTACACAATTATTAGATACACATAATGAATATGCAAAAAATACGGTGGATCACAGCTTTGTTGAAGCCCTTGTCAGAAGAATTAAAAGGCTATTACAGTTTATAATTGTACAATAACATCCCGTCTATAATTCGAATTTATAACATATTTTTCTACATATCTGTGTATTTACGAACACCTGCCAAAACTCCAGTAGACAGTATTTATTATAATAATTCGACAGATACAAATTTTCAATAAACGATTTCTATAGAAGTATAATTTATTTTAAAAAAGTACCTTCATACTTTTATTAATTAACGTTCTCGAATTATAATTGAACATTTAGAAAATTGTTGATGTATATAATTTTAAAATACAATTTTGTTAAGCACAATAATATATATGTAAAATACATTTTCATAAAATTGTGTTGTGTATTAATAATAAATATTTATAATATGCCTTTTTTTTTA
Source organism: Bombus waltoni (assembly GCA_014737395.1). Taxonomy (NCBI): domain Eukaryota; kingdom Metazoa; phylum Arthropoda; class Insecta; order Hymenoptera; family Apidae; genus Bombus; species Bombus waltoni. Next base: position 6,778,286 of record JACXII010000008.1, read on the forward strand.
ATTTATAATTCCATATTTACAATAAGTGAAAGAAAATGTATTAAATATTTTCTAAGAAGTAATAATAGCCTCATCCCATGGCCCATAAATATTATCTTTGTACTTCTGGCATCTTACATACCAATAGGGGCAAATAAAATGTAAAAATACTATAGTTGCGATAAATACATAAGAAAGAGTTTGTGAAACTAGTAGAAGAAAATATAATGTATTTAATGTTAAAAGACTTGAGATCGGTATTTTGCTAGTTAATTTATGCATTAAAAATGGTAATAGAACAAAACACTGAACAGATACAGTGAGAAGAGAAAAGGCATGTAAGGAAGATGCCAATCTGGATGCTAGCATTAAGGAGCCAAATATTGAAGATGTTATGGACAAAGAATCGGACAAAGAGATCTGTAAAGGACCGTACTTACTAAATATTAAATGTACCAAGAACATTAATATCGTCATGGCATAAATTGTATCTGTACTGATGGTATCCGTTAAAGTTTTCAAAATAGGTGACAAAATATATCCAAATGTAAGAAAAATCAATGCAGTTCTAACATGTTTTGTAAACTCTATCAAAGTACTTGTCTCTTTCAAACAATATATTAAATAACCGAATATTGTGAATATTACCCCAAATACAAATATGATATCAGGGCTGGCCCATTCATTGTATAACCAAATAAATATGATAACAAAAAGAATCACAATATTTAGCTGAATGCATATACTGGCACCAAAAGTTATTGCTTCGATTAATGTTACATTATTTGGTTTTATTTTGCGTAACTGTTCTAAGAATGAGCTATCCGTGTAATTATCTGGCAGACCATAATTTTCATATAAATTCTTCCGCCATTGTAGCTCTACTGTCATAATGTATGTTGCTCTTTATTTTTATCAGAATTTCAATCGCGTAGAATATGAAATTTGATTTTCATTAATTAAATATCACGAGTCTGATGTGGTTATCATGATATGATAATTAAAATTTTCATATATCCTTCGTAACTCGTTCGCTGGATTTTTGCTTTGCATATAACTTACTACAAAAGAAGTAAATATGATTTGAATTAATTTTAAGTCATATGTAATTGTAGTTTTAAGTAAATTGGGTAAATTAAGTAAATTGTTTAGCATTATGACTATCAAACCATACACTTTAGTAAAAAGAGGTTATTGGAAGACACTGCTGTGCAAATCTTTCTAAAATCGTTAAATCGTATAACATATCTCTTTGAATGATAGAGTCGTTTATCTCGTTTGAATTAACCAATCGAATGTAATTTACAATTATCAGTAACAGTTAAACCGTTAAAAATTGATTCTTATTTATGCTGTTATTTTCCTCGAAAAGCCAATAAGTGTATTGTCGAGTTATTCGTAAATTTTAACTGTGTAATAAAGAAGTGCGTGGCAAAAATATGGTAGATATTTTGAATAACTCGAATGTAATTCATTTCAAAGAAAATACTTCATTCGTTTCCTTAAGTATATCGTTTACGTGGAATTGAGATGTAACAGCAAGCTACTTACATGTTAAATACTTCTTCACTTAAATGTATGCGTAGGTAAATACAAATTATTATTTTATATATATAAAAAATATGATTTTTCTCATCTTTGTCATATTATTAACATCATTGATTATATTTCTGTATACAGTTTTATGTTTCATCATTACAGGACAAAGTTTTTATATATTTCATGAGTAAGATAAAATTTTAAGTAAAAATGAAGAAATTTAGACAAGCTCAAGCAGAAAATAAAATGGCAATTGATAAACATTTAGAAGCAAATGCTTATCTAGAATCTTCCAGTGAGGATGAAGATGATAGAAATGAAGAAGATATACAAAATATAGTTGGAAAAGTAATATCTGCCTATCAAGGCGAAGAGGCAGATTCAGAAAAAGTTTTATCATATTTAATTAATATTTTTCAATCTGGCAATGCTGTTTGTTTAATATGTATTTCAACTGTAAAAAGAGCAGATCCAGTATGTTCTTTTAAAACTATATAAACTTATGTTATATAAACTTTGCTGTACATTTTGCAACATGTATTTCAATGAATACATATTAATATTCTAGATTTGGAATTGTAACAAGTGTTTTGCTTTCCTACATCTGTCTTGCATTTTGCATTGGATACAGGATAGTTTGAATATTAAACGTGAAAAAGGTATCGCATCAATATGGGCATGGTAAGAAATAATTTAAAATGTTCTGCAGATATGTATGTTGATAACATATTCATTTAGATATTATATATAAATATTATTTTAGTCCAAAATGTCGTATGGAATATAAACGAGATGACATCCCTCGTAACTATAGATGCTTTTGTAAAAAAACCATAGATCCACCATATAGTCCATGGAATATTCCACATTCTTGTGAAGAAACATGCGACAAACTGCTGCAACCAGAATGTGGTCACAAATGTGTTTTACTTTGCCATCCTGGACCATGTCCTCCTTGTGCAAAGACAACATCTATTAAATGCTACTGTGGCAAACAGATGTCTGAACAACGACGATGCAATACCAAAGAATGGAGTTGTGGCACTGAATGTAACAAAAAATATAAGTTATGTTCACATACTTGCAAAGAAGTGTGTCACTCGGGGGAATGTCCTCCTTGTCCAGAAATGTTATTGCTAGAATGCCACTGTAAGAGTAACAAAGAATTAAAGCAATGCTCTGAAAGTCTATGGACTTGTGATAAACTTTGTGGCAGACCTCTTTCTTGTAATGTTCACATATGTCAAAGTAAATGTCATTTAATTGGCGACTGTGGACCCTGTCCATTAGAGAAGAATAGAACATGTCCGTGTGGAAAAAAACGTTATGCCATTTCTTGCAAACAAAAATATCTACCCACATGTGGAGATACGTGTGGAAAATTATTAAATTGCGGTTCCCATTATTGTAATATGAGATGTCATACAGATCGTTGCGGGCAGTGTTTAGAGGTAGTCACAAAATCGTGTAAATGTGGCAACTATCAGAAAGAAATTGCATGTGGCAAAGAATTTCATTGCAATAAGAAGTGCATGCAAATGCGGTTATGCGGAAGACATTTGTGTAATAAAAAATGCTGCGACTGCTTGATTAAAAACACGTATAATGTGTGTGAAAAAGTATGCGATAATGCTTTAAACTGCCGCAAACACAAATGTGCTGCTCCTTGTCACAGCGGCCCTTGTTATCCATGCGCACGAACTGACATTATTCAATGTAGATGTGGATATAATAAGATAACAGTACCATGTGGTATGGTAAAAAAGATCAAACCACCATCTTGTAATAAGGCATGTAAAATACCTCCAATCTGCCATCATCCCAAACGAGAAACCCACAAATGTCATCAAGGCCATTGTCCACCTTGCAAAAAAATTTGTGGCTTGATATATAAACGATGTGGTCATTCTTGTGTCGCTGTTTGCCACACAAAAGTGTGGCTAAAAGTGAACGAAAATGACATAAAGACGCAACCAGCAGGACCATGGGACATACGAAAGGAAACTTATCAATTAAAAACGCTACCATGTCCACCATGTGAAGTTTTTGTACAAGTTACATGTTTAGGAGGACATGAAATGCATCCATGGCCTTGTCACATGGCTAGATTTACATCTTGCGGACAATTGTGCGGAAAAACGTTATTATGCACAAATCATACATGCGAATTGATTTGTCATAAAATACCATCTTCTGAAGAAAATAAGAATGGTACCCCGTGTATGGAGTGTGAAAAACCATGTTTATTTCCACGACCACAAGGATGCACACATTTATGCTCAAAACCTTGTCATCCTGCGCCATGTAGCCCTTGCAAACAATTAGTTAAAATTTCATGCCATTGTGGTATAAGTACTTTATATCATAGATGTTCTGAATTAACATCGGCTAAAGCTGAAAGACGTAATGAATTGCTCAAATGCGGGAATCAATGCCCCAAAAATGTAATTAAATTATGTATTACCGTAGATTAATAATCAGTTTATATATATTACTAGTAAATATACTATAATGTTAAATGTGCTTTTATAATTAGCTAATTATGTTCCATTTCAGTATCCTTGTGGACATCGATGTGTAAATGATTGTCATCCTGGTCCCTGCAAGGATGAAAAGAAATGCAACAAGAAGGTGAAGCTGTTTTGCGTATGCAGACGTATTAAGAAAGATTTTATCTGCTCCATGGTGCAAAAGGAGGAAATTCATATAAAATGCGATGATATTTGTGCCAAACTAAAGAACGAAAAACGTCAAGCCGAAGCTGTTTTATTAGAACAAAAGCGGCAAGCTGAAGAAATACGTAATCAACAAGAAATAGAGAAATTTGAACGAAAATTTAAACCCCGTCGCAAGGGAAGGGATAAATTCGATAAAAAACAGTTACAAAATGAGAAATGTGATAATTATAGAAAATATTGCATTTTAGGTATTTTAATATGTACAATAGGTATTGTAATATTTTACATGACTGTTCAACAATCGTGAACGAAATTATGTATATATTAAACTTTATGTTTATGTCTTGTAATTACTATCATAAATCTAGATTATATTTTTAATTCTAGTTTAATAAATTAATGCCGAAACTTTTAATAATTTATCGATTAATGTAAGATATTTCAGTCTATTCAATTTTTCTTGTAACATATTTGTGCCATAGAATTACAAGGCCCAAAGAATTTTTGATTATGTACATTTTGTATATTTCTATGTTATATGTTTAATGATTAGCAAAATTACGAGAGAATATTTAATATTGTACTGGATTTTTATTTTACTATGTAGTGTTTTGACGTAAATCAACTTTACTACTGTAACATAAAGTAATAATCAAACTTTTAAAAATTATTTATCTATAGTTTATTTTTCTATCAACTAATTATATAAATTTAGCCTTATTAAATGTTGATTTCTCTAAAGTGCCATCTAGCATCAAGATGTCACCTTTCAACCTTCTGAAGCAGACATTTGTATCATTTAGAGGTTAGGTGTATAGGAGAATTTTGTTTGTGTTTACATAAGTAGATCAACAAAAAAATTAGAATGGCAAATCCATCGGTTTCGTTATCAACGAGAAACAAAAAACATTTTTTGGGTGTTCCGGCACCTTTAGGATATGTTGCTGGTGTTGGAAGAGGGTAATATATAAAAAGCAATGTTATTTAGCTAACCTAACCCCTTTTAATGAAATAAAATATTAATATATGGCTATAACACCTTGTTTTTTAGAGCTACTGGATTTACAACTAGATCTGATATTGGTCCAGCTCGTGATGCTAACGATGTTTCGTAAGTACTGTATTATATTTCAGCTTTTCCCCTTTAATTGAAGAATTTTGTATCAATGTTTCATATCTTGTTTATAGGGATGATAGACATGCTCCACCAACAAAAAGAACAAAGAAAAAAGAAGAAGAAGAAGAAGATGAAGAGGATTTGAATGATTCTAATTATGATGAATTTTCTGGATACGGAGGATCTTTGTTTAGTAAAGTAGGACAATGAAAGAATGCTTTATTAAATATTTATAACTATACGATTCATTTTATTAAATGATTACACATCTTGCAGGATCCATATGATAAAGATGATGAAGAAGCTGATGCTATTTATGAGGCAATTGACAAACGAATGGATGAAAAACGTAAAGAATACAGAGAAAAGAGGCTTAGAGAAGAATTAGAAAGGTATCGTCAAGAACGTCCTAAAATACAACAACAGTTTTCAGACTTGAAAAGGGAATTAGTAAATGTAGCCGAGGAAGAATGGAAAAATGTTCCAGAAGTCGGTGATGCTAGAAATCGAAAGCAACGAAACCCACGGGCGGAAAAATTTACACCATTACCGGATTCTGTCCTCGCACGAAATTTAGGAGGCGAAACATCTACCAGTATAGATCCATCAAGTGGTTTGGCATCAATGATGCCTGGTGTAACAACACCTGGGATGTTAACACCAACAGGAGACTTAGATTTAAGAAAAATTGGACAGGCTAGAAATACTTTAATGAATGTCAAGTTGAATCAGGTTTCTGATTCTGTAGAAGGTCAAACTGTTGTTGATCCCAAAGGTTATCTTACAGATTTGCAAAGTATGATACCAACATATGGTGGTGATATCAAGTGAGTTAAAGAAACATCAAATGTATTTTAATGATAATTATAATTCAGTGAACTTAATATTTATTCTTAATTTTAGCGATATCAAGAAAGCTAGATTGTTACTAAAATCTGTAAGAGAGACAAATCCTAATCATCCACCAGCATGGATCGCTTCTGCTCGTTTAGAGGAAGTTACCGGGAAAGTGCAAGCTGCAAGGAATTTAATAATGAAAGGCTGTGAAGTGAACCCCACGTCGGAAGATTTATGGTTAGAAGCGGCTAGGCTGCAGCCACCAGATACAGCTAAAGCAGTTATTGCTCAATCTGTACGGCACATACCAACATCTGTTAGAATTTGGATAAAAGCGGCGGATTTAGAAACAGAGACGAAAGCGAAAAGAAGAGTATATCGCAAAGCATTAGAGCATATTCCAAATTCAGTGAGATTATGGAAAGCTGCAGTGGAATTAGAAGAGCCAGAAGACGCACGAATTTTGCTCAGTCGAGCAGTTGAGTGTTGTCCAACCAGTGTAGATTTATGGCTTGCTCTTGCTCGATTGGAAACTTATGATAATGCCAGGAAAGTTCTTAACAAAGCAAGAGAAAATATTCCAACAGATAGACAAATCTGGACAACAGCAGCAAAATTGGAAGAGGCGAACGGGAATAAACATATGGTAGAGAAAATTATCGATCGTGCGATATCTTCTTTGAGCGCGAACGGCGTGGAAATTAATAGAGAACATTGGTTTAAAGAAGCTATGGAAGCTGAAAAAGCTGGAGCAGTACATACATGTCAAGTTATTGTTAAAGCAATTATTGGTTTCGGAGTGGAAGAAGAAGACAGGAAACATACATGGATGGAAGACGCAGAAACCGTAATATTTTATATTTGTATTTATGGTCATACGATCAATTACTTATTGCATTTATTATTTTAGTGCGCTCAACAAGGGGCACTAGAATGTGCTAGAGCAGTCTACGCTTATGCGTTATCGACTTTCCCCAGTAAGAAGTCCATTTGGTTACGTGCAGCTTACTTTGAGAAAACTTATGGAACGCGAGAGTCTTTAGAATCTTTGCTTCAAAGAGCAGTTGCTCATTGTCCAAAGAGTGAAGTACTTTGGCTTATGGGCGCAAAATCGAAGTGGTTGGCTGTAAGTAAAATTCATGAAAAGTGAAATTTTACGAAAGTATTTTTATAATCTATGTGTAATTTTTTATTCTATTTTAAGGGTGATGTTCCAGCAGCAAGAGGTATTTTATCACTTGCGTTTCAAGCAAATCCAAATTCGGAGGAGATTTGGTTAGCAGCTGTGAAGCTAGAATCAGAAAATTCTGAATATGAAAGAGCTAGACGGTTGCTCGCGAAAGCAAGAGCGTCCGCACCAACTCCTAGAGTTATGATGAAAAGCGCAAAATTAGAGTGGGCTCTGAATAATCTCGACGCAGCCTTACTGCTCCTGAAAGAAGCTTTAGAAGCATTCGATGATTTCCCGAAACTATGGCTAATGAAAGGACAGATCGAAGAACAGCAAGGAAACTTGGACAAAGCTTTGGAAACATACAATCAAGCTGTAAGCATTGTCTTCTTTCTTTTTATTAATTCATTTTTAATTAGGAAGTAATCTTTTAGTTTTATTTATTTTATAGATAAAAAAATGTCCCAATTCTATTCCACTATGGCGTTTATTAGCACAATTAGAACACAGAAAGGGTCAAGTTACTAAAGCTAGGTCAGTTCTGGAGAAGGCTCGCCTAAAAAATCCGAAGAACCCAGAGCTTTGGTTAGAAGCTATCAGAAATGAATTAAAAACTGGCGGTGTTAGAGACATGGCAAATACGCTTATGGCAAAAGCGCTTCAAGAATGTCCAACGTCTGGCTTACTTTGGGCAGAGGCAATTTTTATGGAACCTCGACCACAAAGGAAAACTAAAAGCGTTGATGCTTTGAAAAAGTGTGAGCATGATCCACACGTGCTTCTTGCAGTATCTAAGTGAGTGACTGTTTATTACGATATTTTTATATAATGAAACACGAATTATTTGAATAATTTTTTTGTCATTCTAATAATTATTTCATAGATTATTCTGGTGTGAACATAAAATTTCGAAGTGTCGTGACTGGTTCAATCGGACAGTGAAGATAGATCCAGATTTGGGAGACGCGTGGGCATATTTCTATAAGTTTGAGCTTTTAAACGGTACAGAAGAGCAACAAGAAGATGTAAAGAAAAGATGCATTGCTGCAGAACCCCATCATGGTGAAAATTGGTGTAAAGTATCAAAGAATATAGCGAACTGGTGTTTGAATACCGATCAAATTTTAGTATTGGTTGCAAAAGATTTACCGATTCCAATATAATTAATTAAGTAATTTAAGTGAATATTGTATATATCTATTTTTTAAAAATTAACTATTAATTATAATAATAGAATAAATAACATCCTATATCTGGTAAAATCCTTTAAAATTTGTGTGTGTGTGTGTGTGTGTGTGTGTGTGTGTGTGTGTGTGTGTGTGCGTGCGTGCGTGCGTGCGTGCGTGCGTGTGTGTAATTTAATTTAAATAACTAAAAGATTCAAAATCATTTTCATTTTGAACTTTTGTAAAGTACATATGTATTTTATTATGCTTAGTGTGACTCGTAATGCATGCTGCTATATCTGCATATCGTCTATGGCTTATTCTACTCTATAGTTAAAACAGTTTCGAACTGTTATCTAAGAAATTTAATTTATAAAAAATAGTAAAGTTCATATGATATTTTTTAGTTTATAGGGATACCTCCTTTTCTTCGATACATTTTTATAGTTAATAGTTATTTGATCCAACTATAAGACGAAACATTTATTGAAAAGCGCCGTAATGGACGGTATTGATCTTCCCTTGAATAAATCAATTTTTCTGAATATACCGGGCTATTTCCAAGTACTAGAAACACCCAACGGGACTGCCATATGACGCGCAGCTGGGATAACTATAAGATGAGTCATTCCAGCTCTCGTCAACCCCTAGAACGTCCTTCGGCCCTGCTCCCTTTCCATTGTGCCAGAAATAGCAACGGTGCATTTCTCCGGTACTTTTCCTTGCGGCAGCTATTCCAATTCATCCAGGAATGTCGTATAAATTATTGCTAAACATAGAAAAAGAACATAGTCTAATAGCAAAATAAGAGTATTGAAAGCGAGTTTACGCTTAAAAAACATGAAACTTTTTCGTGCATTGAATGTAAAATCATACTTGTCGCGAAGGGTGAGTCAGCCACCCTCCCGATGACGGTCAAGGAGACCATTGGAGGAAGTGCTTGATGGATGGAAGGAGGAATTTGGTAGAGAGCGGGAGTAAAACGATGGTGCGTGATTGGTCAACGTTCGGGGTCGGAATTTGTGGTGGGGTTGAGCGGTGCGAGCGTAGGATCGGCAGAAGGAAGAGTGGAAGAGTGGTTCGCCGGTGTTACCTGGTGTTACGTGCCGTGGAATCACTAGCCGGTCAGTCAGTGTACTGCCTCCATCCTGCCCTTGAACGTTTGGCTGGACGGTGTTGCGCTTGCCTATCTCTCTAAGTGACAACTGACAGGTCAGTGCTCTTTGCCGCCGATGCATTCTATCTACGATCATCTAAATTGCATGCGCTTTCAAGTGTATAAAAAAGCATACGGTGATATTTTCGTTGACGTATCAAAGCGAACCGGCTTTCTTCGTTGCCGTTCGAAGAAAGGCGATATCGTGTATCGTGTGTGTATACTTGCATGTTTTTTAAGAAGACGAAAACTGGTCGAAGACGATCGGTATCGGCTAGTCATTCGAATCATTCTTCCTGCGCTTGAACTTGAAAATCGCCAAAAGGATAATATACTTTTGAAGATATCGATCGTCTTCATTATTCGCCGATCGAAAATGGAGGGGTGTGGTCAAATCTCCATACGCGTTCTGTACACCTACGAATCTGAATCGTTGATACGAAACAATAAATTTATTCATTTTTTTTCTTTTATATAACAGGCGTTTAAAATATTTTATTGTAGCGTCTTGTGTAAATTACTATTATACTTTTGGGATATTTGAATATCTAAAATAAGAAATATTATTACTACTACCCTTCGTGTTTTACACATTCTATAATCCGTAGAAATATATTTTTATATATGCCGGTAAACATTTGAAATAATAATTAAGCTTGGGATAAATGAGTCATACGAATTTTGGAAGCATTGACCAGCAAGTAAGTAAGTACTTATCGCTGGGCTCTTGCGAGTCCATTAGGATGATAGGATGGGACAAGGGCGTGGTTTTGACAGATGCACTCCGTCGCGCATCAGGCACCCAAATGCGCTTCTGGTTGCCGACTGGCAAGCACGCTTTTGTTCTTGTAATCGCAAGTATTTACTGCCTTTCGTCGGGAGTTAGGTTTCCGAAAAAATTAATTTTTGCTTTGAAAACATTCGGAAACGAATAATAGCAATTAAGCAAGTAATTAAGTAATTGTTTTCAGTAAAACAATAATGAAACGAATATTCTTTTTAATAAATAGTTGCCTTGGTGGATTCATTACATTGCAGTACATGCAATACAAATTGCATTTTTCTCTAATTAAATGTACATATATTCATGCATGGTATCTTCATAAGGGAGAATCCAGTGGTATTTGCATCTTATCATGTCTCGGACAAGTTGGCTCGTTTCAAGGCAAACAAGCAGATATTTCGAATAAGTAAAACACTCTAGAAATTCTGTTTATCGATTTGTATAGCAAACGCAGTTTTTATTTGCGATGTTTCATACGTATAACACATCGGTTTACTCTTGAACATAACGAGCACGATAACTTGTATTTATGTATTTGCAATCTAGTACATTCAAACTAGATAAATATCTGATGACAAATCCATACTTCCGCTAGAAGTTTTTTTTAAATAAAATTCTCAATCATTTAGCAGAAAATAATTTAATAATTCTGATACATATCTACAAATGCTTGCGTGCCAGTGGAAAAAGAACAGGGATCGAGGTGAATCCCACGCGATATATTAAAAAATCACCTTTTTACCATTGACCATGAAAGCCGAGGTCGTCGATACGTTATGTAGTACGCATAGATAGCCGTGAAGAGTTCAGATACCCCACTCTTCGACCCCCGCATTGCCAATCGATGAAACCGTCTGCCACCAGTCGACCGCTCCCCCGATGCAACCCTGCATGTATAAAACCGACACGTATATATTTGCACGACAGCCCCGAAGGGGCGCGCGCGCACCGCTATTTCATTCACGTTCCGGAAGAGAAATATCCTAAGACTTCTTCGAGCACTCTCAAGGTTGATTCTGGACTAGAACCACAAGTCAAAATTGTATACAATGGGATGATTAATAAACAGAAAATATTAAAAAGCTTGATGTCAGAACATATATAAAATATTATGATTTTCTTCAAAAAAATTTTTTGTGATATATCGTTAATTTATTAAATAAACGGTAGAAGATTTATCGTACGTGTCTGACGAAAAGAGTGCCTTCTGAACACGACTGTATCCACCCCTTATTCGTCAAGTATCACAATCGGGATACCGCTTGTCATGCAGAAGCGTAATGACGAAAGCAATCTGCAATCAAGATTGGGTCAAAGGGTTCTCTTCAGAGTTCTCTATTCATTCACGGTGTGTACCTTGGTACTCGTTCACGAAATCTTGACCGCTGAAGAGGATTCCTTCTGCATCGGTTACTGCGTCGAAATAGCGGTATAATTTAATGTATGACGTGGCTTTCATCGTTGCCAGTGAATTCTTGCTTTTCCTACAACTACAAATACAGTTAAATATTTATTAATTACGAGAATCTATCGAAATTTATACTTTAATATTGATAAGATTAACCAGATTAACAAGATTAAATTATGGTTCTTGGATAGAAATTTTTATGATACTTTTGGTGCCTGAAAAATTCATTTTATACGATAAGGACAAAAAGAAGCGTATTTCCAAGTCTGCGAACAGGACAAGCCGCTTGGTAACACGTAATACGTCCCTGAACGTACGCGCCACCGCTCGATATGATACGCGCGCGTCCAGGGTTCGTTAGCCGTCACGGTTGCGCGAAAGAGAGAGGAAGAGAAGAAGAAAGAGAGGAAAAGAGGGCGTTTGTATCGCGTTTGCTCGGAGCGCGAGCGCAACACGGAATCATCGCAAGCAAACGCATTTTCTAGCCATGCTGCACGCTTTTACGTGGGTATATGACGGTATACGTAGGTGGCCAAGCGTGTGCGCAGTCCACTAGCACCATTAACCGGTCGATGCAATAGCCAAACGGTCACACGAGTCCGCTCAGAAACGAACCGCTGCGTACGCCACTGAGGGTCCTCCATTAAACGCGATTACCCAAGTTAATTGGCAAGCCGCGCGAACTCGTTAGCCGTCAGCCGTAAGATCTCTCTTTACTACGAACCCACGACAATGTCTGGTCAGAAACCTTTGGACGATTAACTGATCTTATCGATTCCACCGGATGCGTTTACAGTCGATCGGTTCCAGACACACGTCGGTTCGTTCACCAGACTTACGTAGAAGTTATGAATAATGCGCGCGATCCCTTTGCAGCTGTTCATATCTTCTTCAGCTAAAAATATACATTATAAACGTTCAATATACGAGACATATATGAATGACGTTGAGATTCGAATAATTACAGTTGTTTATGACAAAATACTAAACGTACTTCATGGTAATTATAGTGCGGAGATTTCAAGATACCCAGTTAAACGCGAGTCTCGTATGATGTGTTCAATCTCGCGATGAGCATGGCTCGTCGAAGCGTAGCGTACACCGACGCGTCCTGCAAACCGGCTAGCGCGTCGGTGCGAGCAACCTAGTTTCCTTATTAACTTGCAGACCTCTTTTCTCCTCGCGAGATCAAGTAGGATTTATCGTGATTTCTCTTCGGACACTGGCGTACTAAAGCCGTTTTTAGTTCTTCTCTTCCTCCTCGTTGTATCGTAATAATCCAATGAGATACATCTTTCAGAATCGTCGAGAACTACCGTTGCTTTCTTGACTTTTGTGAAATCGGCCGACTTAACGTTGTAACATGCCGCAAAATCGTGCATCAATCATTTGAATAAGACTACATTAATTTTGTCATTACTATGAGATTTTTTTTATTATGTATAAAAGCTTGTTCTGTTTTATAAAGTTACATAGAATTTTGAAAAATGAAACTAGCCTTGAGAAGATTAATTCGTATGTAGTGGACATACTCAAACGTGCTAACCTTATAACTAAAGCAATCTCCTCTTCTTTTGTTACCGTTACGCATAACGCAGACCAGTGGGTACTTTCGTATGCGTGCACTCGATGCAAGACTCCTACACGTGTACCGACGATAGGGAGAGAAGAAATATTCAACAAGCGGATACGTAAAGGACACGAATGTGTTTCACAGTTGCGTATTCAGCCTCTTTCGAGCTCTCTCTATATACAGCCATACGGCTGGCTACCATATAAGGACCTATACACAGCCTTGTCGATGCTGACCCACCGTTGGAACGTATCCCTTGAAACGTTCTCTTGGAGCCACTGTCGTACGCTATATCTGTGCCTTCTCCTCTTCTCGAATCTGTAATTTCTTCCATTCTGTTCTTTCTGTCTTATCGCACTTTTGTATATTTCTTATTACCTGTTGCAGGAGTAGACTATATTCAACTAATTTTAGAACGAATATAATCGCAAGAAATTTAGAAAGAAATAGCTTCTCAAGTTAGATTGAGTACTGTTCTTCATTAGAAAGTACTTCGACGTTAGATTTTGTCAAAGAGCAAAATTTGTCTCTTGGTCTTTGTAAAATATGCTTGTAAAAAATATTGTAGGTCTAGAACTTTTGTGTAAAACATTTAACGCAACTTGCTCTTTGAAACATAAATAATGTTGATTTCTCTCAAACGATAATGGAACTCCAAGAAGCATTGTGTCATAGTCATAACAGTTTCAAGTACTGATAAAAGTTTTGCGACTTTGAACCAGTGAGTCCGCTTCATGGAATGTACAAGTTTTTTTGAAGTACAAGTTTCGATGTAAAAGTACTATGTACAAGCTTCTTGACCAGTGATATTTTCGTCTGTTCAAAGCAGTCGTTGAAATGCCTAAAAGTAACGAATATAAGCGACGTAAATAGGGAAAAAACGAAGTGGAAGCGAAAACACAGAAAGAAATGGTAGGGAGAGCCCGACGAATATGAGTCATTCTAGCTTCAGTGGTGCACAAGCTTTTTTAATTGTACGCTCCCGCCGGTCAAACATGCGAAGCTGTATTCATTTGCGAATATACTTCATTTTGCTATAATGTTCCACATGGTGAACAGGACAAATCCTGTACACGAAAATTACCATGCGATTTTTGAGATTTTGAGATCGCTTAGGTACCGTGAATGCGAAGTTCGTCGATTGTGCATCACTGCTCCAACAACTGTAAAATGTAAAAGAACCGTGAGTGCCGGATTCGATGTATGAACATATGACGAGTCTTTTTGTCAAGTTCCTTGCGACGGAACGTGTATAGATTATTAATTATATTTCAACATACATTAAAAGCATTTTATTATTTACGTTTCATGAATACATATACGTAATACATACAAATGCTTTGCAAAACAATTTATGACGAAGTACTTTTATTATGAATTTATTTGTTATTTATGAATTTTCTTAATTCTTAAAATTTGGTAAAATATACAAATATAGTATAGTATAGTAGAAGAATTTTATAAATTCATAAATTTATAAAATCGTTTGATTAAAGGAAATGTAATTTGTGAGATTAAACTGAGCGAATGAGAATCCTGGTTCATAAAAATGCCGACGTTTCAGTAAGAATTCACAGAGGAGGATATGTGACCAGAAAGGAAATGGAAAGAAACGCGAACCGGAAGTAGCAAGCTTTAGCTTCCGCTTCGTAACGCATTAGTTACTGGCATGTAATACGAAATTTAGACAACAAAGAATCTCCAGACAGATTTTATTAATGAGAGATATCGTATCTTGCTTGCGTTTCTCTAATAACATTTTTACACAGACCAAGTCCGATTAGATACGATTAAACGAGTCCACTAATTGCAATTAACGTAACACGTTGCATTTTAAGATGTTACGTGTCCGATTATGTTCCGACATAATTATGGCCAATCCGTTATTTTCACTTATAAAAAGGAAAAAAGAAACACGAACAAGAGGAGACCGTAAAATACTAGACAAGGAATACTTGCCTACCTTTGCATTCACTAGAAACGGTGCCGTTATTCGCCCGGAATTTATAGTACTTGCATCTGTCTACATCTCCCATCAATTGAAAAATCTCTTGTTTTACACTCCTGCATTTTCTCAATTCTTCATATTTAACATTTAACATTTAACATTTAACATTTAACATTTAACATTTACAAATCTAGAAAATAGAATAATGTATAATATACTAACCATGTATAATGCACAATAAAAATAATTAGACTTAATTATGTTTATACAAATTCATATTTTTATAAATATAATTAATAAAATGAGTACTCTACTTTGAACATTTTTACATATCTTTACATATAATATATATTATATGCATTTTTGTGTTTTCAAATTTCCCATAAATGTATAAAAATGCGCAGTTTTGTAATAATATATAGTGACACAAAAATAGTACAATTTCAAATTGTACGTTTTGAAAGAAATAACAAAGAATGGTAGAAAAATGATAGGTTATATGGTGGCAGAATAAATGTAACGTACTGTAGTATAGAGTAAATCTAATCCAATTTGAAATTGTACGTTTTAGTATCGTCGAGTCCTTCTATATATAGCGTGTGCATTATATGAAAGAATTTTCAACGTTTAAATTCCGACGTTTCTGCCAATATGCATTGAAAGCGTCGCGAGGAGCATTCAATATCGATATGTTTGGTCGATAGACGCGCACACTCGAGTGCGCGTATCACGTTTGTGTACACAGACTTCGTTCGATTCTCGGTAACACGATGACAATGAACCAACTCGTTCGCTGACACTTGCAAATTCTCGCATCTTCTTGTTTCCGATATGTCCGACGCTCAATCGTCATTGTTCGACCGAGAATAAAGAAAATGGGCTAAAAGTTGCAGCAAGTATCGCGATTCGGAGCGATATACAGCTGTATATCGTTTACATATGTCACAAAGTATTCTTATACTTTTTATGAACATATTACGTGTGTTGTACAAAACGTTTAAAAATTTTATTAATGCCGAAATGACACCCAACTATCATTATTATATTGGTAGAATCATAAATGATTCTAGAAATGTATATAGCAGTTCAAAAAAGTATTTAAACGGGTAATCGTCAGCAACATTAGTAAGTCTCAGTATTCAGTGAGATCATTTTCAATTATTAATTCACAGTACATGTTTAAGATGATAAATAGGGTAATAAATACATTTTATATTTGATATATTTTATTTAGTAAACTATATTAATTTTGTACTAAATATAAGCTTATAGTGAATATCTTACAACTTCTACATATTTTTTCAGATTGAGTTCCAATTTTTCCAATATAATTTTTGAAAATTTTGAAAAAAAAGCTGCATTCTGTTAGTGTGAAGAAGATAAACAATTTTTTAAGAAAAGGTTCAGTAACTTACATGTATGTACATGGCAAAAACTTTAACTGTAGTTAAATCTTTCGTAACTTTCGCTACGAATTTTTCGAACAACCTTAATATTTGAATACTTACCATAGGAAACTTGTGCGTATGTATTGTGTATATTATATAAAATATTTTGAAATTTTGTTAGAAATAGTTCGGGAATAATTGGATTCTCTTCTGTTATGAATATAACTTGTTCGTTTTTCTGGGCAGCTTTTGTTCTACTGAACGGTAAACAAAGACATATCGCGTCCACGGACAAAATCCGTCAGGTCATTTCAGATTGTAATTCTAGTTGTTGATGTCCGTTTTATAATTGGAAATTCTTCTGGACATCGATATACAAACGAAACTCTTGCGGGTAGCAAAATACAATTAAAAAAGATTGTTACTGTTAGATTAAGGACGGAAAATTTGTGTTATAAAATCTTATAATTTCTTAAGTAGTTAATAAATATATTTGTGACGTTTTTGGATATTAACAAGTAATTTATCGAGGTTATATTATACAAATTATTTTTGTAATTAAAATATATGTAATTATAATACACAATTATTATATCTCATTTAATCAATGATACACAACTGATGTTACGAAATATTTTTGTTAACATAAAGAAATGTTTGCTTGTTTCAGATTGAAGAGTACAACACATCACCATGTCGAATCCGTCGTTGAAAGACCTGCCAAAAGTAGCCTTAGACTTGAAAAGCGAGTTAGAAGGTTTCAATCATGGCTGTATGAAGAAAGCCGCGACCGCTGAAAAGAACGTTCTACCTTCCGCTGAAGGTACAACGCAAATATTTGTTACTTCTCTCTCCCAAAATCATTGTATTACAGAATTATTTTAATGTAATTCTTATGATTCAATATCCTGTAATTTTATAGACATATAGAGTTATAATACTAATAATTTTGTTTCTTAAAATGATCGATTATAATGCATGTAATACTGTAATATGTAGACGTGCGACAAGAACGACAACATTCTGAATTAATCCACGATGTGGAGACGTTTAAACCAGATCAATTGAAACATGCCGATACGAAAGAGAAGATCATATTACCCAATGCCAAAGGTATCATAAAAACTTATCTGATTTTTAGGGGAATACTTAATTCTCAGATTCCCTGCTTCTACTTTGGACGGGATCAAAAGGAGGGTATGCTGTTGCTTTTGGTGCTTCGAGGTGACCAAAATATACGTGACCAAACCAAGCTTATTCACTTTCGCTTTCAGCCGCTTAGAAGGAATTGTTTTGCATGTCCAATTAGGTTGTCAGTTGTCGGTAGTCTTGTACTCTGTACTGCGTCCACGATAACAACACGGCGTTACATCCACTATCGCGAGAAACATTTTTTTGAAATATCCCAATAACAATAAGGCTTTAATGTTCCTTGCTAGAGGAAATTATTATTTAAAAATAATATATATATATACTTTCTTTTCATTAATAAATAAGTTCTCTATAAAAAAAAAAAAAATATATTTATTCGTAATTTTGATAAAATCGGGCAACTACGATATTTTTAAAATAATTTCATGGTATAACAACACGGTGAAATTGTTGCATAAATATATAGTTAGTGAAATTTCACTGGTTTCCACGGTAACCTTACCTTTCATAGTTTCCTCTTACATGTTGCATATTCCGTTCTTTAACCTCGATTTACGCCTTACAGATGTAGCTGCGGAGAAAACTCAACAAACGCTTATGTCAGGCATCGAGACATTCGATCCAAGCAGTCTGAAGCACACCGAAACTCAAGAAAAGATTTTCCTACCTGATATGGATGGTCAGTATCGTATTTCATGACCTCCATATATTTTGTTTACCTTTCATAATTTTTGAGAGAAATTATTTCAACAAATCAAATTTTTCTGTGCAGTAATCCAGCAGGAGAAAGAAAAGCAAGAGCTGATCTCTGACATTGAGAATTTCAATCCCGCAAAATTGAAGCACGCGGAAACGCTTGAGAAAAATCCCTTGCCTACCAAAGAAGGTGAGCTAGAATTCGAAGTAAATATATTTTTAATAAGAGACAACATTTTTCTTATCAGGATGATGTTTCTTTTTTGTTTTAGCAATCGACGCAGAAAAAATAGCTGCTTAAAGGAAGCTTTTAAAACGAGAAGAACGGGAAAGAAAGGAAGCAGCGACTCGTCATTTCTTCCATTTTCTATATCGTGACATTTTATAACAATTATTCATACATTGTCGACAAGAAAAAAGGAGAATGCGAAACACTGTGTTAATGTAATCTTATGATTATACTTATCCTACCGCCATGAGCGTCCCTTTCGGCGAGACGCACAAGTCGATTTTTACACAAAACTATTAACAACGGAACGACGATGAAGGTTCAGGTCCAAATTTAATTTAAAAGAAAAGAAAAAAGAAAAAAATATGCGATAAAACTTCATAAGCCATCGATCTGATTCCTAAAGTTACCAGCATTAAATAACTTTGGGCTTGCATCGACATCCGTCTTTAACACTAACTCGCCAAAGGATGTACTTTTTATACTAAGAAAGCTGCACGCAGGCAAAACGTTATTTTCGATAGCAACAAAATTGGTAGCATTGCATGCGTTACAGAATATCGCAATGGTACAGCGGTTGATCTTCTATTTCTGTAAAAATCATATTTTATATAACGGGCTATTGTACTTTTTTAATATTTCGTACACATCGCATTGTCATTCCGATGAAAATTATGACGAATAAAAAAGTAATTTGTAAGAAGGTGTCTTATAATATTTAAACCTCTTTTGAAATTTTTTTTATCGAGTTTGGTATTAATTAAATTTATAAAAGACTAATGTATAAGAATCATCATTTGTATAATGTACCTTGGAAAATACGAGTTTCGAACCGTCGCGCGAAAATACAAACAAAGGAAATGTGTATATTAGTTCAGTAAAGGTCCTTTTCTAACATAAACACAACCAAAAGTGCCAAATGAAAGATTATGATTGGTTGAAAAGATCTTCTCGTCCAATAGTCTTAGAGAAATCTATCTTAATAGGAAGCTAATGAAGAGGACCTGTTGCTAGTCCTTTGTTAGCCATGCTACGACTGTAATTGCAAAGTAACAGTTACGTTGTACGATTTAAAAAATTTTTGTGTGGCTCGATAATCTCGAATCGAAGAAATTCCTCGACCTATTAATTATTTCTCTTCAAACAGGTACAATTCTGTTTACTACTAACTTTTTTGTCTTTTATTTCCACAGTAAGTATTCATGATTAACGATGGACAAAAACATCTTTTCGTACTTCCCCAATAATGGAAGTTATTATCATGAGTTAATGAAAAAAAATCTTAAGAATTTCGCAATAATTAGACGGCTACTTACGACTATTACTTTGTTATGTTTAACGAAAATGCGCGTAATTCGTATTTTTCACAAAAAAGAAAAATAGTTTCATTATTTCTTTTAGTGATATAAGATGGAAATATCACCTAGAAAACCATTGAAACGTACGCAAGAACCTATTGATGAATGGTTGCAAAATGAAGGATATTTCAGGAAACATGCACCTAGAGATCCAACTTGCTTGTTTAGGGCAGTTAGCGAACAAGTTTATTTAACACAACACTATCATATAAGAGTGAGAAAAGAATGTGTGGAGTTCATGAGAAAAACAAAACATTTATTTTCGGAGGTGGATATGCTATATATTTGGTTAATCCTTAATTAATATCTATACAAATATTTTAGATAATACATATTCTTTTGTAGGGTATATCGATTCCGTTTGAAGATTATTTAGAACAAATGATATGTTTTACGGAATGGGGTGGTATGACTGAAATCCAAGCTATGTCCTTACTTTATAAGAGAGAATTCATTATATTTAGTAGTCAAAAGCAAGCTAATCATAATGTTACAAATAATGGTTTTAAGGATGTAATATATTTGTGCCATACACCACAAAAACAATATGAAAGCATTTATACGAAGGACTTTGTTGCAAATGCTGCTTTTTGTCAATGTACGTGTTCTATTAGATTTTTAATATTTTTTTATGTATAATACAAATGTAAACATTTTAAAAATTATTTATAGCTATTGTCTATCAAGTATTATATAAAGATGTTTTCCAAATGGCTAATATAGAGAATACTGTTCATAAAATGTTACATGATAGAACAGCTACATTTAGACATGATAAGTTTTTTCTCAAAGGCAATCTAGAGATCCGAGAGTAAGTCAAATAATAATTATATCATTAATACATGGTTCAAAATGTTATTATAGGTCTAATTTATTTATGTTTAGCCAATTAGCTGCAGAAATATATAATAAAATTGACAATGGAACTGATGAGGTTGATGATACACGGGCTGTAATAAAAAGTATACCACCTTTTCCCTATAGAATTGCCAAAGCTCTTGATCCCAATATTTATCGTAATACTGACTTTGATATATGGCATGAAATTAGGAGAGGTAATAGAAATTGATTTGTACCAAAAGTATCATAACTTCATTAAAAGGAGAAAATAAATCTTTACATATTTTAGAAGTGAAAAATGCAGGATGGACTAGGCACAATAGTCATGAACTCCAAATTGGTGGCAAATGTTTGGTACAGGTAGACTTTAATGAGGAAGATTTTGACAAAACCAATAATAATAGCATCTATGTCTCTTCTCTTGGAAAGGATGTCAATGATAATGATACAAAAATATTGCAAAAGAAAAGCAATGATCCAACATTTTACTATGGACATATTCAAGAAATGGGTAAAAGTCAGGGACCTGTATTAGTCTTTATTGAAGAGTTAGGAGAAAAAAGGATTGTGCCATATTCAGCTCTTAAACCATTACCCCTAAAGAAAAATAAACAGGCGAATTGGCTACCGATTTGCAAAAAGAATCTACTTTTAGATTCAAGTTAGTATTTAGAAACGTATTTTATTAGAAACGAACTTTTATATTTTTTGTAAATATTTATTCTCTATTATAATAGATCAAAAATGGAGAAAAGCATGTAGTGCATCATCTCGCAAAACTAAAGACTCTAATATGCACATTTTATCAAACAATATTGATAAAAATGAAAACAATGATAATATTGTCAGTGATATTAATGAGAATAATTTTCAGTGGAAGGAAGGATCATTGTAAGTAGTTTATCACGTTAATTGTTTAATAAACCATTCTTTTTCTTCTGTATCACAAATCTCTATTTTATTGTAGAAAAGTGGACCATCAAGAATATGAGAATTATTCAATGGATAAGTGTCCTAATTACTCAATTGATGTAAGCTACAA
Source organism: Bombus waltoni (assembly GCA_014737395.1). Lineage (NCBI taxonomy): Eukaryota > Metazoa > Arthropoda > Insecta > Hymenoptera > Apidae > Bombus > Bombus waltoni. Next base: position 6,800,347 of record JACXII010000008.1, read on the forward strand.
AAAATTGTTTAATTATTGTAAAATCTAAATACATGTAAATTATTATAACAAAATATTTTCTTTTATAGAATTCTGTTGAAATGTTTTCTACAAAAATGGTTCTTGATAACACTCAGTCTTCTACAATAGATATTGGAAGGCAAGAAAATAATAAAGAACGTAAAGAAACAGATTCATTCTCACATAAAAACTCCGAAAATAATTGTATAAGAAATTCAAAATCTGATAGCGCAACGAATAATGATAATAATGTCAGTTTTAACTCATATTCTAAACAGAAGATGCAGAAAGACATATATTATGCACCATATGCTGGTATGTAATTAAAGACAACACTCGCTTAAATTATCATTGCCATTTCTATGTGGTGAATTGTTTATATTCTTTTTTTTTAATATTTCAGGAGATTCTAATGCTCAAATAGATCATATGCTACGTTCTATTAATTGTTCTGTACAAAAAAGTATTGATGTAAATGGTAGTGATTTGCCACTATCAGGTAATTGTGCAAATTACTTTTATATACATAACTTGATAATGAATTTTATAAATAACCTTTCTTGCATCCCTGTAGATCCATTCACTTTGAGATTTTTTTACAATTTAGGATTAGAGGTAAGGATTACATAATTGTTACAAACTAATTCATAGCTACATATCATTTATTTATTTCAAACTGTTTTGTAGTATTTTCGTGGTGGCGCTAATTGGAATTATTTAACAAATGTACAGTCACCTGATTTTGGACAGTGGTATCAAGGTATATTATTTTTATATTTTTTGTATTATATTAATCTTACTTATTATATTAACCTTATATTTATTCATTTGTTAACTGAAAAGGTACACCTCCGAATGAAGAAGAAATTACAAATATCACGAATATGATCCAAGATTGTACACTTACGCAACAAAAGAAAGAGCCTAACAATGATCAGAAAGAAATTGGCACGCAACCACTGTACCAAGAAAACGAAAATAGATACGCAAATGATATCAAAAATACACAGATTCAAAAGACTGAAGTTCAAAGAGGAAATGATGGGAAAGAAACATCATATTCGCCTCGCGATAATAAATTAGAATATGCGAGTAAGGAATCTTCTCGTTTAAATAGAAATGGATTAGGTCCACGATATAAGAAAAATTCAGAGAGTAAGTAATAGACAGTTTGAATAATTATATCCGTGTGCACAATTTTAATAAATACTCGCCCTTTATATAGATCGACATCGATCTGCTTCGCATTTTTCTAATCAGTATTCAAGCAACGGATCAAACTCTAAACTTTCCAAGTTGGACAGAGATGCAAAAGAAGATAGTATGAATGTTCAACCTTCACAATTAATACATCAGCAGCTACATACTCCTGCAAATGCAATGAATACTTATCAAGCGTCTTACATGCAACAAGGCATGTATTCCGGACTGCCGTATTACGGCAATGAAGCTGAAGCATTCGCAAATCCTTACTATTCCCTTAATCCTAGTTTTATACCAATCCCGTGCTTGTCACATTCTGATATACATGACAACAATAATGTGCAACCATTTTCGCCGCATTTGTGTCCTGGAATAGATTACGCACAAGCTTATTCTGGCCTATGCCCGCCATATTTATGCCCTCCGCCAACCCCATATAATATACCGCCACAAAATATACCTGAGCACTGGTATGCTGTTGCTGGTCAACCGCATTATATGCAGTACGCACCAGTATTATCAGTACCTGCAGAGACACCTTGCAACGGGGTAGTACAAAATGCTAATCAGAACGTTCCTTCTTAAAAGTATTTTGCAATTACTACATACATCATACAACGAGGTTTTCATTAACCAGCGTTCTTGCATATGAAACGATTCATCAGATTCTGTGAAGGTATATATGTAAAAAAGTTCTTATTATTTCTATATAACTTATAGTTTTAGATAATTCTAAATTAAGGTAGAATTAAACGCGAAGATAAGATCTTATTGCGTAATCTCAACAAGTCATTGTTAACTGTATGATCAGTACCATTAACACGTTTAGCTACATAAAGATATATTATAAAAAGAGTTTTACGAACTATTAAAAAGTATCGTACGCATATAGTATTACAAATTACAAGTTTAATCTCGATGTAGCTTCCGCAACAGATTATATCATTAAATAATGATAGTATAAATTATTTATCTTCGATATTAGTAGTTGCAATACCTGTATAATAACATTCATTATATTCTTCATTTGGTATAGCCTTGTTACGGTACATAAGCCGCTCAAATAACAGTTTCTGAAATTTTATGCAGGTGACGTTCTAGTTCATTAATATATTTGGCCGTTCATACTTGTATACTTCATTTGTTAAAACAATATTTTTCCCTAATAAAAAGCAATGCAACAAAAAATGAATATTTGTCTTTCCATTTCCGTGAAATAAAATTTTAATTGTTGTTATTCGATCGTTATTAGATTTGAATTAAATTTCGTCCTGTGTTGTTGCCAACTAACCGTACATAACGAACAAATGTTACTAGAGATGCTTTTGTTTCACTTCGAATACTCAATTTTATATTTGACGTAAAAGAAATATAATAAATATTTGTAATTGAACTAAGAAGAAAGATTAATAATCTCTCTTTTTTTTTTTGGTTCCTTTATTATTATTTATAAGAATTAATTGCTTTCGGATCAGTCTTAAAATCTCCGCCATTGAATGGGCACAGTTCTAAACCGGTGAAGAAGGTGCGCGCTCGAGATCTTTCAATATACAAACACCGTGGTTCTGTTCGCTGTATTCCACGCCATGACTAAAATTTGTTGGAAGAGTAGGAGTGCAGTAGCTGTGACAGGTCAAACGGTGAATAGCGAAATTACTTAATATTCACTCGTTCGAAGGATTTCTCGTATCGTAACAACGTTGACAGATTTATCCTCGGTTCGTTATTTCTGTTTCGTGAATTATCGTTAGCGGCGAGGATTTGCTATTTTCGTAGAAACTGCAGAACTTGAAAGACAAGAGGAGAGCAAGCGCAGAAACTGAAAAGAATGGAGGTTGGTTACGATTAATTATTTCGAAATTTATGCCCGTATGATCGATAACACTGTATCCTCTGGAAACGCGATGTACATACCCTGTGTCATGTTACTCCTGAAAAAGAAAACATTCACTGTTGTTCCTGGTATATTCGTTATTTCAATTCTTCTAATTGGATAATTAGTAAATTAAATAATTAATCGTAGAATACACGCATATCCTTCTGACGTGTTATTTGCTATTATATGGTGATTGTTTTCTTATCTTTGATTAAATAATAATCACGTTTATATTGTATCTTTTAATTTTCGTGTATTTATTGTGACATAGAATCTAGCGCGATATATTAGATTTTTCTTAATTGTCTTTGAAAATCATTTAACTTCATAAAGGACACAGGATGTCTTGGGGGAACTTTAATAACTAACTTTACTAATATGTTTGGTAGATCATTGTCAATCAAAAAAGTTTTAAATGCTATATTGATTTATTCGTTTTTCAAATAATTATTTATTCTACCAAATACTATATAAAATGCAAACTAAAGACAAACAGCAGAGTGTTTATGATGCTTAATTTGATTTTAGACACATGTGTAGGATTAGTACAAGCAACATGTATTACGAGTGACAGCATCAGAAATTAAATTTCTAGAATGAAATGGCAATAATCGTTAAAATATCAAATAGATTTATATTTATAGAATAATATGACCTATTTGGTCCAGATTAAGCTACCAAATATACTAGTAAAATTATTTGGTTTCTTCTTGGCACACCCTGTATTTTTATCTTATTATATATTTTTGTACATATATTGTGATTATAGGTGGACGAATGTTCAGCTGGTGGTGATAGTGGAGCTGAAGAAGATGAAGATGATGCATCTTCTCATGGATCTAGAAGTAATAGTAGCAGTAGTAGTATAAGTGGAAGTAGTACTTCAACTGATAGCGGAGATGATAGTGGAGAGGAACATGGCACAAGTGGCAGTGAAAGTCATAGTTCTGGTGAAGAAGATGAAGATGAAAATGAGAACACGGAATACTCTGTCAAAGCAGAGAGTCCAGATACTTTGGTGCTGTCCGAAATTTCATATTTTGTGGAAATACATTTTTATTAACAAAAATTTCGTTTCTAGAAATGGGAAACATGTATTGCCGCAAACACCAAGATAAAATTACCACAAGATCTTTGTGAACATGTAGCTATTTTCAAGGAGTTTCTGGATTATCCTTATATTTGGAACGAATGCCTTACCGAAAATCAAAGAGAAACTCTTTGCAACCTTTTACCAGCTTTCCCAAAAGATTGTGATGTAGAAGCTGAAATAGAGAAAACATTGCGTATGTTATTCGAACGTGAAAATCACAGGTTAGATACAACTAATTATTTCCAACAAATTTTTGAAAGAAATCTATCTTTTTTATAATATTGTTTTTATATTTATCTACATCAGATTTGGTGTAGCTCCTTTGGATGCATTTCACAGTCATCTATCTGCTGGCCATTACCGCCCAGATATTAGAAGAATGTGTAGCTTAGTCCGTAAGGCTCAGCAGAGAAGATTGCTATTTGAGGAACGGAAAAGATCTTATGAACTAGCCAGTCAATTACTGAAATCTAGAGAAAGTTTGCTGTCCAACGCGTATAAACAAGGTTTTTGTCAACCAGCGCAACGCATGATGTCAAAGGTCCATTGGAGGAAACCAAAACCTGCTATGGGTAAGTTAAGCTTCTGCTGTGATTTATTGTAAAAAATTTTCTGGCTGTTTATACTTCCCCCACACTCCAGCCGTTTGGCAGAGAAGTATGTAGTAACTTCCGAGGGACAATACTAACAAGCAATGAACCGACAGTTGAAGAGAAAACGCAACTGCGCTATTTGGAGGAACTGAATGCACTGAGGACAGAGCTCGGAGCAAGCGCAAAGTTAGCAGCCGACACAACGTCCGAGAATGAAGAAAACTATCCGCACTATCAAATGTCTGGCGCTAAGCAGAAGAAGAAGAGACGCTCTTTGATGGGAGTTCAAGGATTGTCCATTCGGGGTTTGCAAATAAATCACGAGGATGAGACTATTCGACCTGTTTTCTCCACGCTGCAACGAGCGGAATATGCCACGAATAGGTCTCTATTTATTCGCGAACAGACCGAGGAGACGTACCGCGAAATGTTGCTTGAACATAAAAAGAGAAGAGCTCGGCGCGATGTACGTGAAATAATTTTTTAAGAAACTAAGTTGTGCGAATAAGAAATTCAATCATATTAAAGTACTAATGTTCATCATATTTCTTTAGGTTCATCCAGAATTAAATACACAAGGTATCGCTCTTGCTGATTTAACTCAAAGAGCACAAATTGGACAGAAGCATAAATTATCAATTGGCCCTTCTATACGTATCACACCAGCGAAGAAACGTATGAAATTGGAGCAATCACCGCTTTGTCCACCGGCGCCAAGAGTGACGAATTCTAATTCGATAAAACACGAGAGTGATAACAGTGATTATTCTCATACGACGGATGAAAACAGACATTCCAATACATTGGATATAGATCATAGAATGTTAACGCCAATTAAGTCAGAGCCCATAGATGCATACGAGATGCATCAGATGTCGAAAAAGAAATTAAGTCCCATTACACCGAAGGGTGGCAAATCTTCCATGATAGTTACGCCAGAAATAAAGAAAGAAGTGGAAGACATGGAGTACGACGACATAAAAACGGAACTAAGTACGGGAGTGAACGAAGACGCACCGTTAGAAACAGAAGAAGAAGAGGAAAACGATAAGAAAGAGCTTGATTTGGATAGCATCGACATGATGCAGCTTCCAATACAACTCGACGATGGAATTGATATATTGGATGATGTGAAGTGCGAAGACGAAGGAGTTATATCGATACCCGATAAAGAAATCGTTGTTCCATCGAATGAAGACGCTATTGACATTAACAATGGGGCAGAATTAATGCAGGAGACACATGCTTGTTTCTTCTCGTTGTTAAGAGATGCATTTACCTCAAAAGGTGAATACAGGATGAGCACAGGAGAAATGAGGGATGCTATTACTCAGTGGCAAGGAAACCCCATTTCACCACTAAATGATTGGTATTCTCTGGCATCCTCTTGGCCAGCGTTGGTTCCATTGGCTTTAGGATTTCTTGCTGGGGAACTCACTTACTCTCAAGAGATTGGAGAACGACAAGAAAGAGAATCAGAACTTGTTCCCTATTTAGAAAACAAGGGAAATGGAGTCTACGCATGGATCGGAGCTGGACGAGACTCGGACTCTCGTTTGTCAGACTTATGTGCGAAATTCTTAATGCACAAAGATTCACTAGGTCTACCGTCTGCAATCTCCACTTGCTCTCCAGTAGCTGTGAAGCAACAAAATCAAGTGCCTCAAGCTGGTAGCAGCAACGTTAACAGTAATTCTGGAAGTGGAAATATAAATTCGAGCGGCAGAGATGGTAGTCCAGCGATAGAATCGATCAGTGTCGATGGTGGACCTATCAATACTGTCGCAGAATGGGAGCCACCTCGTGCTCTGTGGCCCACGGAATGGAAGGTCCGACCATCCACGGTGGAAGAACGAGAAGAATTTAGGAGGCAAGAGCGTATGCGTTATGCTGCACCTCATAAAGCATTTACATATAGAATGCATGGTTATGCCTCCGTCGTAGGTCCGGTGAAAGGCATTTATCAACACAATGTTGGTATGTTTGATTATGCAATGTTTTATAAGAAAGATATATGTGTATAATTAAAGAAATTATTATTTATATTTTATTTAATTCGTATAACAGCTTCTGGTTTGACCAAGGCTCGTGGACATTCGTTGTTGGTAGCAGATCGGCCAAACTTTGTGACTATCTTAGCCTTAGTCAGAGACGCTACTGCAAGGCTTCCCAATGGCGAAGGAACTCGGGCTGACATTTGTCAGCTACTGAAAGATTCTCAATACATTAGGGAACAGACAGAAAGTGATGATAAGGAAGGATATTTGCATTCTGTAGTATCTGGAGCTTTGGACAGATTGCACTACGAAACAGATCCCTGTGTACGATATTACCCACGACGTAAGGAATGGCTATACCTTCATCGAGCACGTTCAGAATCAGAATTTGGTTTGTACCTTATTGAAATGTATTATTCTTATGTTTTATATTTTATAGATGACGTCATACATTTTCTTTTCTTATAGAAATGTATCATCAACAATTACAAGGTGTTGCAAAGAATAAGAAGAATGGTGGCAGTATGTCTCGAAAGGCACTTCCTCCAGTCATAAAACCTGCTAATGTTAACAAAGAACAATCCCCTAATAACAGTAAAGAAACTACACCTAAAAAAGAAAGAAAGGCCGCATCCACTACTCAACCTGTTATTTCGAGGTAAATGTCAAATTTTATCTTGTGAAAATTGTTTTGAACAGCATATCGATTGTACGTTTTTTTTTTTCCTTCACAGAAAAGAGCAGAAGAAAACCGAGGAGAAAAATATCAATGATCATTCCGCTACAACAGAACAATCGGCTGTGGTCACAAACGTAGTAACAACAATCAGTACGCCAGCGACTTCAGTAATTTCTATGTCAGGGACCACCGTTCCGGTTACGTCTCTTCCTACGTCTTCTACCTCTATTAGTACTATTACCGTAGAAAAGGATGTAACAACTAGTGACGTAAAACCACAAATCACTACAAACGCTCCGGCGAAGAAAGCAGCAAACATCGGTGGAAAACCGGTCGCTGTTGTAAAAACCAGTGCTCAAAGTTTACTACAATCGAATCAGCAGCATTTTCCGCATCATCAAATTCAAGTATCAACATCCGCTGGTCTACAGACTATTAGATTATCTGGACATTCTGTGCTGCATTCTGCTCAGTCTGTAGTAGCTAGCAGTGCTTCTAATGTAGCGAATGTAACCACCAATTTAACCACTATATTGCCTTCTACTAAAGTACCAAGTCAACAACAACAATCGCAACAAACGCAACAACAACAACAAACAATAGTGGCTAATCAAGCGGGAAAAAGTATCTTGCAAACTGCTAATATAAAACAGCAACAATCTCAACAGCAACATGTACTACCTGGAAAGACGTTGTTAGCTTCTCAAATAAAATTGGTCAGCTCTGGACAGATCAAGTCACTTCTTACGAGTCATGGACTTCAGGGTCAGACAATATTTATTAAACAATCATCACCATCCGGTAATCAATCGCAACAAATACAACAACAACAATTGAAGGTACGAATCGTTTGAGCAGGTCATCATTTTCTATTTTAATGGCTATTAATAGCTTCAATGATCTAATATATTCATGTGACTTTAGCAACAGCAACAACAACAGCAACAGCAAATCCAACAGAGAGTTGTTGCCAATCAACAACAATCGATACAAACATCTGGTATGCAACGCATAATTGCGCAAATAGGAGGGAAACCAATCGCAGTACAGATTCAACAGTCACCGCATCAGCAACAACAGCAGAAGATATTGGCAAAGGTTCTAACTAGTTCTGGTAGTGGCCAGCTTATCTCGGTAGAAAATCTCCTTGCACAGAAAGGGTTGAAGTTGGCGACCACAGCTGGTCATGCTAATCAACTCAATAGACAAGGGAAGCAGGTCATACAAACTCAGTATCAGGTATACTTTCAATCCAAATTCTTATAATTTCTAATTTTAATTCTGAATTGAATTTTTACGGAACATTTTCAATATGGTGTTCAGGTAGTATCGCAAGCGCAGACTTCTTCAGGCCAGTCGAAGATCATAGCCAGTACGCAGCAACAACAACAGCCGCAACAAGCACAAACCGTTCGAATGGTGACAGCTCAGTTGGCTGGCAAGCCAATAGTTTTAGCAAGTGGTAATAAAAACGTAGGAGTCGGAGTGAGCAGCAGTGGAAGCGTAGTACTTGGAAAGCAACAGTCATCGCAACAACAGACACAACAACAACCTATCATTTTACCGAGCCAGTTACTCAACATCAAAACGTTGCACGGTTTGAAGGTGATACCGACCCCCGCCGGATTGAAAACTACAGGTGCAGCAGTCTACGCGCGAGTTATTGCTCCGACCACCATAACTTCGTCTCAATCGACGGGAAATCAACAACAGCAGACTATTCAGACGCAACCACCGAGAAATAACACCTACAGTACACCTTGACAAAATTGATGTCATTGTCTTTTTTCATTCATCCTCGTTCCAACTTATTTTAATCTCTTATAATTCTGAATTTTCTGATGAACACACGGTTTATATGTATAAAAGCAAAACGTAAAAAAAGGAAAAAGAAATGAAAAGCGTAATAAAAATCAGTAAAGCTTGTACCTTGGATTACGTTACGTTGTATACTATATTTTAGGTCCGGCAAAATGAACAAAAGAAAATCGTCCAGCTTTTCGACACTTGATCGGGATCAAGGCACAATGCTACATCAGGAAATTTAAAATGAAAACACACGTGGTTGTGAAGTTTTTTTTATATAAGTGTCGAATTATTTACAAATGCATGGTACGATTTTAAATACAAAAACACCGTTTCTTCGTTCTCTTGTATCAAGAAGATTCTTGCAGCGTTGCATGTAACGCATAAATAAAACTTATTATATAACGGTATATCATTTAAATTATATTTTACAAGTTCTCTTTGTGCATCATTTCTACGTTGTAGGAAAGTTTAATTATGAAATACCTAGGCAGCAATAGCCACCGCGTCTTTGGTCCGTTTTCTTGTAAGAGGATATCATACGAAAGATACCGTAACAAAAGTCGTTCATCTATGTACAAAATTTCAGGAAATACGAAGTATAGACTCATAGAAAAAGATACAGAAGAGAAAGCACCTGAACAAAAGGTGCATTTACGTTTACAAAGTTAAGAGTGCATGATGTCTGTTTAACTTAATATCCTTTTCGTTGTAGCGTCAACTTATTTAAAAAAAGAAAAAAATGGTCCGTATAATTATGTTTCTTCGGAGTTCCATATATCTTGGAATATGTCTATTAGATTGTTCACACCTATCAAGTATCCATCTTCATGATTTCCTACTTTCCACTCGGCATCGTGACAAATCCTTGGTAAATGTTGTGGCAGAGGTAACGTTTTAGCAAAATCAATCATCCAAATGCCGGCATTTTTGGCATCATGAACGAACAACAAGCTAGATCCGACAACTTCGTGCGAGGCAAAGAACGGCGATGCTTTCAGCGTAGTTCTAATCGCCTTTAGACGTTGGATATACTTGGGTACAGCGTGCTGATAGCCTTCAACGAAACGTCTCAGCGCCTCCGTAACCTAATTAATTAAGAAGCCGATTTTAAAATCCGATTACTATTACGATCTATCAACTTAATTCATTGGTACACCATCAACGAACCTGTTCCCGTGTTCTCGTCGTTTTGAAGTCCTTCGACGAGCCTCCATGAGCAAGTTTAATACCTTCTACGCGGAAACCTAATGTAGCTGTACTAGAAATCGTTTCACGCCAGACCATGTATCTTGGTTTTGTGACTCCTTGCACTCGACGTTCCTCGGCACTTGGTGCAGACGGGTCCACTTGTATCATTTTCTCGTACATGTCTTTTCGTAACTGCATCGAGAAATTAAAGATTCGAAAAATTGAAACTGAGTTTCAAGAACTGAAGAACCTTGACCCTGCTATTCCTCTCAATTCTTCACATTTTCATTGATCGTTCAGATATCTTCCTTGCTTTTCGAGTGTTTTATTTATAAAAATTGTGGAATAAAGCAAATATTTAAAAACTCGATCTATAATTTAATAATATCTATTAAAGTATAACATCTATTTCGGGTCATAAAACCGAGAAGAATAGCAAAGTTAAGAAGTATGTAAAGTATAAAAAGTTGGGTAATTCAAGGAAAGTTCTATCTTATCGATCGAATTTTGAGACTTTATTTGCAACATTATTCGATATTAATTCATATGAAATTAATATCATACCTTAGGTCTTTCTTTGGCTTTCGCAAGTTCCGATTCCAAATACGTCCTGACTCCAACTTTGCAGTCCATCACACAAGGATGCTCAAAGTCTCCGAGAAGATCTTGCAGCTGCAAGTAGGAGGACACTACGATCCTCTTGGTCACATTATCACCATTACCATCCTTTTGATGCGTTTCTCCTGCATCATTCTCCTCGACATTCCCTTCTTCCGTATCGTTTACATCTAAAACGCCTTTGAACTCTGGAACGTACGGCCTCAATACGTCGTTCATTAACAGACGAAAGCAAGCTTCTTCCTGAGGGCAGAGTTTCTTTAGAATCGTCCCTGGAGTTGGCCCCGCTCTGAAGTTTCCTTGATGACCCGCTAGTTGCACCTAAAATTAATAGCAGAATTTTGTATTACATACTTCTTAACATTAATCGTACTATTTACCAGTAGAATTTCATATCAGAATTGTTATTTCAAATATTAATTTATGATTTTTTTTCAGGCAAAAGACCATAAGATAAAACGACGAATCGAGTAAATTTTAGTTCCAGTTTTTTAATATTAACTGATAATTTTAATGTTCGAACCAACGTTTAACTCAATTTTGAAGTATCTTAATTTGTTTTGAAAAACTTACAAAATAGAAATAACTTACTTACCCATGGATACCGTTGTTTCTTGTAAGTTTGGAAGAAAGGCGTCCAGTGAACTATATTCCTAAGTTTTCTCCATCCTGACGACTGAAACAAGATCAAACGGAAATCTCGTCAAAAAGCGCTCTTTTATCTCTTCCATCGTCGCTAATATTAAAACGAAGTTTCAACTTTAACCCAAATATCGATTCTGAAGAAACTTTATTGTTCAGTAATAGAAAGAAACATTTAGTATATCCGGAAGAACACCGTTTCCCGTCGTTAGTCGTTACCTTCGACGTCTTTTTCTCATTCGACCTATCCGTGTGATCAGAATCCCATTCAGAGCTCAAATCGTCACCACTGCCTTCTCCCCATTCCAAGTTAATCTGAGGCACCTCTAGCAGCCTCAAATACTGCTGGTACCCCGAACAATTCTCCAAACAAGCCTCTTCTCCATTACTCTGGCATTTAATGCACTTGTTACACTTGGAACTCCTTTTATGATCCTCGATTCCATTGCTTCCCAAGGATATATCTCTTTTATTTTCTTCCAACTTGAAATCGCTTCTCTCGTTATCTTCGCATTCGATAAGCCTACCATTCTGTAGTCTCTCAACTATACAATTTTCTCTCTTCTCATCGTTTTCATCGACTTCCTTGCAACTATCAGTCCTAACTTCCAGCTGATTCAACTTATCCTTCTCAAGATCCTGGTTATCATAATTATCCTCGAATTTCTCTTCGCTATGAGCCTGTTCTTGAGACTGAGAAAGTAAGTACGAAGGCGATGGACTTCTAGAAGAGGAAGGCGAGCGATGCTCGACGATGCTCGAAGAGAATCGCCTCGAATGTCTTCTACTCCTCGACCTCATCATCTTCCTCTGAATTAAGGACTTTCTATCGCATTCTTCAGGTTCTATGCAATCCTCCAGTGCCGATTTTGAGCAGATCACTATCTTTGGTATCGTTATTCTGTCGTAAGTCTTTTGCATTTTTAATTAAATCAATTTATCAGTTAAATGAGTTATCAACGACGACGAAGAATTTATTTAACGTAAGAAATCTCTTCCTTGTGAAATTCCTTGAAATGTCTTCCAAACCTATCGGAAACTTTCTAAATCTTTCTATATAGAAATAGTTGATGCCTCACCGAAATAAACTGTTTCGAAGGTGTAACGTGATAAAGGTGTACGGTGGATACTGGCTTCGAAGAGATTCATGGTTCTGTCGTATTGTCAGAGGGACAATTCCACGGCGGAGCAACGGTTGGACGTAAACAGCGACGTGTCCCAGTTCTTCGAATCCCGAATTGGATGCTAATGAGTCGCGCGTCAATGGAAATTCTCGGAGGAAGCTTTCACGCCTTCATTCAAGGAACCTTTTACCTCGTCATACCTTTCTTGTTTTTTTTTTTTTTTACTTTGGAACGTCTATGTTTTTTAAATATTCCTTTAACTCGGATCTTCCTTTTAACGACTTTCAAGGATATAACTCTTTTTGGGAAATTAAATATCTTTCGGTCTCGAATCTTCTAATACTGTTTAGAATATTTCTCTGAATTTCTAAAGGACTCTCTTCCTATACTCTCTTCCTACAAGGTTCTTTCTCGAGGGTCTCTTCGGTATGAAACTTTTTCTCCAGCCTTGAAAGGTGTAATACTCTTCTTTTAAAAGATTCCCGCAAGAAAACGCAGAGATTCCGCAAAGTTTCCCTCTAAAAGTTTCTTCGAATTTCCCCTTGATCGAGAAGTTTCCTCGAATCCTTCGACTCAAAATTCTCCGCGAATTTCTCGTCTCATTTAAAGGAACCTCGAGAAAAGACGAAATATATTTCTCTATGAAACTCTACGAAGACAAGGTACGACCGACTGTATCGCCAGTGTCTTGGTGATTTTCTTCGAGTCTGAAGATTTCACTGCTGGCAATCATCGAGACACTTTCCCTCTTTTTTAGCCAGTCTCTATTCCGCGCGTCACGAAGACGACAAACGCGCCGATGATCATGGTTCCTCAGGGCGATCGAATCGTGCCACACGGCTCTCGGTTAATTGGCAAGCGCTTCGATAACGGTAATTATCTTAATCACGAGCTGCGGCCAAATCGAGACACCTGGATCGACTGGTAGCCCCGTCGTCCACCCACGCTGTGGCCTCTTCCTCGAGACGAAGGCGAGCTGGAAAGCGAGCCGATGCGTGTGCCACTTTTTTATACCACTACTTGTCCGTTACACGAAATTCTTCGTCCGTTCGATGCGCTAATTATTCTTTAATTTAATCCTAGATGAATTTCAAACGAGATTTCCAGCTATTCTTCGTTTCAATTAATCGTTCCCAGTGATGTATCTATTTCTTTGATAGATCTTTAATAGGATTTTGTTAACAGATTTCTATCTCTATTTCGTTGATTCTCACGAGGAAGTGAAACACAAGCTGGTATTTTTAAAACAACGACTACCTGTTTCCAATCTTATACAAGCATTATATAGCGTATTTTGCTCTTTCTCGCGAATTCCTGGAACGATTCCAAGGAAATAATCTTCATTGTTTTCAGTAATAATAAACTTCAAGAAGATTTGTTCCTAGCAATTGTTATTTATAAACACGCAGATTTATCTTCTGTGTATTTCTTCAATAATCACTGCTCGGGCCTTTCAGAAACAATTCGTCGTCCCTCGCTCGAATCAACCGAACAAAGTCTGTTCGCGATTTTATATTTCTTTGAATTATAATTATGCCAAGAAAATTACAGTTGCAATGTTTTTTTACTGTTTTCCGTTACGCTCCAACGTATCTACAAATTCTCTAGAAAACGATGTCTTCGATATCCTTCGCACCAACTTCTTATCCTTCTGTCCATCTAGCGAGCAAATCTATGCCTCGATACCTGTAGTCGTCTTACTCCTTCGCATGTAACCGAGAGACTCGTTCGAGTTCCAAGAATACTTTTCATCGACCGACCATATGACGCAGTCTACGTAATTAATTAATGACGCAAATAAATCACGTAATTAATTCAATCAGGTGACAGGGCAGTGTCTGAAGAGGCAGAATTATTAAACGAAGAAAGCAATTGTTTACAGATTGATTCACAGTCCAGTCACTTTGGATAAATAACCGTACGGCTACGTTTGTCGAATTTCAACGCATCTCGCGAGTAATCGTCGCCGTTTACGTTCCACGATCAACCGATTATGTAATATCGCTGTAAGCAAACGTGACGCTTTCCAGTCGTGATACATTCACGCAAGCGGAACGCCGTGCCGCTTCGGATTCCTCGCGTTACTCACGTGCTTCTGTTCCCTCGGACGATCGAATTATTGTAGAATCGCGGATAATTTATTACGAACGAGCATCCTCTTTCTCTCGTTCATCTATTCGTTCACGACGGTGTTTACGATGATGCAGGCGGATGTTCTTCCTTTCCATCGATTGTACGGGAAATTCTTTGAAACGCGGAGCTATATCTGCAGGTTTCCTCTTTCAAAATAATCGTAGGCGCGATAGTTCGAAGACCAAAGATGTTTCTCCTCTTTGTCGATCTTTTGTAATTCTTGGAAAAACTCAAATATTTGCGACAAGTTGCTTCCAAATGGAATCTGTAGTTTGTTTAAAGATCAAAGATTTCTCCAAGATCCTCGACATTCTCCAAAACATTTGCAACAAGCTCCTTTTCCAAAATGAACATAGATTTCTTCGAAATGCAAAGTACCTTTTCTCCTGTTGATTCTTCGGCATTCGTCAAATTCTTGAAACTCCGAAGAAACGCTCGCAAACTGTTCTTTCAAATTAGACGCGAAGTCCTGAAAAATTCAACGAAAGTCGACTTACGATCGATCCGAATGATACTACAGACTCGTTTGTTATCCGTTTCTCGAAGATTCGCGCGAATTAAAATGGAAAAAGATCGTCCATTAGGAAGATCGTGTTTGTCGGTCGATTACTTGAAACGTCGAGACAGGATAGCGAATCGAGAGCACGTGCTTCGTCTCTATCAGCTCTTACGTAAGAGGAATTACAGTGGCGTTTCTCTGGACCGTGTTACCTGGTGAAAATTATCCACGCGAACCTTAACGCGCATCCGCTCGCAAATCTACGAAACCTCCGATTGTTAGCGCGATGATCGGTCTTATTTTCTCACGGATACGATCGTTCTCCAATTGCTCTTCTCTATTTATTCAAACACGTTCGATTCGTTCGTAGATCTTCGCAAGGAACAACGCTAACTTACGAAGTATCTATTCAAAGTTGATTCGTCGTTCGACGAAGCTTCTTAAAATAAAATCCCAGCCTTTCAGGATCTATAAAAGAAAAGAACGAAAAGGATGTTTAACAATCTTCGAGCATTTCATTCGGTTCTCCAAATCTTTAGATAGCTTCTATAGTTTCTTCAATCTCTTAAAACCGTATTACCAAGATACCTCTGATAATTAATCACGCGCGTGATAGTAGTATCTCTCTTAGGACAAACGTCTTCGTTTAACTCCTTTTAAGAGCATCCACGTCTGCTAAATCTTCTTCTGTGCGTCGAGGGAAACGTCAACGTATGCACTCGTCGAACGATGAATGAACAACAGGTAGCTTCGCGGCGTTTTCACTTTCTTGACAGTGTAAATCAGGATGACGTAATCTATCGCACGATCGTAGGCGAGAATCTTACGTTTCTTCCTCCGTTCCACCGCTCGTAAACGTTTCGCTGTTTGTCGATTCAAATTTCGATTCGACGATCGACGAACAACAGATGACTCCGCAACTTCTTCCCAACAGCATAATTATATTCTATCTATAGATTCTAATAATCCGTCAAGTATACGTATACGAGTATACAAGTAAAGAACGCGTAGAATATTTTCCTTCGATTGCTTCTTTCCGATTACTCCGTTTCCACGAGCATCGCCATCTCTACCGATTCCTCTCTTCGTTCGTTAAAAGACTTCGATCCAACCACGAACGACGAATAACAATTCTTCTCCTACGTATGCTCGTTGACCACTGCACGTTCAATCATCGTAAATCGCGAGAAACAATCGACGATGTAAACGCGTATAAAAATCCGCACCTCGAGCCAAGGTATTGCAATCTGTTTCCCGAGATCAGGAACAATATTCGCGAACGATAGAGACGGGTAGATTTTGAATTCGTCGATGTAAGCGGTTACCGGACGAGTCGAGCAACTTTTTCTTCTTTCGAGGCGCAAATTCAGCACGGCGGCGACTCGAGGAGAGCACAGCCGACTCGACGACGATCGAAATGCGTCATCGACTAATTAACTGACGTTCGCGAGCGTCATTAGCGTAATTATCAGGAGTGGACGAAACGTTGGGGCGATCCAGAGGTCGGTGGGCCTACACGGTTCGCCGGATGTCAACGTTCTCTATCGTTTGCTGTCGCCTTTTTATCGTTTCTACGGATAGTTTCGATCGTTTCACGATCAACGTTACGCACGGGATGGCCCGTAAACCGGCTGATTGTACGTGAAAGAAGAAGTCGAAAGTATTGAATAACAATTTTCGCACGCGACGTTCCGTTTTTGAGAAAATCGAGTTTGCAAAATTTATAAACTATATTGAAACTCTGCCCGGATACGGACTGCATACGAGTAAGCGATCAGCAGGAGGTCATTACGCGCGCGAATGTAAGTGAAGATTGTAAAATAAGATTCTTCCGTTTGAGCCCAGAAAATTTGCCAGAGAATAAAGTTTGAACGTGTCTCGTTATTAAGAACTGGTCTAGGTAATGCGTGCGTGGTACATTTTTTAAAAAATGTATCTTTCTTACCAAAAAGAAAGCGTCGTACGAGGGAAATTTTATTCTACGTTCTTAACTTGTTTTCACATTCCGTTCGACTCCCGTCGATTATTTACTGCCGCAGTTTTACAGTTCGGAATGTAGCCAAGTTTATATTTGCCAAATTTGCAAACTCGATTTTCTCGATAACGAAACGTCGTATGAAAAGATTCTATTTTATATCTTCATCTTATTGTTCTTCGTAGAATCGCCCTGCTCTCAAATTGTACCACCAGTTACGTACCACCTTGTATATTCAACATTGTATTTTAATAAGCGATTAACCAAACCATAAATACGTCGAATGGTTTTAAATCTAGCGTACTATATCTCCTTTGCAAGAGCATCTGAAAAAATATTTCTTTATTATTCGAAACTAAAAAAGGAAAATAAAATGTTTCGTAATCTAAGGAATAATTCTGTCCTGAAAGGACTTTCGATCGCTTCTGTTGAAACTCTCCTATCTGAAGATCAACAGATTCCTTTAATTTCGTATCAAAGTGTGCTCTTGATTCGAGATTCGAATTTCAGAATTATATTTGGAGAGCGTGTCTCTCAAAAGCATTGTAAACAGATGTTGAGTAACGGTCGCAACAGTCTTCTTTTTAAAGGTCCTTTGGGTAATTCTAAAATTATTTATAATTATGTAGAGAATAAATATTCAATTAGAAAAGAGATCAAATATTTGGAGAAAGATTAAGAAAGATACTCGACACGTATCCTTATAAGAGAGGACAGTGCCAAAATTCTTCTTCTTTTCAAAAACTTCACAAATCCAGTTACCAGAGGAGAGATATCTACGATGTTTACTGAAAGAAACGAGATTCGATCGTAACGAACATAATCGTGCAATATTTGCATATATTCGTATCCTTTTGCTTCTTTTTTTTTTCTTTTTCTTTTTCGATTTCCATCGATTCT
Source organism: Bombus waltoni (assembly GCA_014737395.1). Taxonomy (NCBI): domain Eukaryota; kingdom Metazoa; phylum Arthropoda; class Insecta; order Hymenoptera; family Apidae; genus Bombus; species Bombus waltoni. The sequence goes on from JACXII010000008.1 coordinate 6,818,676, forward strand.
CTTCGTTTTCCCGCGAAAAGCTTCTCCCACATAAGCGACGCGTTAAACGAGCGCAATTGATTTTAAACGAGACGTTTAATTATCCAATTTCACGTGTTCAACGACAAACGTTCGAACGATGAATTCGCGTACTCGGCGTGTCTCGTACGATTGCGTAACGACCGCGTAGAAATTGGGTCTCGCGCTCGAGCACGCGTAACGTTTATGGAAATTTTACGATATTCATAAATTCATACGCGCTTTATTATCAGGGTTAAGCACGCATTCGCTTTTTTCTGTTTTTCGACCTCTCCGCTTCGTCATCCCGTCGAAAACTAATCCGCTTCGTCATCCCTGTTTCGAAAGAAGCATCGACTAATCCTCTAAGTTTCTGGAATTCATGTTCATCGATGAAGACGAGTCTCGATAGGATCTGGAATTTCTTCTATCATTGCGTTTGTATTAATAGGAATTTTTTCACGAGCAAACGAAAACGAAGAGTAGAAAAAGAATTTTTGATTATAGTTTTCCTCTTTTCCAAGTTTCAAGTTCCTCGTTTCGTCATTTTTCTTTTCAATTCGCTAACTTCGTCGCTTCTCTTTCGGGCAAAGCATCGACCAATCCTCTAACTTCTTCGAATTCAAATTCATCGATGAAGATGAGCTTGAATGATGGGATCTGGAATTTTTGATACGAATTTTTCACGAGTAAATAGCAGTAAGAAAAATAAAAGAAGGACAGAAGTCAAAGAAGAACGTAGGATCAAGATTTTAAGAAGAAATAATTTGGATGGATTTCTTCCAAAAGTAAGGGACGCATGTAATAAAGAATTTCCATCCAAAGTAGATTATAGCGATAGATAAGAATAGTTTCCATTGTTGATGCGTTGGTTATGACGACGAATTGGTCAAAATAATTGTTTCCGAAAGTCTAAAAAAGATTCAGGCATTGAAAAGATCAAGCTACTAATGCCGAAGAAATGAAAATAAGAGACTAACTATAAGAAGGAAGATATTCTTCTAGAAGAAACAAAATAAAGAAGAATATGTAGTGTATCTGGAAGAAAGAAGATATTTGGAATCGCACGAATTGGGAGGTCTTTTTTCGGGAGTTTTGAATGAAACGGAATTCGAGAAAAGCTGAATCGAAGAAGAAATAAAGAGGCGAAGAAACGAAAGCGAGAAACCCTTGACCCAGATGCTATGCGTTTAAAAAAATACTCGATAACGTGGTCCAAGGCTCGTACGTGGTGAAAACCACTTGGATTGGTAAAAATGGACAATTAAATGGTTATACGACGATGTCTGGATAATAAATTTTACTTGCAGACGAAAACTAATTTAAGATAAGTTCGACCTAAATAACCAACCATATAAGAAACTCCGTGGACTGTGTCGCTACCGAAAGCCGTGTTCAGAAGTAAAACGAAAATTATCTGTATTAAAATACTACAGGAACGTGCTACGCGTGTACATTATAATGTACGCCTTAAAAAAGAACTTTAGCGTCGGTAACGCTGATTTGCGTCACAAACTAGATTCAACCCTCTCAAACTTTGCATCGAAAAGGTGAATCATGCTTTTTAATTGCCACACACACCATCGCTTTTTCACGCATCATATCGTAAATAGAATTATCGTCTCAACTATAGAGAATATCTCGTTTTAGGCTTGAATTCGGCCTTCAAACTTTCTACTCGGAATTATACTAAAAATAACAGTAGATCCCTATTTTTATGTCAGCTAGAGGTGATCCAGCAACTTCTACTTCCACCTGCGGATGGAACATTTTTCCAGCTTAATTGGCCAGGACGCGAGAGAATTCGACTCGACCATGTCGGCATTCCTCTTTTGAAGAAAACTAGAACGCGATCGAACGGCGATCGATTAGGTAACGTAAGATCGAAAAGGGAACGGCTGTTAATTGAGGCTGTACCGCCTCGTTGGGACCACCAGCCATGCTCCTTCTGGAATTGCAGAAACTCGGTGAACTTCGGAGAAAAAGTCAGCCGACAGAGGCCCAACCAGGGACTTGCAAGAATTTAGGCCTTAAGCCTCGTTCAAATTAGTCGAGTGACTTCTGTTCAACTTGTTTCAGCTGACTTCGATAGTACACCTGATAGAAAATAGAAAGGAAGTAAGTAATAGTTATATTAAATGTTGATTATAATATGAATTACGCTTATGAACACGATAGAAATGTTATACGTACAAAGTGTGAGCGAATAGAAAGTTCAAAAGAGGCTCACAATTGCTTGGAAACGACAATATCGATCCAATAACGGTATTTAATTTCAAGTCTGGAAATTGGAAGAATCTCAACTTTGTTCGCAACTTGGAAACACATTTCCAATCGAGCGAGATAACGAGTTTATATTAATGAGATGTTTCAAATTGCTTGAAATCAAATTGCTCGATTAACGCCGTGAGAACATTGAATACAGAATTTAGAGACTTTTTTAGGATGTTCCAAGTCAAATAAATCTATGGTATCGCGCTGATGATGAGACTTCGAGTTTTCAAGCGGCTTGGTAACTTTGGTAACTTGATTAATCTGAACGAGAAGTCATTGTTCGTCGAACCAAACAGGATTGGTCAATGGGTTTTCTAATCGATCATCCGACTGTCGACGAGCCTGCATTTAATTAGTCGTCGAATTGTCCTTAGGCATACGAAATGAAAGTGAAACCGATATCGATCGATTACGAAATTATTTTTCAATTTATAGATCAAAAAGTACCACGAGGCGATTATTATTTATTTAAGAAGGAATATTATCGATAAACGAGGTAGAATTCAGTCTTATGAAATTCAATCTTATGAGATTAAGAGATATGGGAATTTTTCCTTGGGTCATTTTAGTCCACTGCACGCTCGTAGTAAATTGCTCCTAGCTCCTAGTTAATTATTGGATGACTTGTGTATCGGTCCTTCTAGTTATGGTATGATTGAGAGCTCCAGAATGGTAGTGAATAGGCGGTAATTAAAAAAGGAGCGGAGACGAGCCTGGAGGGAAGAACTGATCAAGAAGAAGTCGACCGTGTCAGCTAAAGTTACGTTTATAGAAAAGTATTTGAAGCACTTTCACAACTACGTATCACAGCAATAAGAATAAAGGTAATACGTATAACACTTGACATACGTTTGCTTATAATATTAGTTAACATACATTTTCTTCCATTTTAGTCTTCTCACCAGTATATGGTACATATGCGTATAGTACTTGACATAAATCTTTATGTTAAAAGAATTTCCACAAATTTCTCAAAGTTGCATGTTGCTGCAACAATATTATAAGTTAATAATAATTCAGTTATAGTAGTATAGTATAAGTTATACAATATTCCTCCTCCTCGTTATACTTCCAACTTCTAATTATTATAATTTTCATCTCAAGAATCTCAAAGAAACCTGTTCTTAAAAAGACATACCTTTTTCCTATCAATCACCGAAGGACTCCTTTGATAATCATCGACTATTCCCAACAAGCAGTCGTCGCATTTGCAATAAAGATTCCCACTGGAGGCCGAATCGCTAGATAGAAATGAATTATAGGTGCTGGCACTATTTTGACTGTCCATCGAATCTGTCCTTCTTAAAAGGAAATTCTTCTTCTTCCCTCCAAGTCGGGCATCAGTTTCGCGATCATCTTCGTGAAAATTTTGCTTCTCGATTTTCGCCAGAAGAATCTGTTCCATCAAGTTCAGAGTCGGCGGTGTGAATAACGTAGGCGACACCGGCGTCGTCGAAGCTCCTTCTTTCAAATTCTCGGCTTCGTTCTTCTTTTCTTGATCCATGTTGATGCCCCGCGGTGATTTACGTTGCTCATAAGTTCACTTCGCTCGCGCTAATCTGCAGGCCACCAAATATCTTTACAATTCAGATTTCTCTTGATTTTTTGTTGCGCACATGCACGCGGGACACGAACTTTTAACAGCTAGCAAAGAGATTATATCTTTTAGCTCGAAGTTGCAAAGTTGAACTCTGAATTCTATAGAATTCAAAATTTCTTAGATACTAAATCTTTGTAGAGCAAACGTTCTCTGGACGACTCTCTGGATTCTCTTTAATTCTAAATTATTTGGATCTTGAATCTTTTGTAGTCCTACATCATTTGGATTTTGTATCTTCTCTAATTCCAAATTCTCATTGGGATCCTGGATTCTCTAGAATCCAAAATTATTTGGATCCTAGATATCGTTGAATTTTAAGTCCCATAACTTGCTGATTCCTTTGAAACCAACGAATAAATCTTCCAGACTTTAAATCCTTTTGTACTTGGAATTCCTTGGCTCTCTTAAATTACAAATTCCTCGGATCTTCAATTCCTTTCATTCTCTGCACCTTCTATATATACTATAGATCTTCGTGATTCTTCTCCAAAGAATTAAACATCCAATCTCCTTCTAACTCCAGGGTCTCCTTACATCTATAATTCTCTGCTTCTTGATGATTGGAAAGAAGAGGTAAGAATATACAAATATACCTCAGAACACTGGTAACAGACGCTTGGTACAGCAATAACTAATCACAGTATCGCGCCGTTTATCCTGTGAGACAGCAACCTTAGTCACGGTTAAACGTTTCATTAATCCACACTAGGAACCAGTTCACATCTCAGGTGAACACTGACTCTGTATCTTCTATATACGCTATAGATCTTCCTCACGCTTTTCCAAAGAATTAAACATCCAATCTCTTTCTAACTCCAGGGTCTCCTTACATCTATAATTCTCTGCTTCTTGATGATTGAAAAGAAGAGGTAAGAATATACAAATATACCTCAGAACACTGGTAACAGACGCTTGGTACANGCAATAACTAATCACAGTACCGCGCCATTTATCCTGTGAGACAGCAATCTTAGTCACGGTTAAACGTTTCATTAATCCACACCACGAATCAGTTCACATCTCAGGTGAACAATGACTAGTCTGATCCCTTTCACCATTCTGCCATTCACGACCACCTGCAAACTTTTGTCACCGACCTGTAATAGTATTGCTTCTCTCTAACGATACATCATCTCATCGTCGACCTTGACGCGATCAAGACTTTGATTAGTACCGTGTGAGAGTCACTACGAAGATCAGTTTCTGCCCGACTGTTCTTCATCGCAAACGAGACTCTACTAAACTCTGCACAACCGAACAACTATTGAATTACAAAATGTCGCCGTAACTCGATACGTCTTTTACATAACATGTCTCAATTAGAGACAATTAAAAGAAATATTCGAGAGAAAAGAAGTTTCAAAAGCTCCAAAGAAGAAAAGATTTCCGGAGAAGACTCGATTCAATTCTTTCACCCTTGAGCAAATATACACTATCATTACGCATAACTTTAGTAAATTATTAACTAACCGAGCAACAAATGTATTTGAAGACGATACAGCAAAAGCAAAATAAATATATATTTGTCGGTTTTCTGATTTTTATATCGCTTTATATTTTAGTAGGACTTATTGTTGAAATGGAAATTGATTTACTTTACTATGTGCAAAGATATATTACTTTCTAAAAATAAGTAACAAACCTAGGAAGTTTTGTATAAAATTAATACCGTGGAATGACAAGTGTTGTGACAATCTCTGTTCTAAAATATACATCACAGTATATTGAATTGAAAAATTGTCTTTCTATAAAAAAAAAAAAAAAAAAAACAGAAGATGTGACTTATCATATTTTTTCCCAGAAGTCTTCGTTTGTCTTCGGTGAAACTGGCTTTGATTTCAATGCCTTGTGCCTTCGTTAGAACACGTGTGTTTCTATTATTGATAATTGTTACAGAAACAATCCTCCTTACGAAATAAGCGAAGTTCAATCTTGAAAACCTTACTTCGTTAATTGCAATTTTACTTTCAGCTTTCTGTTCCTCCTGAGAATTCTCTGGGAATAGTTGTCAAGTTATTGATAGAAGAATATCGATAACTACTATTGACAGCAACGACGACTTTACTTAATAATGAATTAGAAAAATAAAAGAAAAGCACGAGGACATGGAGGATCGGGAGCAGCGTGCTCGAGGCAGCCCCGGTTGCACAGTTTTCCTCTACTGACCCGAATTGACCGTTTCCTGTTACAGTAGTCTCCATGATATAGCGTGGTTCTAAATTGAAGCCCCGATTGATGCAGTATCACTCACGGCCGCTCACAGTATTCTGCTCTTTTTAATGGGGATCGAATCAAGGCTAAGGTACAGGCCATGAAATCCTAACAGAAGCCTCCCCTCTGTCAATTAAAAAATGCTACAGAGGCATAAAATACAATGTCTAGCAATAAATCAAGAGAAACATTTTAGAGATGGAAGAATTCAATAAAAGAACGTCAAAGGGAAAATTTCAGTGGAGGAAAAAAAGAAGAATAATGTCACCAGAAGAAACGACATAGGTAATAGAGAAAACAAACGCCATCAAAGAGATAATTTCCGAGAGTTACAAATAGTGTTTAACTTGCTCTTCGTTTCGAAGAAAATTACGATTGTTTTCGTCGCCGGTGTTCAGATGAATCGACTAGGTGAATCCGGCTCGACAGGAAACGAAAGGTGTATGGTTACATCCTCTCGTTACCGTCCTCTTGCGTAATGAGCCAGTATTCGATTCGCTGATTGACGTAATAATGTATTTGTCTAGCTTCTCGACACCGCAAATATCTCTCTATCTAGCTTCCAACGGAAACGACTTGATTTTTCGAATTCTCGGTACGTGCGATCACAGACGATACTTGAAATCACTTGAGAAACTGGTGTACGAGGATTTGAATAAACGAACGGGTACAAAGAAATTCGATCGACTGATCAACATTCTAGAATTTGTAAGATGAACCGAGATGGAGATCCGCCAAATTTTCTTTCGCTTCGACGTTAATCTTTAATAGTAGGAAAATTGAAGATATGAAACCTAAATTGCAAATGATGATTTAGCTTGATCGAAAGACATTTTGCATACTGCAATAAAAACACAGAAACAACACGATAATATTATTGCGGAATAAATCAAGAATATAGGATCTGATCTTTCTGATCCGAACTCTTGCTCGATGTTGTCGATAACATTAATTATTCGCTTGATTGTTTTATTATGCTTAGTAACCGATTGCACGACGTTGAACTATTATAATATTGCTTTCTGTCAAACAACATCATTTGATGGCCATAAATCTTCGTTGCGGATTATACTTTAAAATATTCGACAAACTTTCGTCTCTTCGTTCGTTGAATAAATGGATGAACAATCGCTAAACCTCCAACTAAAAATTTAAATACCATATACGAAAGTAAAAAAAGGAAAAATAGAAGTAGAAAATAACTGCTATCGCCTGCCTTGATACGGAAACGTCGCAATTGGCGATTCTCCTATCAAACCAACTGATAATAATTCGATCGAACAAACGATTAAGGTTTGTCTGGTGATTTCTAATCTTCCATAAAGATGGATAAGGAGCCGTGTAGAACAGCTGTTCAATAAATATCTACTCACGTCGAAGAACGAATAACTATCAAAGAGGAAGCTATTGGAAACTCGATGGCCATTTGATATATGCAAAATAGTGTTTCATTTGAACGCACTAGTTTAGATCTCTGCGAATCTTCTTTATAATTATCCAAATGATGATGAGTTTCTTTGTTGATATCTTCATCGTGATAAGAACAACAAATCGCTTGATTTTGTCACTGTTATCATTTTCTAAGAGGCAATGTCTGGAGTTTGTTGTTGTCAACAAGGTTCACGTGAGTTCCAATTTCTGGGAAAGGAAAATATAATAAGAAACGATTGTTCATGGTTTGGGTCTGGGTAGATAGAAATATAATGATTCTTACGTGAATTTCACAACTTTTAGAATGTCTTCCTAATAATCGTGGAATACATTTCTGTATGAAGAATAAAAAGTCAAAAGAAGAATAATTGTTTAGCTATGTTTGAGGGACGATCCTGTCCCGTGTGAGATTCCAAGAGGAATTCTTCAAATAAAGGGAAATTCCAGCAATAAGAAAACTTTGTTCGACGAGAAGAAAATGAAAATCAAACCAAGGGACCTTCGATGTCTCCACCTATTAAAACCAAATTATAAAAACCAAATTTCAAATGTACAAAATGTATAATTGGTATAGTAAGTTATTAACCAAGAAAGGAAGATGTATAAATTGTCAACAAAAAAGAGGAAGGAAATGAAATTGATCTTTAATAAATAGTAAGTTGCCAATCAAATCAGATGAATGAATTAGAAAAAAAGAAGAGAAGAGAAATGAAAAAAAAAAAAAGATCAAGACAGGTGAGTTGTGAGCGTGCATGATTTACTTTCCCTCGTGGAAAGGTCAAGCTACGGTTTCGCGACCGGAGGCAGGACGAACTATCGCCTTTTTCGGGTCAGCTCGCGAGAAACAGTGAACGTTTCGAAAGCGATAGGCGGCCACAGAATTTTCAAGCGCTGGCAATATTATTTTCAGTCACGACTGCCGATGTTTTATTCATAACGCGTTTGACACAGTCTCTACGCTCTCGCGGCTTTTTTTTTTTATCGGACGGATCTTTCGTGGTCGTTTTCCCTATCTTCGATACATTTCTGATATCCACGTCGATAAAAGAACGGCCCGATAACGTTCTCATCGGTGATTATTCAGGGGATTCGACTGGCTCCGTTGATCAATAATATAGGATATTAATGAGATTCCAGAGGATTCTGCAAGCAATTAAAATTGCGAGATTTAAAAACTGTTGTCCAATAGCTTGGAAATGGAATAATTTCGAAGGATATAGAAATAAGTTTTTGTGGAAATTTCAAGATAAAAATAATGCTTACTAGATTCAGTTTAGAAATGTTTGAAGTCCTAATTGGTTATTTCTTAAAAAAAAAAAAATCTTCTTGAAGAAGAGATGGCACGAGAGATTTCTCAGATACTGAATTATTAATTATAGCCAGCTTGATCATATCATAGACAACTGAAATAAAAACCAAGAGTTAAAATAAACATCAGCCTTTATCTGTTCTTATCTCCTTCTGGATCAATTCGTGGATTTACATGACTGGACGATACTCGTCTATTCCGTAACAGTTAAATATCACAGAGTTCTTCTACTCGTTTTTCTGGGTCACCTTCCACGTAGAAAGTGTGACAGATACAGGTGCCGCATTAGAATTAGACTCTGTACTCGACAAATATACAATTCCTATATTTTATAAAAACATTCAACAAATTTTAGCACATCTTTCAGTTGTATATGGTCGAAGATACTTTTTTGAATTTCAAACGATATAGATCATACAGATTATAAGAAGCTCTTCACAAATACCTTGTGATAATCGTGATCGATATTCCTTGGAAGAATTTCCTTAAAGCTGATATTTATCTCATCTCCAGGATTGACTCTCGACGAATTTACAGAATATTTTCCACACTTCACGCTTCCACAATGTCGAAAAAGTTTCCTCGCGTGTACAAACACGCGAGTACAACTATTGCCGCACAAAATCTTCATCGTAAACAAGAAATACGCTGGATCGCATAACTGGTTCCGTAGCTCGTAAACAAGAAACTGACTGATCGCTTGACATCGATTGCAAGACTGTGAACACGTTGCATGGTTTTATCGCGTGGCAATTTTTCGATAATTTTTTTGATTCGCGAAACACCTTCTGCGAACTAGATTCTTATCAGATGACAAGAGACCGTGGTGTCTAGCGCGAACAATATAAATTACTAAGCTTTGTCGAGCGACAACTGAATGAAAAACCTATAGAAATAAACCTTTATCTTTGTTGTTTTCCTTTCCTGAGAACCACTTGCCTTATACACAATCGTCCTGCTCTGGAGCGAAAGATAACACCACGAGTAATTGAACAACTTTGGTGTTTGGTTTCTCAGCTTCTAATCGCTCGGAAACGTGCAGCTTGCAAAGAAAAGTTTTTGTTATATAAACGAAGAACGATTTTAGTAGCTGACAGAAATTGGAGATTCCAGTTAAAGAGGTCTGTGTCTACAAAATAGAGTCTTAGAGAAAATACCTCTAGAGCCTGGACGATCCAATAAAGTTCTCAAAGACGATGAATAGCGCAGACAGAAAATGATCTTCGTCTCCTATCATTGTAGAAATATACTGTACCATGTGGCGCGTTAAAAATATCCAAAATGCCTCGTACTTGATTTCACCAAGCTCACATATATACACACGCACGATATCTTAAGTTTATTTGAACGCCTCCTGCTTGAAACGCATCCTCCCCTATGTACTCATCGAAACAATAAACTGCTCCTCCACTTTCACTGGAATTCTATTTTTCCTGCTTCTCTTGTGTCACTTAGTGACTTCAGAAACTCGCTGGATGCCTTCTTCCTGTAATTACAAACTTTTCAGAAAATAGAACAAAAGCAAAGGAACTTTTACGAGCCAGTAGCGATACGACGACCCTGTTTCGAATCTCGCGGATGAAATCGCGCGCCTCGCACTCTGACAATGGCAATCAGTATAGCGAGTATACCGTGGCTGACACTGGCCGATAGAACCCTTGGAAATCGACGCTACCGACTGACCAACCACTATCACTGATTCAGACTGAGCTGACTGACTGTCTGATCCCTGTTACCACGGCCAGTCGAATGCTGACTGCCTGGAGAGATATCTTGCACTTTTACAGTTGAATACACGCCAGCACAGAATAGAACGATATTTAAAAGTAAAAGTTCCGTGCCGGTTCTTTGAACGCTTTTAGGATGCGCTGTCTTCTTTGTGATTCTCGATGATGAAAATCTTGCGAGAGAAATTCGAAGGTACGTTTAATGGGAAATAAAATTACTGGGAAGAGATCGCAGGTGTAAGATGAGAGTTTAGAAGAAATATTTTTGAAGAACTGTACGATTGTTTAGAAAGTTTGATTTTAAGTCGGGGGTGTAAATTTATGTGATAAACAGATCCAGTTTCTCGTCCGAACGATGAATCTTCCACATGCTCGAGAAAAAAGATATCGGCGGAGAACTATAAAATTTACAGCTGTGTTTATGAACCGTGGCCTTTTACATCAATGTTGGTGTTTTTAAAACATCGATTTTTCTTTTTAAACACCAGTTGAATCACGAAAAACATCTCGATAGAACATCTACGAATGTTCTTGAATTGACCCAATAACTTTGTCCAATGTGAATTCTTCAAGATAATTTTAGTGGAGTATTTAATTACATTGGATAGCCTGTGGATAATTTTATTTTCCCGGAAATCCTAAGAATTTGATATGCCTACAATTTTATAAACGGGAAACGAGAAAAATAGTGACTATAAGAGTTGTATTCTATTCGACTATGCCTTAGCATAGAGCGAACATCGATTGAACCCACGCAAAGAATGCACAAAGCGAGCGTACACCATGCACAACACGGTTTGTAAACACGATGATCCGTATGTTGAATGAGTAGGTAGATAATGATAAGTATGCACGTTTGTACGTACAAAGGAAAGGCATGCATAACAGATTCCAAGAGAAAAGAACGTTCCTCCGGCTGCACATTCTTGCGTCCTTCGTCGACAGGAATAACAATTTGTAACCATCGAAGATTCCACGCCTTACTTATCTTCGAAAATATATCCATTTCCCAAAAATATTTCAAACTCTTTATCTCTCTTACGTTAGAACAATCAATCCTTTCAACAAACTTCAAGGCTAGAGAAAAAGGAGGCAAATGCAGATAAAAACAGGAGAACGAAATATTGTTGAAGAGATATAAACAAATATATAAAGTTAATGTCTGTGCATCCGCATTGTCAGTTCATTAAAATTTCCTACATACTGAGACGAACTCAATTCCTCTCGACGAATGAATATTCCGTTTGTTCGCAAACTGGAGCACAAGAGGCAGTAACGTTGCGTAAGATAAATTATGTGCTTGTTCACAGAGACAACAATGTATTGATAGTGATGATGTGTCGCGCAAAACATAGTCTTTTTCCTTCGGTCTAACATTGAAATATTTATATACCTGGAATGGAAGTATGTCAAAATGACAAACATAGAACATTCTATTTATTGATTTTTCACTTTTTCTCTCCTGCAATTTGTATTTTTCTCAAAGCATTTTTCTCTAATATTGGTATATAACGTACAATCTTCCTTAAAAATCAGTTGTAGTATAGAAACAAATTTAAAATCGGGCATCAATTTGTTTCTTGAAGTAGTACAATATCGTGTGTTTATCAAAACATTCAGATGAAAAGTAATTTTTAGATACTAGCACTCACCTTGGAGGACTTGATCGGTTGTAGTTCAGCGACGTCAGATTCGTCCCCACTAAGGCTAGACGTAGTGGAACAGTCTGAGATTTTTCGTGTTGGTGGAATGTTCAATAAGCCAACTTTTATATTTTCTTGCAACTCTGGAGAGTTCTGTGGCATATACTGTGTAAACTGCGTGTTCAGCTTGGAGTAGTAGGAGTCGGTGGAATCCAGGCAAGAATTTCTTCTATTTCCAGTCTCATTGAGGTTTCTAAACAGAATATTCATTAGTGAAGTATCGATCGTGTTAGAGAAGAACGAAGAATTTAAGAAATAAATACCTTACAGCAACAGCATTTATAGAGTCAAGACACAAACAGCAAGAGTCTGAATGTCGTCTACTACGGCAGACTTGTAGGAACTGAGTATCTAAAGATTCGCGTATTTCGTCACAATCCAAGCAAGAACAGCTGCTTGCTTGGCTAGGAGTGCCACTAATCCCTTCGTACTTTTCAAGATCAAGATCATTTCTCTCTAGCTTTTCATCTAAGTAAGAATAATCGGAGTAATCACTGACGACTACGCTGGGTGTTCTCCAATATCTGGGTCTCCCCTCGTTATGCTCAGTCTCGCTTCCCTCCACCATGTTTGTACTATCCCATCCTGTAAAAAATGTTTCATGATTATTTCAATTTTTAAAAACAATTCCCCATCTTATTTTACAAAAAATTATTTACTAAAAAATAAACTAAATTTCATTTGTAAAATACTCAGAATTCTAAACTTTATATTTATCATCATAGCGTTATTAAATACTTCAATTTCTTCAAACTTCATATAATAGAATCTAGAAAATCTAGATAGAAAAAAAGATAGTCACGAAAACAATATCAAATAAATTCTTAGAATTCCTTTTCATGGTCACAATATGAACTCTATGCGTTTCAATCGTGCGAATCTATTAAAAAGAAGTTATAAATAAACTGTTGCAAATGTTAACACAATGTTGGTGTTTAATGGATTAATAGAATACAATGACATAAACTGACTAAAAACAAAAAATCGCAAATGAAATATTGCAAATGTTAACACAGCTTTACTCCTCCTCAATGAGTTAAGTTAAATTAACGTAACAATTAAGCTGCTATTATTCTTATAAAACATCGTAGATTTATCACCAATTTTCAAAAGGCAGAACTTTAAAAAAATTTTAATTATACCGCCATTAGGAGAGAAACACAACGGGTCAACAGAACAGAACGAACAACACGTATGAGAGAAAAAAGAATGAAAGGAACGATGATGTCATTGACACAGCACGCGTGGTCAGGATCGTGTTTTCAACTGATTCTCCCCTCTCCATTGTCTTCGTGAGAGAGCAACTGGTGGCATGATTCCATCCCCCTCACCTTTTATTTGGTCCTCGTCGCTGAGCACCGCACTATCGGAGCTGCAGCATCTAGTAACCCGTAGTTTGTGTCGTTTCTGTTGGTGAGTAGTCAGAGATGTGTCCTCGTCACTGGCCGCGGCCGAATCGAGGCTCCAGCATCGGGCCATCGATCCTCTTCTTCGATCCGTATCCGTTTCAATACCTTCATCGCTCTGTGGGCTCTTACTCAGGGATCTAACAACTGGCATTCTCACCGTGTCGAACTCGTCATAGGTTTCATTCTCTTCTATAGGGTCGATGATGCCATCCAAGCTGTTTTGTTGCTTCTTTGACTTCATCGTGACCCCGTTGTTCTTTTCACCGAGCACTCGTTCCAAGCTTTGAACCAAGTCGCATACCGACGAGCCGGCGTCACTCTCGGCGACGTACTGATTCTCCACGATGCCCACGCGTCGTTTTCGCGACGTCTGTACCGCGTTCGAGGACGATAAATCCACGTTCTGCTTCGAAGATCGACGCTCCACTTCCGATTTCTCACCGCTGACGAAATTATTCTTCGAACATCCCTAACGAAGTAAATAAATATATACATATACATATATATATATATATATATATATATATATAATTGATATATTGGAATATTCCTAGAAAAGCCACGTTTATTAAAATACAATATATTATATATCGATTGATTCATTTTAATGGATACGTAGATTATGGAAACAAAATTATTTTGCGGCAAGTTGTTATCAAGAATATAAATTAAATAGTCTTAGTTATCAAGAATATAAAATTGAATATTCTTATCAGAGTATTGAACAAAAATGTTTGATACACAATGAACCTTTTTAAAGAATTAAAGATATATATAATATATACATTAAGTAAATAAATATATGAAGAAAATAAATGAACTTTCTGCTCTATTTATGACTGATATTTTAGAGCATTTCTAGTAAAGTCACATTTCGTGAAATACAACATATTATATATGGCGACTTACGAACGAACATTCACTATAAAAAATGTAAGACATTTTGAAATTTCATTGGCTCTACAATGATTACTGCGAACGACTACCATAATTATATTGGTAAAATTTGAAACCAATCTGAAAATGTAAAAAATTAGATAACAAAGTAGCTCAAGTGTATACAATACGAAGATTATTACGGCGAACTAATTTTGGTTTCTTTGATTTATTTCTTTAAACGAATCAATTGACATATAAGTTGTCTCAGAAATCATATATGAAAAATACATCGAAAATATAGAATAACACTTGTTCATACCACGCTTCGTTTTTAATAAAATTCAATTTGAAAATTTATTTAGTACACGCGAACTTGGCGAATTACCGAGTGAACGCGAGGAAACAGGATCGACAGGAAATAATTGTACATGCATAAATAAGTGAAAAATGTAGAATAAAGCTGTTGTGTTTAAGACCTTGTTTTCAAAAAGATAGTGTTTGAACATGTTTAGTTAAGAATTAACCTGAGACACTGCGTTCTTGATAAACTTTCAAATTTTCTTTCCTCGAAAACTAAGCGTTCCGTAAACAAATGTTATTCTACATTTTTTATTTATTTTCACACTTAGAATAAGCTACTGCCGATTATGTAGTCTTGTCCAGCTCGAAATTAATCAAATTCAAGTATACTGACAAATTTTCAAATTCGATTTACTCCAAAACAAACTATCATACGAACAAATTGTATTCTATATCTCCGAGTTACTTTTTCATGTAGAATCATCTCCTTGCTAATTGTGCCATGAATACTGGGACACTCTGTATAATATACAGGATGGTCCGCAATTCATGGTATAAATTGGGTCAGTGGGATTCTATAGCTTAAAATAAGACGAAAATCCAGAATAATAAAATTAAAATTGAAATTCAAATTTGAAAATTTCCCTTAACACAAATTTCGTTTTAATTCTTGACTAACACGCTCCAATTCTACTTTCTCTAAAACAAAGTATTAAACGACAAAATTTTACTCTACATTTTCATTTTATTTGCGTATGCAGAATAGCATTTTGTCATTTGTTTATTCCTGTCCAGCCGGAAATTGGTCAACTTCACATATACTTGACAAACTTTTAATTTCAATTTTCTCAAAAACAAAGCCTTCAACACAATTTCCTTATCCTTGATTTTCCTCTTATTTTGCATCATAGCATCTCCCTGACGCCATTTGTACCATGAATTACGGACCACCCTGTATGTATATGTTGTATGTATTTGGTGAAACGTGGCTTTGCTATATAGGAATATACCTTGTTCTTCTCTTCGGCGTAGTCTCGTCCTCGCAGCAGCTGTTTTAATTCTATTGCTTCAGGAGTTAAGACAGATTGAACGTCACATCGACTACTTCGCCGAGGATACGT
The DNA here is from genome assembly GCA_014737395.1 of Bombus waltoni. NCBI lineage: Eukaryota > Metazoa > Arthropoda > Insecta > Hymenoptera > Apidae > Bombus > Bombus waltoni. The sequence goes on from JACXII010000008.1 coordinate 6,834,637, forward strand.
GCATTGTTTCAACGGTACTCGGTTGCTTGATGTTCGATTTGAAATACAGGAGACGCATCGCGCACTGATTCTAAACCAATCGCGGCCACGGCGCCGACGATAGTAGAGGTCGCCATGTTCGTTTCCGTGAACCACGTGAGAGATAGATGGGAAACGCAGCTTGATCAACTGACCCGGTTTGAATAATCGGCTGCAATTCGATTTGAAAGAACTCTTGTTACGATCTTCCGAATTGTCTTTCTTTTCATTTTTTCTTTCACTTTTTTTTCCATTTGTAAGTAGATCATTATGAATTGAGAGGTTTTGATCTTCGTCAATGTTCGATATATAGGTTAAGTTCATGATCTTCGGAAAATTCACCCTTTTCTTTGGTGGACGGTTTATCAAATTGCTCTCGATGCTGCTTCGCAATCGGCCTGCGATGACGACATCGTTCGACGAGATCGCCTGACTAGAACATGAATGAGAGAACATATAATTCGAAATTGGAATGCAGGGAAATTCATGGAACGATCTCTGAATTCTTATGATGACCTAGACCGCACATGTTCATGCAATTTCATATTTTTATGAGCTTAATCGAAGGATTGAAATTTAAGTAGATATACAATATCACAAATCACAATAATTACTCTGCTTTGAATATATTTTTGCATATTATATATGTTCTATAGATCTTTGGAATTGTAAAGTATGATAGTTCAATCGTTAAAGATAGTAACACATTAAGGCCCAAAGTTGCGGTAATGTTTTATTTGTAATTTCTTTTTTAATCAATTTACTTCATCGTTTTTTATTTTTTAACGTTCTAGTTATGAAATATTTCTATTTCTATTCCTATTTCAATTCATATTTTTATTCCTAATTCTGTTTCTCCACTTAAATTTATTACGAAACTGATCCTTAATAAATTAACAGACCTTACGTAAACAAACGACCTTATACGTAACAAGTGTTTGTAAGAATTCAATAGATTTTCAAATATAAAAGGTGGTATTTGAATTATTTATTCAATAGGTATCATTTCATTCTACCACGTCGGCGTCCATGAAAAAATATCACTACAGACCACCTTTATGACAGTATATTTCAAGCGACATAAATTTTTGTTATACTAACACTGTCATTACAAGCTCTTATCTAATCTTGAAATTGTAGTTACACATAGTGCTATTCCCCATATGAGACGGAAACTGTAATTCTATTTCGATATACTATGTACATATACATATTATGAGCCATATAAAGTCACAAAAGAGTGACGATATTATAAATACATGTGTATTACTATTTGAATACTTACCATAGAAAACTGTTATGTATATATCATATGTATTATATAAAACATCTTGAAATTTGAAATTAATCTGAAAATGTATTTATTGCAAAGAAACATTTAATAAAAAAATTGTCTTAAACCATATAATAAGTGTTAGAGACAATCTTACTGAATATCATCGTTTATTAATATAATACATAATCGACTGTTTAAATAATTTTGTAATCTATAACAGATACAATATATACATACAAGTTTTCTATGATAAATGTTCAACTATTAAAATAAATTCGAAATTTTCCAAAAAAAAAGGGCAAAACATCAATGATATATTTGTTTCTATGTGACAGTGATTTCTTGCAAAACGAAGAATCGCTGAAAGAGACGAGTCAAGGATCGTATATCCGGGTCGAAGAAATGCGGAGGGAAAGATGCGTGGAAGGTATGCCAGGGTTGCTTCTTGCTTCTCCGATTGACGTCATAAGTGCGTCATTGGAAGCAAAGAAACAAGAAAGTGCGATTGAATGATCGCGGTTGCAGCAACCGTCGCGCGTACCGCTCGGTATCGTTTGATTCTTTCTCTTTCTCGACAAACGGTCCATTATCTCGTCAGTTCAAGTGCCCCTTGGCCACTTGAGCCTATCTGTGCTGCGACCGTTTCGTTCGACTCTCTTGTTCATTGTGCGAAATAACCGTGCACACCGCAACGAGCGGAATATAATGTACATTTTTCATCTTTTCTATCGTCTCTGTCTTGTTTTTTTAGTATCGCCCACGCGTTGTTTTCTATCGGTCGGGAGTGCCCGCTAATTGCATACAGGCGGCAGTACGTCCAGGAGAAGATAAGATTACGACACAGGATCCTCGGTATTATTTTTTTTTTCTTCGTCGGAGGAAACGAGACGTAAAATACGTAAATATAATTACAAGGTCTGGAAAAATATCAAGTTTAAAAGTATCGAGTAATATTTTCCCAGTTTGTTTTTCTTAATACATTTTCATCGATTTGGCATTATATTAGGACGGATGGTATTTAATAAATAGAGAGATAAAGAATATGTTTGTAAACATTGTTTTCAATGCATGTCATTACTGAAAGAAGTAGGATGTCGTTTTAATAATTTTTGTTTGATTTTCATATTTTATTGAGATAAAGGAGAAGTGGATGATATAGGAAAAAATTATATAATTTCTATTTAGGAAGTCGAAGATGACATGACCGATGGAAGGCTATAGCCGAGCCTACTAGCCGGGCTCATATTTGTGACGAAATCAGGTCAGTGTCGGTCCAAGGCTAATGACTCGTACGTCCTAAATAGGTAATAACATATATCATGTGCCCGTATTAATTTCCAGATGAATAACGTTTAGAAAGCAATTTGAAGAATTTACAATTGAATCGAAAATATTTTACTTTAACAATACAGTAACAATAAGAATTATTAGAAAATATTCATGCAAAATGCATATTGTTACAAACATGCGTAGAATTGAGAGAGAGAGAGATATTTATCATTCTAAATTTTTGATTTCACTGTACAATTCTTACCTGTCCATATTGATGTTGTATTCTGCATTTTATTCCAGATTGATAATATAAAATAATTTTATAAACAATTATTATAAAAGATTTGTAAATGCAACAAAGAGTTTTTTTTACAAGAAAAGAAAAAAAGGAAATTTATTGTATTTAATTTTGGACACGTTTACGTCACAAAACAACCTAACTTTCAAACTAAAGTCTGAGAAATTTGGCCAAACATTCTTTACGTTCATTGTTGCTCGCTATCCACGGATAATAATTTCTGATTATGGTAATTGAGAAAAGCCATGTACGCAATGATTGTACGTCAATCGTAGCTGATGGCCGACTGAACTCGAGATTTGAACTTGACCACTCCGCCGCGGTGACCACCTATACTCGAGTTCCTGTGTAAAAGGAGGGGATCCATTGCATTGAAATCAGTCTCCTAGAAGGGAAGCTTACCACCTACAATTGACGCAAGAGTTATTGTCGCGATTACATCTGTATCGTTAATCATTAGCTTTCATACGATTCCTAAACGATTTACTTTCCTTCCCCTTATCTCGCAAAAAACGAAAAGATTATGAAATTTGTAATTAACAAATTCAACTTTTATTAACTCTTTATGTAAAACAAATCAAAAAATTAAACAGACTTTTTTTTAATAAATTGTGAAATCAATACTTTATATAAATTTTCAGTCATTATTTTTCGATTTTAATTGTTTCCTTAAAGTTAGAGTACTTCATAGAATTTAATATCCGTATATTCAGTAGGGTCCAAAAATAATGATGCAAATATTTGAGGTTCTGATATAGTCTTCTCTCGTTCATAAGGCTTTATCCATTTATTTACTGTTTTAATTTTTAGATTTTTAAAGGTAGTTTCAATAGATGGTTTGGTAACTAGAATTGTTCCACTTTGGATAGTGGCTTTTAAAAAGGTCCAAATGTCTCTATGTACCGAGTGTGGTACATAAAATTCAAATGGGTTGTGTATAATGATGATATCACTCTTCTGAATGATTTCAGGACATTCCTCAATCCTCTTGTTCACAATCTCAATACGATCATTCATTTTGTATTTATTTACTATGTCATTCTGCAGTGCACAAAGTTCTTTGTTCATTTCAACTCCAATAATTTTCTTGGCGGATGTAAATATGTGTGCCTGAAGGACAGATTTTTAAATAATAACATACATCTTTTAATTATCGAACTGTTATTTAAAAAAGAAGAAAAATCATTACTCCATATAAAACAGCACCCAATCGGGATCCTACATCAAGTACAACTTTTTCATCTAAACTTGGTAAAACACTGTGAAATATATACAACATAGCAGCCACTGACAAGGAGTGTGAAATGATATCTAAAAACAAATACATTTTGTTTTCATAAAATATGATTAAAGGAAATCGCATAATCCAAGAAAAATATTGAGTTTTTCTTACTGTATTGTTTCATATTGCTGGACCCACAGTCAGCACAATACAAAGTATTCAATTGCCCACTTTCTATAAGTTCATCTACTTCCATCTCATCATAAAGAAATGCATCAACATGTTTTGTTGAATGAGGATGACAGTCTGAGTTCTGCAGAGTTATAAAATTTATGATATTTTTCCTTTGTAATATATAGGTTGAAAACTTAATATACAGTTTTATTTATTTAGAAAATAGCAGACCTGACCAATTGTTGGTGCTACAATGTTCTCTGATGGAAATATTCCATTATTTGGTACTTTATTTCTGATATTGATAATAATATCTTTCATGGTGTTTAACTTTTCTTCCTGCAAACTACGTTTGTTGTGACAACCATCTAACATGTCATATGCATTCTTTGAAAGAGATTCTATCTTCACATTTTGTGGTTTCCAATTATCAGCAATGAACGATAAAAATGTTTGTTTACTAGTAGCATTTAAAGAACACATGATAGATGTGAACATTTCTATAGCACTTTCTACAGACATACCAGCATTCATATCCATTATATAAGTTCGTTCAATTTTTCAATAAAAATAAAAAACATTTAACTTTACAAATTTTATTCGTATGTCTTATCATGCATATGTATCAGTTATAGGTTATGTTGGTTTGAATTCCATATTTGAATTATACGTTAGAAATAATTTACTAGAAATGTCACTAAAATTCAAATTTAAAGTTTCTTTAACGCATAACATTCAACATGAATTCCAATCTTTTTTTCAGCATATTTATTAAAAAAAAAAATTAAGTACACAAAATGTCGATATGCATACATAGATATATAAATAATTAGTCTTAACACTAGTTTGTATAGGCAAGATTTAAGGCACAATATGCTCCTTCATAAAATTTGACCCATTTTAGTATATATGTACAAAAATTTGTTCTTGTCTTCGCCTGCAAACTGATCTTCTGACTTTGTTTTCTTTTAAAATAGACAATTTAAATAATTAACACTACATTAAAAGATATGTTATACATAGAACGACGTAAAGTTGAAAAAATTGTATAAATACTTATTTACAAATTTTTGTTCGTTTTTTTTTTGATATTGAAATTTTGACTAATTAAAAGTTCTAGCATGTTTTAATGTAATTCTCGGATTGTTTCTAACGCAGGATTTATCGTAAAGCTTGATTACCGTCTGGAATCTAATATCGGCCACTAAAAGAAATTGCGTCTAACTCGAAGCTAGGAAAATACTGTTATTAGAAGTTCTTGATATTACGTAACAAATACTGTTAGCGATGTATGACTGAATTATTTCTATTATTCTAGTAGCAATTCGTACGAGGTTTGCTCTCTAACGCAAAAATTATTCCGTTAAAGTCGTTATTTTATCAGTATCAACGAGGATAATGTATGAATAATCATAATATATACGATAACGATACAATGATCATTAAAAAAAGAGAAAAAATTTGAACGAAGTTCCATTCTATCGCGATTCAAGAATTTCCAAAAAAAATTCCAGCATCACCGATAATATTTCCTAAAACACATAATATTATATAAAATACGTAGCACAGCTGTCTTTTTCATCAGGCACAAAATCATTCGTCTCTAAATTCGACATAATCACTAATATCTCGCGTATTTACAACATAAAATAATGGACGCTAATTAATTTAAATGAGGAAACAAACGTAACTCGTAAAAGCTGCCTGGATTAAAATTAGTATAAAATTAGGCGAGTATACGGTAAAAGCTAAATGTTACAAAAACGAATATAGTTTAAATTACGAGCTCATAAATTTTTCGTTCTTGCGTGTCTAATTACAAATGAAACTCGCTAATTGTCGACCATCAAGTGGATATAAAAAGAGACAAAGATATAATATAAGAGAGCAACAAAGAGATAAAAGAACGAAGAGGTCGAAGAAGACAGCAGACAGGTACTTTGCATATTTTACCCACTTCATGATCAATCGTGAATTTCTAACCCTATTTTGAGCTTGAAAAAAGTCGCAGTTTACCGTCAAAGAGAACAGAAGAAAACCTAAAACTGATTACGTAGGATACGATCGTTAGGTGAATATATATCTAACAATCTTGATTGAAACACTTGAGCATACCTATTATGACACCCTGTAAATGTCTTAAAACGGTTCACTCATTGTAAACCTAATGGATGACTAAAGTTTCTAAAGTTTCTCACTATTAAAAGAAGCATCATTGGAAGCGACAACGTTCGTATATCATTTTCTTCGCATATTCCCGTCGCGACGTAGTTGATAGTAGTTTGATAAAACTGACATCTGGAAATACGGCCTGAGCACTATAAAAGTTTTTTTAAAGTATAGAGGAAAATGGTTGGTCGCAGAGAGACTGTTCAATAGGCAGTTCGATAGGCAGTGATTCCTGGAGCAGAAGGGACTCTCGGTCTATTGATGCGTTTCACTGGTCGGTCCCAGCTGTGTCGCTGTTGTTATGATTGTTGTTGCTGTTGTTTTGTCCGTTAAGAAACGATGCCATTTCCATCGGCGACTGTTGCCCGGTCTGTTTAGAAACATGCGTGTTCGTTTCGCTTCTTTCAGATCTCACTCACAGAGAGGCACAGGCATGTAGGTAATATATAACGTACGTGTGTGGTGTTCGGAAAATACGAAAGAAAAGCGGCTTCCAGAGAGAATGCAGAGAGTGTGCAAGTAGAATTTTAAAGAACAGCACGCGACCAATTGCTAAAGCTAGAAAAGACTAGTCTCCTTAATATCGAATAGTCTGAAAGCAGAAATACGTTAGTTGAATGTAAATATAGATATAGTCGCGCGCGAGAGTGCGGAGGGAGGAAAATAAATGGTAGTCGCTTGTAAAAAAAAAAAATAGAAAAAATTAAAAAAAGAAAAAGTGGCGTACAGCTGTAACCCAGTGGAGCCCGTGATTCGACTCGATTATCGAGTATAGGCCATCGAAATGGGACTTAATCAGGCTTGATGGTAATAATGATCGCATCAATGTGCTATGTTCGTGCAATGACATTGAGGATATGGATGGACATAGTGATTTAGCGCCCAGGGTCTTATGTGTCAATCTATCGAGTGTGCAGAAAAATAAAAGCATTAATGGAAAGTTAAATATGAAGTCTCCTCTAGTGGCAGCGAAGCATTTATGTACATAGACACTGTATGATTAGATTTTATTGCGTACCATTAGGGTGTGACTTGTTTACTTCCTATATTGGAATTATCTTGTAAAAATATCAACGATATAATTTAAATTAAAAAATAATATAGAACCTTTTTTTCATTTTTTTAGCTACTGTAGGGTCGAGCTCCTCAGAGTTACAAGCCGACAGAACACACACACGACAGTACGAATAATTGCGATAAAAATATCGACAAGGCGTATAGAGATAACTATGTACGCAGTTAAGATAATATTTCCGTTCGTTTAGTAGAATTGGAAAATTGAATGACCGTAGACAATTGATATTTAATGCAGAAATAGAAAATATTGATATGACATCTTTGTCTATTTCTAAAATCGACATAGCCTTCAGTCATTCTTTTCCTTTGACAAAGCGAAAGTATCGATGTTGTTACTTACAAATACCGACCTTAGGCTGTATTATATCTTCAGATGTATCGAGACCAGCAAGTGGATTTGACGTTATGTTTATTTTCGAGTCAGTTACTCCGCCATTCATTACTCTTCCGTTTGTTATCGGTTTTCCTAAAATAAAAGATTAATGTATAATCTATTATAAGGCGTACACTGCCTCTTTTCAAAATACGATGATATTACAAATTAAATTTACCTTCGCTTTGCGATGATTCTCGGCTTTGTTTGTGCTTCGTCCTCTTATACACTACTGCGACTGCAGTTAAGCTGCCCAATAAAGTCGATCCTCCGAGAACTCCGCCAATTATGGCATACATATTTACATTTTTATCATCTGCAGGCCTTACTCGACTATCTAACGTTAGATTGCTGCCATGATCATTTTTATTATCATGATTAGCATGTTCGTTCGTATTTACAGCTCTTTTCGTCTTTTGTCGAAGGATCTTAGAAAATTCCGAAGCCGCGTCTACGGAAAAACTCTGTACTTTAAACTCATACGTTGTGTCCGGTTGCAAATGAGAAATAGTTATGTTGAAAGAATCTTTTCCTTCAACCGTAGTTTTTATATAATCGCTAACTGTGGTGGAAGCTCGGTGATACACATAGAAACCATCGATGTTCGCCGAATTATCCGAATTCTGCCAAATGAGTAATACTTCGTGTGGACTCAAAGCCTCGGTGTTCGTTAACAAAGGTATTGGCATCCTATTGCTTTCGATTCCGCCATCTTTATTCAGATGAAAACGCACGGAGTTTGGACTAAGTTTATTGTCGTTGTTCGAGTAAACTGCAGCGATTCGAAACCGATAAGTATGATTAGGCTGTAGATCGGTTACTTCGAACGACCGTACGTGATTCGGTATCTCCGAGTTGGCGGTCATCCACTTTGCTTGTCTGCCATTCATCTTCTGTCCAAGTTCCCTATATTGAACTTTGAAGAATTGAATAGGCAGTCCTGTGTTCTCAGGTACAGACCACCTAACCATCACGGACACGTCTGAGAGTCTGGTGACATTAGGTAGATTCGGTGGTACTAGTACAGCTACAAATATAAAAAAAAACCCGATAAAATCAACACGAAGTACTTAAGCAATATGTACGGTGCAACAAATTACCAGTGCCTTTACGCTTCCCCTCCTTACTCCTTCTTCTTCCTCCTCCCCTTGTATGTTTGTGTCTTGAATTAGAGATTCCATAATCCTGTCTGGCTTCAGTCGTCCCAATATGTTGTTTAGGGTTCACTCTTAGCAAATTGCAACCAGAATGAGACCCGTATTCGTTACTCGCGACACACTGGACAATTCCAGCGTGCTTCTTCTCAACCTCGGAGATAGAAAGACTGGAACCTTCGATTTCCACATTACCGCCAGGCGTCAAAGATTCCCCATTAATTAGCCACTCAAATTTCGGTTGTGGTTCGCCAGTTACCGTGCAAGAGAGGTCCAATTCTCCACCTTCGGAGAACGTTGCTGCCTTTGGTGGCTTAATCACTTTTGGAGCTTCCATAACTTTTAGTATGATCACAGACTTGATGTTTGCTCCATGGCTACTCCATATACAATCGTATTCTCCCCTGTCCGCTGATTGAACGTTAATTATCGTTAGACCCATCGCAGTTTTAATGGAGTTCAGTGGTAACGAACTACCTAATCTAGTCCACGTGACAGAAGGGATTGGGTAACCAGCGGCAAAGCACTCCAAAGTTACGTTTTTACCCCGCAAAACCTTGTACTCCGTTTGTGGTTGTTTAACAAAGTATGGTGCTCGAAAACTGGTATTTGTGTTTACGTTTAGGATCGTCTTATGGTTACTCCGATACAACTGAGTAGTTATGTAATTTTCAGCTGTGCAGTGATAAGATCCACTGTCCGATACTTTAGCATTTTCAATGACCATGGTTTTGCTACCAACTACGTTAACATTTTTTACAGGATTATTATCTTTGTAGAACTCAACTATCGCCTCTGGGGCTGAGTAAGGCACAGGACAAGTGATAGGCACGGTATTCCCTGCTGGGACGTTTATAATGACGTCGCTCTTATCGGTAAACTTCTCTAACGTAGCAAGCGTCAATCTTGCCGGGTCAGAAGCCAAACCACTCGAACCTAACAACGTAAAATCAAATTATCAAATTGTAATTTGAACATCGTGAAAGATGTTAAATAAAATGGAATACAAAAATATTTACCATAAAATGCTATACAACGGTAATCTCCGGCTTTGGATTCATTGTCAAAGTTCACCACGTGCCTGGACGTTTTGCCACCGTTACTAGACATGTGGAAAACCTGCAACCACCTATCCGAACCTAATGGTCTATGGCGCCAGGAGAAACGTTCTGCTCCGAGATTCAAATTGCATTCAAAATTCACGTCATCCCCTATTGGCGCAGCCAAAGGTTGCGGGTGTTTAGTGAAAATCATGCCTAGTTCTTGCTTCTGTCCTGTAATTTACACGAATAATTTAATTTTTATAGTATTAAATTTTTGTAGTCGCCCTATTAAAATACTATTAAAAATGATACGAAACTTAATGCACTTGAACGTAATTAATCAGTATGTAGATGCTATGATAAATAAAATGGTGTGTAAATACTTTCTTTAATCACTGTATATTAAAATGTAATGCATATTATAAATAAAAAATGTACAAGACAAAACTGACCATGTGCAAGGCTGGCTAGGACATGAAGCAGGACCGTGATAACGGCACATAGAAAAAGCACAGGTCGCATCTTGACTCATTCTGCAATCAAAGAAAATAAAAATTAGTACGAGTTAGTCGCATATGCCCCTCTTTCATTCTTGTTATTCGTTTTTCAGTCTTGGTTTTGTCTGTTGAAAATGCAAGGCGCCAGTCTCGAAAGAGAAAGAGAGAGGGCCCACTAAAATTAATGCCGGCCAACCACCACGTTTAAGTATAGAACATGGCGAGTTCACGTGGAAATAGAACGCATTCATTCTAGTTTTGATCATGGCTCGTCATTTCGGCACGAACGATCCCCGCTCCACCAAATGGGTCGCGCATTCCAGTCCCAAAGGGACACAGTATAACACGATTTATATACGTTTGCAAATGCGGTTCATTTTAAAAGCTTCTACCGCGCTAAAACTCTCACCAATCAAGAAGATTCCGAGAGAACAGTGGTGGAAATGAGACTGCGCATGAAATCTTGATTTTTATGGCAACAGAGAATAACCTAACCCTAGTTAATATTAATGCTTGCCAGTTATATAGCCACTTTCTCTTTATTTCGTATGAATGTACATATAATTTATTAATTTCTGCTTTATTAGCTACAAAATGTATTTGGATTTATATCATTTTTTTATCCTTAATCTAAGGAAAAATATTGTTACATTTTATTTTGTAACGATTCTAACAGCTCTTTTTTCTTTGTAATTCTGGCTTAGATTGCTTTTTAATTAGTATCAATATTTATTTCATAAATAGCAGTTACACAATTTTAGTATAAGATATAGAATATTTATAAACATTTTGATGATAATTCTTTTGTGATTGTGATTATAAGCCGTGAGTACCTCGTAGTTATGTCATTATTGGTCTATGGATATTTATGCACATTGGGGAATTTAAATTGTACGATATGCATATTTTAAAGTACAATGCTTGTTTTAGATGATGAAATAAATTTCTATTTAAGTTTCATTTCTTCAATGTAAAACATTCGCAGTATACAATTGCGCCGCACTAACTGGCCGCCGCTATCTTTACCAATTCTTGGAACAGATTTCTTAGAGCGAGTCTCAGATGTTAATATGTAAGATAACAAAACGTGTCAGTCTCAGGTAAGTATCCGTATCTCATTTGTAAAATCGTACTCATCAATGAAAGAAGATACTTCGCATTTCTTAGAAATATAATTATAGCTTTCTCTATAAGTAGCCTTTTAGCAACATACTGTTTTCAACTGACTGCTATCTATACAAAGCACACGAGTAAAACATTTCTGTCGATTTTATGTCTCTCTATGTCACTTTATAATTAAACAAAAGAATTTTAATACGATACAATTAGAAATGAAATGGCCTATTAGAGATTTTTATATATTTATGGAAAATGTAAATGCATATACTCAGACTGCGGACATTTTTGTAAATTCATATTTTCGAGAATATAATTAAAAAGGCAGAACCTCGGTAGAAAATTGTTTTATCTACCAAGTATATACTTTCTCATATCATGTGCATTTTGAGCAATTTTTCACTTTAAAATTTCTTATAAATGCACGAAAATCCGTAGTTTATATATTATGTATTATGTACAATTATACAAAATATGTAAAATACTCGTTATAATATTTAGAGGATGAAACAAATCTCTATGCAAGTTCTTCTTTTTTTGGCTCTATTTATAAAAATATGAATTTGCGAAAAATATTCGTAGTCGTCTTATCATGTTCTTCGTTTGTAATCTTCAATTATTTTTAAAATTCGTTATTGAAAAAATTACAAAAAAAGATATTAAAGGAGGCAGAAATGCAGAATCCATTTGCATCGTGAGAAACGAAGCCGACAGAGGTGCCACAATGACAACATGAAATTGACCATATACGGTGTCGAAAACCGTCGTTCATTGCGCGCACCGCTTTCCACCCACGTGCGAGCGGCTGACCGTCCTGAGTGACGATCAGAAAACCGCGCTGACACGTCCAATACTAATAGAAATTATTTGTTGGCTAACATACGCGTTAAATGTAGGTAGATCCATTCATGGATTACGCTGTACCGTTCGCTCACATGATAATTTAATGCTTGGAACTAATACAGAGAATTTTCTGTTCCACAGAAATCTTACATGTTTCCTCGAACGTTCTTAATAGATATTATATGTACGTGGGTGTTAATGAGGTTCCGTTAACTATACATGTTTTCGAAAAATTTCACTTTCAATATGTTTGTTACTTAAATTAGTACTAATCTATTGAGTTCTAACATAAATTTGTCCTGTTTTTTTACATACATACCTATACATTTTATCGGAGACAAAAACAAGTGAACAGGTAATGAAAATTGGAAATACAGTGCTGATCGTAAGTTTTCGGACACTAGTTGATATTTAGTACAAATTTCTTTTTACTGCTTCTATCTTCTGTTTACATTTTGTCATAAATCTGTTGTTTCATTCATATTATATGTGTTTTATAATGTAAAGTATAAAATAAAATTTGTTTACGGTCCTTCAATGAATGTAACGCGTAGGTGTCATATTTATGGCCGGTAGTGTAGGTATCAATGACGTTTCGTCAAATACGGTCTGTTTACACAAAAATGTAAATATTAACTTCAATTGTTTACAAAATAATCTATATATTATAAGAACATAAATAAAATTTAAATATATAACGCTAGTACTAGTTCGATTAAACTTCATTGATACCTACCTCTACTATCTGTCTACTTATTTTTGTCACCGACTTTGTATTACGTATGTTGTGACAAATACAAAAATAGAACGAATTTATGTTACAACCCAATAACAACAAACAGTAAATACAATAAAACTTCATTTATATTAGAAGTTCACTGATTCTTTTCACAACCTCTTTTCACTTGTACAATATAAATTTATGCTTCAGCCAAATAAATTCAATTGATAGTTCATTTAATCGAATACAACGTGACATTTTATTCCAACAAATAGAATTTTGTTATGAAAGTAAAAGAATGGAATTGTACGAAAGATTTCTCACGAGGACTCACTGTTCATTACGAAGAAATGAATTCACCGGAGGAGTGTTTCGAAGGATTGACGGTCGAAAGAGGAGGGATTTTTCATCGAAGCTGAAATCACAGGGACAAAAAGCACGCGTTCGACCCATTGGCAAGATAGTTGAACGTGTTTTATGCACGGGAGAACTCTTAACTTCTGGTTAAATGGTAGCATAAATGCCGGTGGTATGTAACAGGTGAGAAGGGTTCGAAAGAGGCTGGTTTCCGACGTTGGCTCTCATAAAAATAAAGAACTCGAATTCCAAAGCAGTGGTTGTCAAGCCCCTGTGCCCCGCGCGCACCTCCAACCAACCTAACCTTATGGACGGGCCAATGCCACCCGAGTTACGCACACGCATACAACGCACACGTGCACAAGCATATAGCCAAACAAGAATTAGACTCTGTTCTACAACCTGTCGTTGATCAGAGAACAGACTCAATCCCCGAAATCCTTTTTGCACTCGTGATCCTCTCGCTTGATCAAAGATCACGACGTATCAGCGGAATTGAGTTCCACTTTTGCGAACTCGCGGTTCTTCTCTCGTTGACCAAAATACAGAAAGATTTGGGTCCTCTTACACAATTACAGTGGCTCACAAAAGTATTCGGACACTTATAGAAACTTTTTATCATTTTTTAAATATTTATTAGACGTGTTGTACAAAATATTTTAAATTTCATTGACACTGTGATGAGACTTTTATATGGATTTATAACTTTTACATTTTCAGATTAATTTCAAATCTGACCAATGTAATCGTGATAACTTTTTGTTTCGCTAAAGTGTTAATGATATTTCAAAATATTTTACAAAACACATCTTTTTCATTTAATTTAGCGTTATATAAATCGCCAAAAAATTTTTCTAACTGAATGAAGAGATAGTGAGATTTTTTGTCACAGAGGAAAAGAGTATATTGAAAAATATATTGATCTATACTACGATCTTTGTAAATCTTTTGAACTTTTTTTGATATTGCATTATATATCCATTTATTAATGATAATGAACCTTTGGTTTAATATAAACTTTTTTCTAGTAATGGCTTTGAAGTTGTGTCATAATTTTAGAATAGGATTGAGATTGATGTTACTTTTCCACGAGTAAACTCTATGGTACTCCGTTATGTGTAACAAACAGGAACCAGGAAGATCAGGTTCCCGTTGATCGAACGCATTTGACAAGTGGATCCTTCCTTTTGTTGATCATCGATTAATCACGTGAACTTTTATTCTCTTCACATCGTCGTGTTTCATCCCGATACAAGACACATGACTAAGTTAACTTCCCTGCTCTGCATGCATGGCGATTGCTTAGTAAAACGAGCGACGAATATTTGGCCGTATATGTGTCATACGCTATTTTAATCTACTTCCCATAACCGCTACTTGTTCGACCATTAACGTTGTAACTTTTAAGTAAATAAATACTTTATGTCATTTTATCTTTATTAATTAAATGATAACAAATATTTAAGAAATAGTAATGTTTTCCCTAATAGTCATTGCTATTATACCAATTATAAGCGGTTCAATTTGATGAGCTTTACCGGGAAGTTGACAATTCATCCGCATGACTACGCGTATCAAAATGCGTACGAGACTTTAATTAAAAAATATGCAACATATACTTGATGGAAGAGATGCAATGAGATTGTAAATTAAAATAATATATATTAGGGCATCGATAATGATTCTATGCATTTCATAAAAGCATAGCAAATTTGACGATAATAAAAGTTATTACTCGATCGATATACCAAATTCTTTTATAATATATGTACTGTCTGCAAAATAGCAAATTGTGCATGTTTAAAATCTTCTTCTCAGATTGTACGCATATAATTCTTCTTAAATACACAAAACTACAAAGGAAAAAAACTCAAAATTAACATCATACGATTCTGAACGAGGTATTCAGCTCCTTGTTTTTTCTTATATGTCTCAAATTATGATCTCGGTTTTTAATACATATAAACTTGAACATCTTCGATTTTACGATCTTGTTATATCTCACCTAACAATAATGCATATGTATCTTATTAGAACGCAGGCGCATTAAGTAGCGCGGTATCATCTGAATGAACGTTTTCCGAATTGTCAATAGTTCTAACAATTGGTATTATTAATAATACCATGTATCCGATTTATTGTATTCACTGCATTATCCACTGCATTCAAATTTCACGAAAAATACTGGTGGCTCACCCCTTCCGGCAGGTGATCTCTCACAGCGACATCGCGACAAAAGTTTTCCGTGACGAACAACAGTATATACAGGTCCCATTATATTTATGGTTTTACGGGATGGTGAATCAGAAACGCGAGCAAAGGAAATAAAAGAAAGGCAAAGGATCAGCGACGGAGGAAGAAGAAAACAAAAGTAATAATCATGCTTGGCACACTCACCCTTTTTCCTTCGATCCAGCCGTACGATCTATACGTTTATCAGATCCTTTTGATTTTCGCCGAATTGATCACAATTTTTCTCGTCGGAGGAAAACAAAGTGTCTGTGTTAATAATTTTCACCGATAAATCGCTTCATTTTTTTCAGAGCGATCGCTACTAAGCCCACCAAGTTCGATCTCCTATAGAACACGACGCTTGGCGTCCACCAGCACACTGGAATGCAGACCGACAGGTTTTGAACCGCGATAAAGTATAGTAACGACGTGTGCCTCGATCTAGGTACTCACGTGCAGGTTGGTACATTGCGGTGCAGTCACGTGACCCAATCCCATTTCAAATCTGACAATAAAGTGGATGCATTTTTTCAAGAATTAAACACCCTAAAAATGATCGAATGTAGAGAAAAAGTTAAAATTTAGTTTATATTATGAGCTTATATATGATTTAGTTAACTTCAGGGTGATCATGAAGGAGGAATTTTTCACTGTAGGTTCGGATATCCTGCGCGGTACACTTCTGTACATAGCGCCACCTTCGAAATTCGAAACGCGCCAACTACGATTTTATAAATAAAAACTGTGTCACTTTTAATCAACGAAGAATTATTAATTATTAATATGACAGACGTAAATAATTTAAGAGTTGAAATATAGAAATATATATTAATATATTGTATTCAAAGTAACATTAATTAACAACAATTGATCTTTGCCTTCTTTTTTCTTACACTCTTTTACGATTAATAACTTCTTTCATGATTATATATATATTATATATATAGGTAGTTACATGTCGTAGCATGTCATTGAAAAGGATGCAAATTTAAATAACCAATTCTGCGCACGTTTGATTTTTTCACATTCTTTTCATTAATAAAGGTCTGTTTTGGTTACAATCTAAAATATTAAATATTCTTTACTCAATTATGTAAGCAAGGTCAAAAACTTAACAAACATTTTACAATGTATTCCGTTTTAAAATGAGTAATAATTATATTAATTATTAATAATAATAATAATAATAATAATAATAATAATAATAATAATATTACATATTACGCCAACAAAATTCGTACAATATACAACTTGTAGATATACATATAAATAAACATCTGTTCCTCAAAATAAATGATTTCTGCGTTTGGCACGATGTCATGTAATGGAAGCAAATTAAACACCATGTTACATTTTGATTGTCCGTGGCTAGTCGCGATGCAATGAGTTATTATGATTTGCTTCTTATATTTGATGTTTCTTTTCCTTTTTCTCTTTTTTATTTTTCGGTGTTATCGATGGTGTTTTAATTTTATGTATATCAGCCGGCCCCATTTGATATAGGAAACAACGACGATTTCAATGTTGAATTAAATAATAATTTTTATGCCTTTAAGAATTCCGCAGGCTTACGAAAACGATGATTTTATATCGCAATATACGCTACAATAATACTTCATAAAAAATACTCTATAAGTTAACCATCTTGTACGATTAGAGTTTTACAATTTTTTTATACTTATTTCTCTCTATACAAACGCGCGATGTAACATTGACTTGTATCATAGTAGATGAAGGTATATCGTTTTTATTTTGTACGGACCGGCTGACTAACGAGTATTCTGCCCAATGTCAGGATTTACTGGTACATATTGCTTTATGTTCACTTTGCTAATCGATTATTCTAATTTGTAACGGTGATCGATTAGCTACGTTACTATTATTATAAATGGCATCCCACCCCCTAATTTATTTAGATTAGAATAAACTACATGGAAGAACAGATCTTCAGTCATAGCAAACAAAAGCTAGGACTAAAAATTTCAACAAATAGTGTGAAAACTTGTGATATTACTTTCAATATATATATAATAGAATATTTATAATATATTGCTAATTTTAAAGATGCCAGTTTCGTCTATCTAGATCAGAATGTTTAGGTGTCAGCAAGAATGCCAATTGATAATATCAGAGAAGTGTCAAGAACACTTACTCTTTCTTTTCTTATTTCCTCTCTTTCTCTCTTCCCCTCTCCCTCTAAAGAATAAAACTTATAAAGCTCTAAAACTTCTGTTTCACCAAAATATAATTAACAACAACAACAACAAGGTGTGTCCACTTTTGCAATAATATCACAGACAATAGAAAACGTAAAGTCTACAAAAAACTGGTCTTGCTCGTGCATATACAAATTTCGAAAAAAGGTGCCCGCTACCGATCGCGTACTTGCTTTCTGCTTTTAAAGCATATTTAATTTAAAAGCATTTATATTACATATATCTATGTGTAGTGTATAAATACGTATGTGCTAAGTAGAACAATTTTACATTCACGTGAAATATATATAATATTTCTCTCAAAAACTGAAGTTTCCCCGATTGCATATAAATATGGCATTCTTCCTTGCACCCTTTTTTAAATCTTGGATTTTTTCCCCTTTGTAGCTGACCAGCTACAATCACACAAAACGTTTTGGCAGCGCGCCTTATATTCGATATTTGCCCATTTGTTTTTTCTTTTTAAATTTATAGTATCTTTAATCCGCTTTTGTGATGCTAAAATTAATTAGTTTCCTTTTCATCGCTGTCTGTTCTTTACATTAATAACATCTAACAGTTTAGCGTAACATTTTTAAGTGCAATAACTTTACTGACTGAAAATTATTATCATTATCCCATCGACTTGGAAAGTAACTAGACAGTAAACGTTAGAGAATAAACAATATATCGTTAATAAGTTAAACTAAATTGCACCTTCTTAAGAAGCGATAATAATGAGTCTCGCGTCTGAAATGTATCTGAGCCAGCAGTAACATATATTACAAGTAACAATTTACTGTTAATCGCAATTGTGACGCTTAAATATCATTATCAACCTAATAACTGATACCATTCCATTTTTACATAGTATAATCGTAAGACTAGAAACGTCTCCGATCGAACAAAATTTTGCCATTTTTTAATTGGTAACCAAGATCATTCTTTTTTCTTTATGAGCCTGTTTTTGCTTGCTATTGTCTTGCCCTTTTTTTTGCTATTTAAAATCAAGACTATGCATTTTATATTTTACCATTTTTAACGAAGGTTTTACATTGTATATGGCATATAAACACATGGAAATACTCAGGCTGCGCTACCATGCTGTGTTTGTAGTGTCACGCAAGATATAATTAATAAATGGTTTAAGCTAATGAACTGTGTTTCTTTTATATTCTTTTTTAGCAATTATTAGGAAGAGCTTTTATCACGCGGGCAGTGCCCTGTAAAAATATACGTTCTCTCTATATAGAACTACAATGTCAATGTATACAAGACCAGTTCATCCATATTCAATATTTTTTTTCACCGCCATATACAACTCCATTATTTATCAGGTATTCACAAGATTCCTTAATATTATAGATATATTTATTTTTTTATTTTATTTTTTTATAAAAATAGGATGACACTCTTGGTTTATACCTTTATACATTTTTTCCAATCGATATTTATCAATTCGACGCTATATATATATATGTATATATACGTATATATACATATTTATATATATATCGATGCTTTAACAAATTTTTTTGGAACTGGTCTGTGCATACATTACAGGATCTACATATATACAGCACTGTTCAAAATCATCTCAAAAGCCACAAAGAGAGTAGAAAAAGGCATGAAATGATAATATTATTCATTTCAAATCCGTATTCAGTGTACCTTGACTTCTTTTTTTAGAGTTCTTTTTGTTATATAGTTTTCCGCGGCACACATTTTGCACACATACAGCTGCGTACATGACCAGATGTATTTTGAGTGTAAATGAATGAGCATGTGAGCATGAATATGTGTACATGTATGTATGTGCGTGAAAGTGAGTGTGTGTATGTTTGTTTGTATGTGTGAGTACGCGCGCGTGCGCATCTATATATATATATATATATATATATATATATATATATATATATATATATATGTGTATATATATAATCTTTTTTTAAATATATTATCAATTTCTCTATCGAATAGATATCAATTATATTTCTATACATATCTACAAAAAACCTAATATAGAACTCTATTATCATTAATTAAACTCTCTATGAATTAATATATATAATTGTCACAACAGGTCTAAAAAGTTTATCGTTATTTTAGTTTTAGTACGCGATATTGTTCTCCTTTTTCGTCATTGATGTTCCATGAATCACTTATAGTTGTATCCATGCCTTAACAACACGTTGAGAAAGTAATTTTTTTCTTTCTTTTAACACTATTCTTCTATTATTGCTTGTTGCTTAGTGCTACTGAATTCATTTTGGCATATAGCGAGTTCTGAACCCTGAGCGACCGCCAATTTGTTTTCTTTTCTTTTACTCCCCTCCCTTTGTCTCAACACTTTTTTCTTCTTTTAAATAGAAATGCACCTGATAGATTTTTTTTCTTCTAATATGACAGAACATATCGTGTTCTTCTCACTCTTTCATCTTAGATGCCTAAAAATGGCGATAACTTCGATGCAAATCTTCATTAACGATAATCCTATCCAAGAGACAACAAATTCATTGTCAGCGACGCAAGATTTTAAATCCACAGTCTCGAAATCCATACCGAAGATAGAATTTTGAAAAGTTCACGTTTGAATATGGAAAAGAAAAATAGGAAACTTGTGATGCTATATACGTACATACAACCAAAGTATTCTTATATAATTTGCTTTAAATACCGCTTCCCTTCACTCCACTTTGGCCAATGCTTACGTCTTTTTTCAGGTGTGTTCGAATAATCATTCGAAGCTGAACGTTTTTTCAGCTTTGACGTACCATCGGACTTTGGCGTCGAGTTAATACCTTGTACGTGATGTATCCTATTGTGATTGAGTGGTGTGGTAACACCTGCTAAATTTAGAAGCGCGTCCGCGCCTTCCGCTATCTTCCGTTGCTCATCGAAATCAGGATTTGTTTCCTTTCTTGGATATTTACTTAAAAAATAAACATGCGCAATTTATCATTTATAATATTATATTAATAAACAAAAACTGTCAATGATTACCTTTCTTGCTTGACTGAGGTAATGCAACTGTAAGTATGATCTTCGCTGGAGCTCCTGGTAATTACAGGAACCAGAACCTCGGATTCTGGGACTTTCCGCTTACGATCTGCAATAAAATTGAATAAGTTATAAAATATTATGTTTGTTTAATAAGTTGATATCTTATTTATAAGATACTTTGCCTTTATTATGATTTAAAATAATAGGTCCGTGTTTAAAAGAAAGCATAGCAGCTGCAGCTGCGTCTACATCGCTATCTACTTCAGTGTCTGTGTTGTCGGTAATGTTGCTCGATGCCAGTCTTTTAGAGAGATATGGGAAGAGAATAGGATCAGGTAGACGTGTACTGGTGTTCTTTTTTTGTGGTTTTTCAGGGGAAGACAACGTTTGAGCAGTCGGAGGAGGAAAAGGAGCGCGAGATAATGCTTGTATCAGATTTGGACGATACTGAGCGTCTACCATCCATAGCGAACCTTTGCCCAAATTCTAAAAGAAACAAAGTTTTTCTAAGTTTTTGCTTCTGGAAGGGAAATTGTCTTTTTTCGTGCATATTATAATGTAACACTTACTGGTGCTTTCTCTACTTTACGAAAGCACTTATTTAGGCTTAGATTATGTCTAACAGAATTTTTCCATCCAGTTGGAGCATTCCTAAAATATGGAAAGTGATCCAAAATCCAAGCATATACTTCCTTGACTGGTAGAGCTTTTACAGGACTATCTTCAATAGCCATGAAAATTAAACAAGAAAATGAATATGGTGGTTTACTGTTTCTATGTAAGTGAGGATCATATGGTATATGAGTTGGGTGTTTGTTGCGATTTGAAACTGGCAGATTATTGTTGTTCAATGATATCTTCGTCTGATTGTTTTGCGAGGTACTATAATGATTTTTTACTGACTCCTGAAAGATTTGCATTGATTTTTGACTATTTTTATTTGAGTGTTGATAGTTTTGACTATTACCATGCGACGTCGTATTATTTATCTTGCTATTATTATCTGCTATGAAAATGCAAAAAAAGAAAAATACATTACATTTCATTAATATTATTGTGATTATCAATTGAGAATTAAAACATATTGAAAATTACCTGGACAATAGCCTTCATCCAAACTGGATACAGAATTAGTGTTTTCAGAAAACTCTGCCATATCATCACAAACATTGTTATTTAAAACATTCTCATTCTTCATGTCTTTAGTGGGGTTTGAAATATCCAAACCCTTCAATAGATTCTGCTGATGAAGCCAGCTTAAGGAAGTCAGATCATCATCCGACTGACTATTTTTCTCAATAGACTTATCAGACATGGAAAGTTCATCAGTTGAGTTTGTTTCAACAAAAGCACTTGCATTTTCTTTTTCTTTCATTGTGTATACTGTTTCTCCAAAGTTGAAAACTTGCGTGCTACTTAGTCCTATGCCAGTTTCCACACCTGATGCATCTGGTCTATCTGGTGGCATATTGGGTCAAGTGCTTTTTTCGTCACTGTAAAACAAAATCAAGTCATTAAATTCTCAAAGAAAAATCTATATATAACTGAATTAATTACTTTGAGAATTATTATCTACACCTATGCATTACATTATTCAAAATTATCTTTTTTATATTTTTTGCAATTACTTAACTTATTAATATTTTTTTTAGGGAGAAAGGATGTTTAATTTGTAAAGCGGGGATGAATTGATAAGCGTCGATGCTTCGGCAACGAAGCAGAAGAATACTGTTACTAAGCAACAGCTTCTCGTAATCCTAACAACGTGCTTTTATATACAGCGGTATGCAAAAATTACCGGCCAGATAAATTTTTCATTTTATATTCAGAAAGTGATGTCCAAAAGAATTTTAAATGATATGATAAACGAAAGAAAATAATATAGTACATAAACATTATCATATAATTATATAATACTTCTTAAAATTTTTTTAAGTATTGTATTTGCACTTTAAAGTAGAAAATTTAATTGACCAGAAATGTTTGCACGGCACTGTTGATAGATTTGAGGTAAAAACCAAATTTCCTCGATTGAGCGTCGCAAAAACGAATCTTATCTCTAATGGAAAACAAAACTATCACGAATTCCTTGTACAAAAGATATAAATTTTCCTTTCTATTTATTACAGGAATTATAAATTGTAATAAAAATATTCGTAAAGCATTGAACATTGTTATGTTAATGAATAACTGTGTAGTATTAAGTATGTAGTGTGAAAATACCAGTCACGTGCATCTGCACAAAACAAAATCCAATTTCGAAACCATATACACGGAACACGTATAACGTTTCGAATCATTATTTTCTAGATAAAAATGTACGAAATAATGAAGATATAAATGATAGCCCTATAGAGTGTGTAGAGAGGGTTTGTTTTAAATAAATGTCGGTTCATTTTCTATTTTTGGTATCATATAGGAATACTATAATTAAGGAAGGGATGCGTAGGCAGTGAAATTGAATTTCCGCGCATGTGACGCGCCTGTAGCCTCGAACCCAAAGTACCAACATCGTCATTTGTTTATCCACTAATAAGCGACAAAATGGCCGCGCTATTAAGAACACATTGCAGTCGAAAATAAACTTTATCATAACCAAAGAATCCTAAGACACTCGTCGCACTATCCACTGAGTTATCGATAGTTTTTCCATCATTTTCAATATATATCATTTCACAGAACTTTTTACGACGATAGTATACATTTAAATCATTTTTCAAAAAAATGGCGTCTATTCGGCGCTCTCTCTCTTCCTCTGTTTCTCAAAATGTTTCTTTTTCTTCTTGTTAACAGGATACCAAGATTAATTAAAGGATACTTTGAGAACATTTCTGAAAATATGTATTTTTATGTTATGTGTAATTGATGGAAGAAAATTTGATATAGAAAATTTGTCCGTCGATACGTGGTACGCGATAAACAGATTTTGTCACAGACGTATTCGTTTTCAGATATCAAGCTCGCACCTGATCATAGTTTGGAAGTGAAAAATATTAAAGAGAAGCGAGACGAAGGTAGACAAGTCGTCGGTGAATCGATGAAACGGAAGGTGACAATAAAAATTCGAGAACAAGCGAGACATGTCACTGCGTTACTTGTTGAATTCAAATATGGAGTTGATAATGATTACGAAACTGGAGCAAACATGAAAATGGCTACGGCATTGGTTGCACACGGTATCAACATCGCGTTCCGTAAATGATGCACTCTTCAAGCATTTACTATTACGATAGAAAAATTGTTACACATATTAGGGAGACGAGATTTAAACGCGCTCAGAAAGTTCCTCTGCTAACCATATTTTATGTATTTTTACATACGCGTCATTTTTCAGGTCGTTAAATTTGAACAGGACCAAGTGTTCTTCACGAAACTTCTTGAATTAATAATCACTCTGCATAATGTTCCCAGTGACTCCCGAATTTTCTTCAAATTCCACGGCGAAAACTAAATTGAAATATTTAAGAAATGAAACAGCGTTTTGCGTCTTTCTGTTTTTTAACCTGCCATTCGATTATGGGACCGCGTTTAAATTTCGTTGAGCGGTGAATAAACACGAGAAGCTGAACGGTACGAGGTTTTTTAAAAACTCACGTATCGGAGTAGACAGACGGCAGTCTTCGTTGGTTTTCTAAAGACGGGCATCTCAAGCACACTCTACACAACACCCAGCTGATTGAGACGCCATATTTTGACGTCATCACGTGGTTACCGAAACATCTTATATCGCATCTTCAACATCGATTAATCGTATTTAATTAATTTCCCGCGAAAATATAATCTTCGTGAAGTGTTTGTCAACATAAATACATCATAAATACGATGTTTGTTTCATATTATAAATTAGAAGTGATATGATGAAAATAAACATTTCAATTAAATCTAAAGAATTTATTTAATTCTTTTATTACAGTGTCATCAGAAAGCAATGATCATTTGTAAATTATAAAAGACAGTAACAGGTACTGGGTATTATAATAAAAGGATAAATGCTTGTTTTTGGAATCTAAAAACAGTCGCAGTCCAGTAAACTGCGATACGGACAACAATCTCAATTCGTTTCGTCAACGAAGACACTTGCGTTATTACATTATGCTTCCAAACATACTGCTAACAACGTAACTGTACCACTTATCCTATTAATATATTATAACTTTTTGTAATGGCTGGTTTCATTTAACATATACGGTTCTCTTTCTATTATATTACCGCCATTCTCTGAAAACACATTTTATAAAAAAGACAGGTACACTCATGGCACAATTCATAGGATACGCTTTTTTACAATACTGTATTAAAATATTGATTTTCTTTTTCTTCTTCTTTCTTTCGCTCTTTCAATGGTAAAGAATTTCAATATACTAAAAGTAAAGTAAAATTTACGTAAACGCTTATGAATTGCAAGCAACTTGTATAAAATCTAAGAAAAAATATCTCTTAATCGTTGAGGTATTCAATTCATTAATGTATATTGTGCAGATCGATATTTTAAACAGATTAATGCTCTATCAACGTTTCGTCAATGTTTTCTTAGGCGATTTTTATGCACGAATCGCAAACACGAACTGGACTATCCCACCCCCTATGCGGTACGGGTTTACGATGCTTCGAGCAATCTTGGCATACTCCACGTCCACAGTCCCTACAATGATGTAAAGTAAGAGACACGGAAAATTTTTGGTGGCATATGCAACAGTTGACGATTTCCGAATCAGGGACCCAATAAGACGGTCGAACTGTATCCTTGATAAACGCTGAAAAAATGGAAAGTACCAACATTAATATAAATATTTATCATATTTTTTTTCTAATATATATATATATATTTACATTTTGAATAGTTCAGAACAGTACCAACTGCACTGAGAGTAGACACCACTTGTTCCGTTACTTTCCTAGCGTTAACATCTTCCGAAATTTCAGTATGTTCGTCCTTGTTATAACAAACATCACAAACTCGTACTGGTGTATACCAATTTCTAGATGGGACACACTTCGTTTTAGATGAACACTGTTCACAGAAACCTTCGCCACATGCTCTACAATGGTGTTTCGTATCGGTCAGACCGAATGTCATTTTACATTTGTGGCAGTTTTTTATTTCATTATTCGGTCTCCAATAAGTCGGAGCTACCTGATCTGCAACCCATGCCGAAAGAACTTTTGTTGGTTGCAACGAAACATTGGTTACAGCTTCAGTAATATACGATACACCGTCAATTACTCTTTGTGCTGTGTTTTGTGATGCAATTGAATTATTTGTCTGGAAAAAATAATTCATGCTTTTAGAAAACACAATTTAAAAACACAAATCTGGAATTACTTATGAATAATTCTCATTATTTATATACCATGTTCCACACGTGTGTGACCTCTGTACGAACAGCAAGATCTTCAGGCTTTCTGTTACCATACCAATACTGACGACTCCGATATATTTCTCCACAATTTGGACATTCTATCACATCTCCTGACCATGCATATTTAACTAATCCATACCAACTATTATCATTTTGAGTTTGAATTAGTTTCATAACTTGTACTTCATTTCTATCACTATAGCATTTTTTACATATATATACTATGTTTTCATATTGTTGCTGATATCGACACCTAATAAAATGCACATCAGTAGTATTTCTCTTAATACATATATATTAAATTACAAATGATAATTACATATAAAACAGACCTATTATTGCTACTATGAGGTTTTTCCTCTAAAAGATGTCCCATACTGTTGTTGCATCTAGATCCACAGCTAAGACATTTAATAGGGCAGGTGAAATATTGATCGGGAAACAAAATAGAAAAATTCTCCATTTGTCCCGAAAATTGTTCGTTTAAAATTTTTAATGTATTATAAACTAAATACGGCTTTCTGGCAGATCGTATAGTAGTATTAGACAATTCTTTCTTAATAGCAGTCTGCAAAAGTTCATAATCAGTCGTGGAATTTGTTGTTTGTATACCGACGTATTTTATGGAACTAAATGCTTCCATTTCGAGGTTCATTTGAGCAAACCGTGTTCGAAGAATGTCTTCCGCGTTTTCTACACCATCTGCCACAGAAAAAAAAAATATATATATATTTGTTATGGAGTAAACACTTTAATCTTTTTGTTTTCTGTTGCAGATAAACTCTAATTTTGAAATTACTGTTAATCTGAGAATGTGGCAATATGTACTGTTGGTCAGAGGTCTGGTGTATCTAGTCTCATGTAATACTATAATGCTTGGTCCCAGAGTACTCAAAGAGCCTTGAACTCCTTTCCTCTGTCCTATTGCTTGCAAGGCAGCTTGAAAATGATGACTATATGCTCTTGAAGCAGTACCAAGAAATGTAAATAAATCTCTATTTAGTTTTTCGGATTGTGTTCTATATACAACAATATCAGATACAGCAAGAACTTTGAGTAATAGCCTTGTCCTTTCATTCTCATGAGAAGTGATACCTAGTAAGTACAGATAACAAAATCTGTTACGTGCAAAATCAACTTTTATAATGCACTGTACAGATATAAATATTGTATAAATATAATACCTAATAAACCTTCTGTGTCCAAACATATCACATTAAGAATTGGATCAAATGCAGCCCAAACACCTAATGTACATGAATTTTGATCATTCGAAGTCTCAAATACTTCCTGTCCTTTGAAGAACGTTTGATTCAATGTGTGACTCTTGCCATCACCGGTGTTCCCAAAAATTGACACCACCTTTACTTTAAGATCTTTATCATTGCAATTTAATTTTTCTATGAACTGTTCTGCATTGTTAACTCTGAGGTATTCTTGCCCGTCTATCAACAAAAAACTTCTTGGTTGATTACACTGACATTTTATACGTATTCTATTTTCATTTATGGAATCATGGTCAGAATGATATATATCTTTGTTGCAGATACACATGATATCAAGGCTTTTCATGATAGCAGGTCCAGTTGTTTCCAATTTATGTTCTTTCCAAAATATACTCATGATGCTATTCAACAACGTTAGTCCTATAATATTGCAAATACTTCTTACTATTAAAAATTAAAAATGATCAAGATTGGTTTAAGATTAATATTTAGTGGAATGAAAAATACAATAGCTTGCACACAACAAATAAAACAGCAAATTGTGAACTAACTATTACAAATGTAACATATACATGACTCGATATATACATATAACACGTTATTGTACAATAATGTGTTGAGAAAAGAATAAAAGAATGCGTGCATTCAATGTAATTCTATAATCAGTTAACTGCGCAAATTGACAAAAGACGCAATGGCGATCTTACCTTTCAAAAATTCAACAATCTATATTTAAACGATCTATCAGTATTATAACGATCATACTTTGTTGGTGTACACAACAGAAGACAAATTTTGAATAATTTCAGACGCTAATCAGTTGTTGACACCTCCATTTTGTGCATTGGACTGCGGCACGCTCAGTCTCGATTCTCGACATACCAACTGCAATAGGCAACTCTAAAAAAAATTGTTTGACCTGTAATTGAAAGTAACTTCAAGGCTAACGTTCTACGTTTTCTCTTCTATCTACAAATGTATATTTCAGCTTTTTCCTTGCTCAATTGTGAAAATTACGAAACGTCAATAAATGGTTGCATGGCAGCATTTGTTACCTTAAAATAATTTGTCGGATGAACTTGTAAAACCGCTCGTCATACTAGGGAATATTTATTCTGGTTCAATTTTCATAATATAATGTACTTCTTTAAATGAATTCTTAAAACTTACTGATACAAATTTATCAATCCCATGAAATATAAATATTGTCATTGTGCCTTCTTCTTTATAAAGGAGAGGGGATATATACTTAGTGATACTTAGTGGTGGGAAATGTTTTATAATCCTCCGTGTTAGTCACACTCACCCACACACGAGTCACGGACTCGTGACTCATGGCCAGTTACATACTTTTCTTCTTCGCATTGGTATGAGAACGTTTAATTTTGGTAATCTGAAAATTTTAGTTTTATTAGAATACGCGATTATTATAATGCAATCAAAGAATTACTATAATTTGAAAAATGGCAATTAAAATGAAACACAATGTTTCTTAAAGAAATAACACCCCAAAATACACTTGCAAATAAAAAAAATACAAATTCTTATACTGAAGAAGATTCTTATCTTCGACATTATGTAAGGAGACTTATTGTAGTTTAAAATGTAATTTTTAACAGAATCTATGTTTAATGTTATAAAATTGTGTATAGATATTGAATTTTACTAACTTGACTATATATATAATAATAAGAGCATCATGTAAAAAAAATATAAAAAATTGATTTCAAGAAATTATAAATAAGAAACAAATTTTATATTTCATCTTCCTCAAATATATTTAAGAATTACATACACATAATTTACAGAAAAAAGAACAATGTAACGATATAAATACTTTAAAAAATTAACATATATAAAAATAGGAAATATTCATATTTATTGAATGCATTATTGTATTGAATTTTACATAACGTAAAATGTAATATCTTCTTAAGTTATATAATTTAAACAAATCTTTGGCGTTGATGTATTGCTATGTCAACGTATACTGATCGAAAATATTATTGATTTACAGTAAATTACACTTTGGTATTGTTCATTAAGATGACACCGTTCACTTTTAAAATAGGCAGAGTTGAACGAGATTTTTTAGATTATCGATTCTGTACGTTCGATTATCGAGTACATACCGTTTAAAATATCGATACGGATTGATGAGGAAGTGCTGATAATACACCGCTTAGTAGACCGCTAAATCGTTGAGGTTGATTTTTCTGTTTCGTTCGACAAAACATTGGTTTTGCGTGGTTGATGCGTCATTTCGATTCTGGCCATCTCGATAGAATGAATGTCGGTGAAACCTAAAAGCTGGTGTCGGCACGTGTGTCATAATGTCACCGAAAGATTCGGTCGAGGAGCATTTAACGATACACTTTTCAATCTTGTACGAACGACAGTGACCCACCCCAACAAAATTCGGTTTTGTCAAGCGAAATCACCGAACGATGGAAAACCATACACAGGATAATGCGATCAACATGAACGAAAGTGGTACGTTCGATACGATAGCACTTTCACAAAAATATCTCCCTTTGATTCATATTTAATGATATTTACAGTGGCTCATCAAAGTGTTTGAACATAGAAAACATTTATGTATATATTGTATATATTATGTAAAATATTTTGAAACATCATTAGCACTATAAAGAAACAAAACTGTCATAATTATATTGATAATCTTTGAAAATAATTTAAAAACGTATATAAAATTTACAACATATTCATTGCTTTGGTATAGATAGATACGATAGTGCTTTCATAAAAATACTTCCATGCGATTTGCATTTAATGATATCTACTAGTGACTTACCAAAGTATTTCAACATTTATTTCAATACAGTACAGAAAACTTTTATGTGTATATTATATGCGTTATGTAAAACATTTTGAAATATTATTAGCTGTATAATAAGACACATATCATGATTATATTGGTAACATTTGTAACTAATTTAAAAATGTGTATAATAGTTACAAGACATTTATTATAAATGTATATGTGTAGTAGAAAATTAATATTCTTGTTCATATTTGTTACTATAATTTTGTTTTTTGTATGAAAATTTCTTATTAATAAAGTGTTTGTTGCAATTTAGAGGATTTGCAAGAAAAGGTAAATAAATTGGAGTCAGAGACTGTGAAAATACGAGAGGAATTCAATGTTCAAAGAGCCAAGATGAAGGAACTGTTTCTTCAAAAAGAAGGTAAATCTAGTTGATGTTAATAAGCTTAATGATGACAACAACAACAAATTGTACGTTAAATAGTGTAAGTATTTCATTTGCAGAGGAGTTGAAAAGAAGATTGCAAGATAACACATGTTTGCAAAAAGAGAATGCTAAGTTGAAAAATGAATTGGACGAAGCAAAGAGTCAATTGGTTGTAGCAGACTTGAAAGTTCAAAATGATATACTTATTGAGAAAAGAAAGGCACAAGAAGAAATCGCATCTTTACAGAGGGTTATACATGAAACAATGGAGGAATCTTCTTCTTCGCGCAAGCAGTTAGATACAGAATTGGCTAAATTAAAAATTACTCTCTCCAAATTGCAAGAGGAGAATGCATTGATAAAGTCACAATTACCACGAGATCCACCTATAGATGGTCCACAGATATCACTCTCCACAGTAACAAAAACAATAGCTCGAAAAGTAGTTTCCCAACTAGGTGCAGATGCTCTATCTTTAGGTCCTGATAATCTCGAGGAAAGCATGAGGAAGGTAAAAAGATATGTACGTAAGCATAAAAATGTATGGTTTTTGAACTTTTCTGCAATGAGTTTTTATTTCATTATTCCAGAAAGTGTTCATAAATCATTTGAATAATATCATTATAAGATGTTTATTTTATCATTTATCTTTTCTTTTCCTTTTTACTCAACTTCACATAATGTAAATATTAGAAATTGTTGCTTTATAGGCGCAAGAAGATGCGGAAGTTTTACGCTCGCTGGTAGTGCCGCTCGAGGAAGAGATTAAAGCCTTAAAAGAAAAATTAAGAGCGACGGATGACGAACTCCAAAAGTGTAAAGAGATACAGTTGCAGAAGAAACAGCAGGAACCAGGTTCCTCTGAATCAGTATGTGATATGTGTGCAAATTACGAAGCACAATTAGTTAAAATGCAGGCAGCTGCTAAAGAATTAGAAAAGCAGCAATTAGACTCTGAGCGAATGTTACAAGTACAGAAAGAAGATTTAGCTAAAGAAGTAGAATTTAGAAAAGAAATGGAAGAAAAATGGAACGAAAAGAAAGAGGAGCATAAAATCAAAGTGGCAGAACTTACTGTTACCTCGCAAACATTGCAGCAGACTTTGACTGAACTGAAAAAAACTTTTGAACAAGTTCAGAAAAGCGTAAAAGACGAACTTGTGAAATTAACACATGGCCGAGAAGAAGTACAAAGACACCTTATCGCGTAAGAACATTTTTAATAATATTGTTACTTTTATTTCATTGTTCTTCCCAATTTTCAATGTAGATAAACTAATGTCTTTTATGGTGACATTCCTGACAAAATTTTATTGAAAATCTAGTCGAATCTTTGCAGACTGCAAAAGGAAAATGAAAACTTGGTCGGTAAACATAGCAAGCATTCCCAGCAACTACAGAGTGAGAGTATTAATATGCCGAATAATGTCGAGGAATTGCACGTTAGCCTTTTAAAAATGCGAGAAGATTTGATCACAGCTAAAGTTGCTCAAGAAGTCGCACAAGAGAAAGAAGAGACACTACGATACGAAGTGACCTTGCTTCACGAACAAATGGAACAGGAAAGTAGAGTAAAGGAACAAGAAATATTGGTATTAAAAAATGAAATTAGTGGTTTAAGGTAATACTATTTAATTTTTTAATATCCTAATTTTTGATAATTATAAGTTCTTCGTAATCTCAATAACGATATTCTATAGAACACAGCTAAATAAATATGTGCGAGATCATCGATCCCTTATCGAGAGGGAAGAGAAGCTCGAACGATTAGAAAAACAATTAGATGCTGTTTTAAAAGAAAACAAACAAGCCGAGTTAAAAGTGGCTGAATTACGACAAAGAGTCACCAGTCTTCAACAAGAGCTAGATACTAGCGAAGCAGTGCAGAAAGACTTTGTTAGGTTGTCACAATCTTTACAGGTACAATAAAGAGTAAAAACGAACAATCTTAACGGATAAAAGATATTTACATCGTCATGGATTATAGGTACAACTAGAAAGAATTAGGCAAGCTGGTAGCGAAGTACGATGGCAACATGAAGAGGACGTAGAAGAATGTCCTAGTTGTCATACTACATTCACGGTTACAAAGAAGAAGGTAATGTTTGTAAATATTTATAAGTATGTATGACTCATATCTAAAGCGTGTGTATGCTAATAAGAATCTTTTGTTATAGGTGCATTGCCGCCATTGTGGCCATATATTTTGTCAGTCTTGCCTTTCACATGTTGTGAAAAGTGGACCGAAACAAAGACCATCCAGAGTCTGTGATGTTTGCCATACGTTATTGGTACAAGATACAGCACCATATTTTAGCCAAGAACCACCACATACACCTGACTAAATATTCTAAAGAAAATCAGTCCAACAAAATGTGCAATATCAATTTGGTAATTTAATATGCCAGTGAATTTTAGAATATCAAGGGTTGTATTTCACAATATCATTGATTTAGTTAAGACATTCTATTTTAACAACTTTCAGGAAGATATAGAGATGATATTAGTTCATGGGGCTAGATATGATTCCTATTACCTGACAACTGGAGTGATAAAATAAATATCGTGTAAATACAAATTATGTACTACTTAATGTTTATTGTAATTTAAAAGATTAAAGCTTTTGAATGTATGTGAGTTATTCAAAAATTTGTGAATATTTATCTATCTTGTTATTGACATTATTAAAATAAGTCTTCACATAGAATTATGTTATACATTTAATTCATTGTCACTCGTCGGGTCACTAGTTTTGTTTTTCTGTATTAATACTTTCACATCCTAACATGTTGTCAAATGCAGGTTAAATGTTAGTGTTTGATGGCATCACATTGATGACGCGCAAGTTGACTACATAAAATTTACAAATTTGAAGTTTTTTTTTACCAAAAAACGCCGGTTATTGGCTGAAGTGGCTAGCAAATTTATGCGGATGGCAAAGTGTTTAGGAAGAAAAGAGAATTAATTTTTACGTTTATTTTAAAAGCACAAATCTGTACATATATTCCTGTTATATTATCTTTTTAATTTATTATTCTGAAATCCAAAAAAATTTACCTAGTTTTGTTATTTATTACAATGTTTGTATAGGAACAAAATATCAATAAAAAGTAACAGTACATCACATATCACATATTTGATTTCACAAAATTTGTGAATAAAAAATACAATTAGATTTTATAAAAATAATTACAATTATAGTTATCCGATAAACCAAGTAGTATCTGAGAATTTTTATTTAATATCTTGTAAGTCATTTCAAATGTGTGTAAATCTTATCATGATATACATGTTCTAAATGCTGCTGATCTTTGCGCAAAAACACTCAGCTCTAAACATTCTCCATTTTTTTTGCTAAAACTAGTCGTAAAAGTAATTAATACGTACAAAATGGTGAGGTACAAAGAAGAAACACGAAGTTCATGTGACTATGTTTGAAGAATCTTAACGATACTGCCACAAATATATGATTTACGGTATCCTGGGTCATATAACGTAACTCGTGATTTCATTCATACTTTGGCCCGAGTTACTCCAACAAAATTGGAATCAATTATATGTCAATCGGCGAGTGATTATTAAAACATTAATATACAACTATATTACATAGAAAAGAATGTCTCGATTATTTCTTTGATCGGTTGTGGCCGTCTTTTAGGATCGATCGTTGGTTCTTCCGATTCCAAATGTTTATCTCTTAACATTTTCCAATTATTTAATATTGTTGCATATTTTAGAACCTTAGGGTATTCGTTCAGTTTTGTGTAAACGTTTAGAAGTCCATGATAATCATATTCTAGGCCACTATAGCTTTTACCGAACAATTTTAAACCTGATATGATAAAAGTTAATTAGAACGAATGTAGTTCGAAAGAAGTATGAAAAAATTATATAATGCAGTGTACATACTAATTTCGATACTCCTATAATAAAGCTTCTCAGCGTCTCTGTATCGGTTCATGTGGTAATTATATAACGAAGCTAAGTGTCCTATACTCAATCCAACTTCGTGATCGTCTGGTCCTAACAATTCTTCTTTAATACGTATAGCTTTAAGATGCATTGCTTCGGCTTCCTAAAATTAACGACGAAAATATGGTAGTAATGTCATAAATGTTTAATTACATACATTTACGTGGAATATGTACCTTACATTTCCTCATGCTTTGATACACACGTCCCAAATTTCCATAATGTTTTGCTGTTTGTACGTTTCTTTCGCCGAATGCCTCTTTTGCTGATTGTAAAGCGGATAAATGAAGGCATTCAGCCTTGAATAGTAGATTTTGTTTCGATAATGGCGACGATGTATTATCTAACGCTATTTCTTCGAGAATTAATGCATTTATTCTTTTTGCGCTTGCTAACAACAAATGATCCCCATGTAAAAGGTTTAACATTATGTCTATTGCTTTCTCAATGTGAACACTGTTCATTTAAAGTGAAATAAAATTGTATAACTATATTAAAATTGTTAAGAGTGACAAGTAACGGAATCATTTACCTTGCTTCTGGAAATTCACCAGACCTATACTCAAATACGTAAAGAGCATAAGCTAAATCCTCGTGCGCTAACGCAACGTGTAAATTCATGTTACCAAATATTTCTGTTCTAATAGCTAAAGCGTCCTACAACAAATAAAATGTTAGAAAATCGCGATGAAAGTTATATCGTATATAGAATCGTATTAATTCATATTACAAACGTACGAACCCTATAAAGGTTTACGCTGTTGATTATGTTATCAAAGTTTAACCAGTAAAATCCATAATCTATAAGGACATTACTGTACACTGGATGATCAACACCAAATACTTCTTTAGCAAGATATACAGCCTGCCTGATTAAAAGACCAGCTCTTTGAAATTCGCGTTTTAATACACACGATTTTGCTGCCTGCCTTAACACATCAACAGTAACACGCGCAGACAACGCTGGTTTCAACTCTTCAAGTGCTTCTATACTCCATCTAAATCATCATCAGTTGTATAATTAGTGATAAACACGACGAAGTTTATAAAAGAAAAATGCAATACATACCTGTAGGCCTCATCATACTCGCTTTTCATATAAAAAAGTATACTGAACTCAGTATATATAGCTGCATAATTGTAATCATTGTACCCTGCCTCTTTTAATCGTTCTATCAACTCTATAGCAAGTTGATGTGTTTTTGCGGCTTGTAAAAATTCACAGTACGCTGCTTGTACGTGTAACAACCTGAATTTTTAAATGCTTATTACAAATTCATATAAATCTATGTAAACACAAATTAAATATTTAGTTACCAAACATATCTTACTTTCTGCAACATTCTAATGTCCTACACCAATTCTGCGGTGTAGAATTATTTGCAAGACATAACTGTTTGCATGCTAGCAACACCTGTTCGCTTTTAGCATACCAACCACCATCACTGAAAAATCCTCCAATTCTTAAGCCTAGGTTTATTAATTTCTCATCTGCAGCTGGATTTTCACTAACATGTAAATAGCATACTGTGTAACTCATGCTCAATTCTTCTTCAACTCGTATTTTATGATCTATAAGGCTCTGAAAAATCAATGGAAAAGAAAAGTAAATGTACATACAACTTTTAATCCACTTTGTCGATAAGAATGAAAAATTACCTGAAAGCTCTGTAGTAAATGTACACGACGGCTAGTGACTGTTAACATCTTGGAGAAGATCTCCAGATTGTTGAAGTCACACCCCAGTAAACATAATCTTTTTTCTTTGTACAACTGTAAAGCAAGGAAATCCCATTGATTATTTTTTTCATATAATTGCATTCGTTTTTAACTTAAAATGGATGATGAATGAATTTTAGAAAATTTATAACAGATATATTTTGCGATAAAATAGTGATGATCACACTATGAATATCTAATCAAAAATAAAATATAGAAAAAAGATTTCTATTGTATTATTAATAAAATTCTACAATGATAGGGATAAATGAATATATTTACTTTTACGTACTTGTCAAAAATGGAATTTCGTGTGACTCATATGCGATTCGATATCCAACGTGAAAAAAACGCAAAAAATTGATTGCAAAAAAATTGATTTGCCGTAGCGAAGAAGCACATACAATCAAAGAATATCTCATATTTAACGAATCGTTCGACTGTTCCAGGAATCATTACGTTGCATTGTAAATATATGCAAAATATAAAAGCTAAGCATTAGCCGTACAGGTTAAACATATGACAAGTACGATTCCCGTAACCCCCGTTTTGTTAAATCATCGTAACTTATTTACCGTCATTTCCCACAAATCCCAGTTAATTCCACAAAACCTTATCGTCATACCCAATGCCAAAATACATTTTTATCACCTACATATAGCTGTCATAATAAACAGTGTTATGATCGCTCAATCGAACACGCAACATCGTTTTAGATATCTAAATCAAGAACTAAAATCATAAACGGAATATATTGTTTGTTTCGAATAGAATAATAAAATAACGTTAGATAAATGAAAAAGTTTTTGGTTAAGTTGGTGGAAAAAAAGTGGACGTTTTATCAGTGGTTTGTGAGGCGTTTAAATGGAGAAAATGTTTTGACGTTTACCTGATAATAAACATCGAACAAGACATCGTTCGGTAGATCAGGAAGATACTTCCTCAGCCTTAGAAACTTGTTCGCGATTGCCAACACGCTCGATTGGTAAAGAGTTTTTGGGGAAAAGACCGGTGGATTATGTGTTTCGGCCATTTTCCTAGAGGCCTTCGATAATCACGAACGCGCACACAGCCGTATTAATTGCTGTCACGTCGTCTCCGTGCGCATATGCTGCCGCGATGCTCCGCCATCCAACCACCAGCGACAACCCCCACTTAGAAACGATGGTAAAAGTAAGTGTCTAGCGCGCACCAGATAGCGAGATCGCGCTAATTCTTTTTTTTCCTTTTTATACTTGTTGCTTACAGTGATTTCGCGATATTCTCCACGGATCAATTCCTAAACCGTTACACAGCAATCGAGCTTATTTTTTGTACCAGGCGCGTTATCAGTTAAGATACTCGACTCAAGAATTGCAAAGATTTTCTGAGCTAATTTGCTCATACTAAGATCGTATGTATAGGGTAAGGTTTGGCTTATTTGAATTTCAATATTTTAAAATTCGACCCTGTATCTTGTATAGAATAATTAAACTTGTTGTATATTATAGGTAGATTGCGGATATTTATGCATCTTATTTTAAAGAACAAGAAGACTCACAAAAGTATTCGAACACTTATCATGGAATTTTTTTATGAATATATTATATAGATTATACGGAACTTTTTGAAATTTCGTTAGTATTGCAATGAGATACGATTATCGTGATTATAATAGTATAATTTGAAACCAATCTGAAAATGTATATAAAAATCCTTGTAAGACACTTATTACAAATATAAACTTAGTGAAAAATTAGTATACCTTATGAATAGTAGTCTTAAACATGTAATTAGTGCTCAAGTGATGGTTCCACTATATATTGTAGATTATTAATATAGCGAATAATTGTCTGTTCAAATATTTTGGTGATTTTTGCGATGAAATTTCACCAATATAATCACTAATGAGATATGCCAAGGAGATTTCAAAATGTTTTGTATAATATATACATACATAAAAAGGATTCTAATATTATTCGAATGTAACAACGAAATAATTAACATAACAGAAATTAAGTATACACATTCTATTGAATTATGATAATTACAAATGAGATACTAACATTAACTGTACGAACTTGTTACCTTTTAATGTGTAGAGGAAATATCCTCGTGGAAAGTTAGTCGTGGCTATCAAGTTGTCAATTTGTACAATATATTTCACCGTTTATCACGCCATTTATAACAAATTAAGTAGTCTGTTCTCAAACGTAATTCGCTCAAAAATTTGTTCGCAACCGAATTTTGCAAATTAAAAGGCAAATTGCTTAACTTAACCCAGATATTCTAACATTCAAATAATCCTACCTTACGCTATATTCGCATTAGAATTGAATCAATGTCAGAAATCGATATTTCTTTTTTATAAGGATGTATATGCGATACATGATAGTATACATTAATAGAGAAC
Organism: Bombus waltoni; assembly: GCA_014737395.1. Classification (NCBI taxonomy): domain Eukaryota; kingdom Metazoa; phylum Arthropoda; class Insecta; order Hymenoptera; family Apidae; genus Bombus; species Bombus waltoni. The sequence goes on from JACXII010000008.1 coordinate 6,873,561, forward strand.
GGAACACGATGAATTTTGAAGGATTGAATTTTCGAAAAAGAATGATCGAAAAGATTAAACGTCGATGAAAAAGCGGTAGTAAACATACATATGTAGTTCAGAAAAAAGAGAGTCGATATTGTTGTGATCGTGAAAGAGGCTGATTAATGGCGCCAGCATTGGGCCATGTCTTCTTTGGCCCGGACTTCCTTTTCCAAAAATACGAGCTGTAGGATAAACGTCTAAGGTGATTCAACATCGTCGTAATCTTTGGCACGGTGCAAAGTGGCTAAAAAACGGTAATCGGTTAAACGCGCAAGTGAAAGGAAATTGGCACGCGTACTGCCACCGATTGTGAAAGTTTCAATGTCAAATCGTATGCTTTTAATTGCATTACGAATCGGATATCCCGCATTTGACGAATATATCGAGTTGTAGCGAATAAACAAACAAATCGGAACCTTTACTTAACATTTAATTCGTTTTCTGTAATTTTGTGCATTCGTATATTTAGACACGCGTGCACGTTTTGCGAAATATGTAATTATAACCTTGCATTCCATCGAATGCTTGTACGAGTGATTTCATTACCAACAATTAACATGTTGCTCCTATTAGTTGGCAATCGCGCGCAAATCTGCCGGTAAAGTCGTTTCTATACACGTGGCTATCGTGCACGCGTTCCGTACCAAGTCTATGCGCGTGCATTTATACACATATGTATATACACGTGTATTCGTTTATTGTACCATGAAAGAAATTTATATTCGTCAAAACACTGCGATATATGGTTCATGAAAACATTCGAACACTCGCAGAAATATTTTGTAAATATATCGTTCGTGTTGTACGGAACATTCTGAAATTTCATTAGCACCGTATATAACGAGATTTCTATATACATTTTCAGATTGATATCAAATTTGATCAGTATAATTAGCATATATAATCAATAGATTCCTGATTTTTATGCAATTTTATGTTTCAACATAACTAAAGAAGTGGAACCTACATGAGAACTTCTTTATCCTATTAAATGTTATAATGCCTCGCTTCGAATATTTTTTACATTTCACTTTTTACATTTTTGCGTATTATGTGCATTTTGTATATTTATGTACCTTCAAATTACCCACAAATGCGTAAAAATCCGCAGCCTAGTACGAGCTACCATCTGTTCAAGACACGCATTTCAAACTATGTTTTTAATAAGGGATACGATATAAATTTTAAAAGGTTCTATTGAATCTAAATAAAAATTCTATTTATTATCAGTAGACCGCGAATGTTTGTGCATTTATGGGAAATTTAGAAGTGTAAAAATGTATATAACATGCAAAAATATATAAAATATCCAAACTAAATTTCTCATTATAATATTTAATGATTGGAACAAATCTTTGTATAGGTTCTATTCCTTTAGTTAAATTCACAAAAATATAAAATTGCATAAACATTTGCAGTCCAATTATGTATTAGCTATTGAGAGACAGAGAACCATATTGATTTTATTTTTAGGGATACTTTCGATAGTGCACAAGGTGCACAGAATGGAAGAGGAATGCCCCCAGGAGAATAGAAAAGACGAGACAATGATGCAGACTGCGGTCACGGGACCGAATACCTCATCGGATAACGTTTGCGACAATCGAGCACGTGTTTCCTGTCAAGAAGAATTCACGTGTTCCCTGTATATCTCGCGTGCCGTCGGACCGCAAGGTCAAGTGCAAGGAATACCAGGTGGCAAGTTGCCTACTTCTTTATTTAGCGTATCCTCCACTTGCATAAGTGACCACACGTACAAATATAATATACAATGTGCCTAAACTTTGCACGGTAGTTGCAAAAAATATTTCCACATCGTTATATTTACTACAGAATTTACTTTGGTTTACCAAAGTAGTTAAGCATTCTATGTTCATATTGTATGTGTTATACATTTTCAAATTTTATTAGCACTGCAATGAGACTATCATGATTATATTGGCCAAATTTCAAACCAATCTGAAAATAAACCTAAAAATTACAAAATATTTGCAATAAATAGCCATTGAATAGCCATTTTAAGTATATAATAATTGTTAAAAATGGTCCTATTGAACATTGAGATTTATTAATATAATTGATCGTTTAAATACTTTTGTGGTCCCTGTAAAATAAATGTTTAGACCAAATATCTTATAATATTTATATACATTTTCAGATTTGCTTCAAACTTGACCAATATAATGAATTTTCAAAATGTTTCGCATAACACGCATTATATATTCATAAAAGGAGTCTGTAGCTTTGCCTGTGCATATACTAATTAATTATATTCAAATAATTAAATTTTATATCGTTTGATTGTACTGTCACATGACTGCAAAAGTTTAATACTGTAAAAATGATATTTATTGGTAAATAAGAATACGTGCAAATACTTTTTGCAGGCACTGTATGTTTCTTTTTCTTCAATACGATAACTGGAATTATGCAATCGGTATACTGTTACGTCAGCGTGTGTCAGTTCTATCTCGTGTTTGAGAAATGCTTCTGTTTCTGCAACAAAGAAATTGTTTTACGATACTAGTCTCCCTTGACGGTAGATGTTTAGATCTTGTTAGAGTTGACGAATAAGTTATGCCAGGTGGTGAGCTGCTACGTTCCAATCTAGAGGATGTGATCCGCGCGTCCGATCCATTGGCAGCCTGGCACGTGTCTGAAACACCTTGTGGCTTGATTGCAGCGTTCACACGCGAAGCCGACGCAGAAAAACTGTTGCAGCGTGGCGATTTGGCGCGTATTTTCGAAGGACCCGTACAAGTAGATACAATAGATGTAGTAGATGTAAATATTAGGTTGTCCGAAAAGTTTCTTTCGTTTTGTAAGGGAATAATGCATGCACGACGTTCTCTGTTTTATATTATTTTTGTCGAATCATGTATGATCATAATAATAGAAATAGAAAAAAATGGATCGTACATGATTGAATAAAATAATGTAAAACGAAAACAGGTTGTGCATCTATTATTTCCTTACAAAAGGAAAGAAACTTTCGGGATAACCTAATATGTTCCTAGTTAGCTATACTCTACTCTATGTTAACGACCTTGTACTGCAGTTACATTTAAATGATGAAAATCGATCGGTAATGCAAAAGTATAGTTAACGTGTTATTATTCTAATACTGATAAATAGATTATGGATGCGTTTATACATTTATAGAAAATTTAAAGATACAGAAATGCACAGAATACAGATAGTATACAAAAATTATAAAGAAATGTCCAGGTTATAGCGTTCTTCGTTACAAATTTGCATAAATATCCGTAATGTACTATAATGTACGTAATGTATAAATAATTGTTATACATCGTGCACCGTTATATTTTATTTCTGTATTGCTTACATAATTGATGAAAATCGAATAAAATATTCGACATCGCGTGCATATCGTGAAACTATGTGCTCTTCGAAGCGAATTGAACGTGAAGCGAACGTGTTACATTTAAAAATATAAAGAAATATGTACATATACAATACGTAAACTTGTAATTCTTCTAATTTCCTCAATAATTAACCTCCAGGTATATAAAATTTTGATATTACAGTTTTCTCTCCGTATCGAAGAGTAACTAAGTAAATATACAAATTCAGCAGTAAATCGCGTATAACATTACCATATAAATGTTGCTTCACACTGTCGCTTTCTCTTATGCAAGAAAATGAGATAACCGAACTTGCACAACGTAAAAGCTTGTCTCGCCAAATCTCTGATCGCTTAGACGACGTCACGAATATTTTATTTCTCTATTTATTCCTTTCTCCTCTTTCATTTCTGCCTTTCGTATTCTTTTCAATTAATTATAATGTTTTCTTTCCAATCAGGTGGCTCGATTCTCAGCAAAGGATTCTCGTTATAGACAGGCGGTTCTTCTTCGTGATGTACCTTGGGCCATTCCACTGCAAGATATTAACTCCGCGCTGACGAAACAGGGAATTACAACAGGAAGCGTTGAACGTTGGCGACAATATATACGCGTCGAGGTAATTATCACCGGCGAAGTGGTGACACGAAAAAGGAAGGGAAAATATTAGGTTATCCCGAAAGTTTCTTTCCTTTCTTAAGGAAATAATAGATGCACAACCTCTTTTCGTTTTATATTATTTTATTCAATCATGTACGATGTACGATTTTCTTCTATTTCTATTATTATGATCATACATGATTCGACAAAAATAATATAAAACAGAGAATGTCGTGCATCCATTATTTCCTTACGCGACGAAAGAAACTTTTGGGACAACCTAATACATAGATTTTCGTTAGAAACCTTGTAATCTTAATAAGCCGCATTGTAAGATAATTCGGTTAATTAAAACTTTAAACGTCAGTTGGATATCAAGATGATCCGTGAAATGATCATTAAATAATTGTCAGTAGAAATATTTCAAAGCAATTTTGATATTTAATTTCATGATTTCACATATAGCAATCCTATTTATTGCAGTAATTGAAATAATAGAGATAAATAATAAGATATTTAATGAGAAAATATAGGTTTTTATGGATAATGTTATATAATTTCACATATATATATAGTTTTGTTTATTACAATAAATAAATCTCTGCAGAGAATTAAAACATTTACTTTTTCGTAATTCAATAGTAAGTCCAAGGGAGACAGCCAGGAAGTTGTATCGCCTAGTCATTAGCAAGATAAAATCGGAACTGGTTAAAATATTCTTCTCAGGTGCTGGACGCCGGGCATTACGAGCTATTGTTGCGTCAAGGACTGGACTTCTTCGGTGCGGCTCGATTCAGTGCCATTCCGGAACGTTGGTGGCGCGGAGGAACCGGAAATGCCGGTGGACCGCTGCAGGCAGGTCCAGGGATAGTCAGCAACTTTCTTGAGACATCCAACTTTCAAACGGGAGATGGTGTGCTTCAGTGTTATCGGTGCCAGGGTTTCTGGCACATGGCTGCCAACTGTAGACATCTGCCACGTTGCGTTCGATGCGGAGAGCCTCACAGCGTTGAGTTCTGCCCCAGGCCTCGAAACAATCCTATCTGCTGTCATTGTTCCGGCCCTCATCATGCCGGTAGACATATTTCCCTGTGTCTTAAACAAGGCTACTCGATGATCATTTTATCCAATAAATATTTGGAATTACCTTTTAGAAACTAATTTTGACAGACACAGGTGAACTGTGGATGTTTATACAATTTGATAATTTTATGAATATAATTGGATGAAATGGAGGATGAATTAATGATAAATTGAATTTAGAGGAAAGAAATTTAAGATGCTAAACGCTATAACTCATGCTTTCAATATTTTGTATATTTTTGCATGTTGCATAAATTTTGACACTTTTGAATTTTTCATAAATGCATAAACATCCTTATTGTAAACATTAGACGGAAAAAAATTAAGTCTGGCCAAAGTCTAAGATATGCACATATACATATGTTTCCTTTTCTTTTTGTCTTTATCGTAACGTTTTTTAATTTACTGTTCAATAGTCTGCTTCGCGTATAGATTCGCGCTATGTGTTATTAATATTGACAAGAGATATAAAATATGCAATCTATGCAAGATAGTCAGATCGTCGAGGGGTTAACGAGTTCACTAACATTACGCTGCTGATCATATATCTGTTCAATGTATTCATACATTCCCAATTCCAGGCTACCGACAATGTCCGGTTCGGCAGCAACTTTCGAACGCTACGCCTATTAGTATCACGCTGAGCACTACCCGGATTGGAAACCAGTACCCGGTGAACGCGGCGTCCAAGACGAACGCGTCCGCTCACGAGCAGCAGCCCTTGAAATCGAGTCAATCTTAATGAGAAATTACCGCATATCAATGTATCAATTCTGTCTATACACTGACCTTAGGTTCTCGTAAATTGCACGCGTTTATCGATATTTATAGGTGTGCTACGGTCAGCTACAGAGTTTCTAAGCTCGCGTTCAATTTTTAAACGAAACAAAGAAACTAACGTACCAATGAACATTCTTTTCCATCTTTTTTACATGTATTTTTAACGATTTTTTATAACTTTTAATCGTCGTATAATTACTCGTGGAATTATTTAAATTGAAGATAATAAATCCATTAGAAAAATAGCAACTTTCCAATTGAAGATCACACGGGAAAGATATGATAAGTCCATTTCTATCGATCTTACAGTTCAATTCGACGATACTGCAATATTTTATAAATAACAATATTAATTTAGTTGTTATGTTAGTTTAACTTAATTGATATTAGTCTACGTGACTAACGTTATTAGTACCTTTGAAATGTCCGAGAGGATAACGAGAGGAAACCACATTTTTAATCTCAAAATCAAATGTAAAGATAGTTTTCACGCTTGACGACGTATACAATAAATGTGACTTATCGTGTGTTTTACATGTGGCCTTCAATTTGTTTCAATGTTCGAATAGAAATTACATAGAGATTTTCCAGATCCATGGAGACATTCCGTTGAAATTAGCCATGTTTAGTAGTCAGACAATTCTCTGCTCTTTGTCCTACTTTCTTCGTCCTAGTCTTTTCGAATCTGGGTTCCCCCCAGGTGGGATTCAGATATATCGATGTTCATCGGTCAGTTAGCGAGTACTTTGTACAGCTCGTGTTGATAAAAGAACGAGAATGGAGGGGCCTCAGCAGGTATATACCTGCGAATTCTCTAGATCGATAAGTCGAGGTGGGGAGGGCGCGATTCTTACCACACGCCGTCCCACCAGCACAGCTTGGGGCCGTTCAGGGGATCTTGAGAAACTTATCGAGTTCTACACGAATCCCGATTCCACCGGCGACAACGCTCAACTTCTAGACTCTATCTGCGTGCATTATAGATATGCCAAACGCATCGTTCACAGCAACGGCACATTGAATCTTTATATATCTGGATCTTATGTCTTCGTAGTTGTGCGTGGAAAATTCAAACTTATAGTGTGCTTCTCGCTTTTTCTCAAGAGTGTAACCACTATGCAACTGAAACCTCAAGAATGAAAAGGATGGAAAAGACCGGTCAGGTATGGATTGTCATTTTAAGATTGACAACTTTTACATCTTAGAAAGCAAGTAAAATACGTATTGTAACATTGCAACGTAAAGTATATAGTTAAAGGAATACATAATATGTTACCGTAATATGTAAGCAAACGCGTGTAGGAAAAATCTTGCTGAATTTTAAGTTGTACAATTAGGAGGTATATATGGTTTGAAACGAGTTCAATATTCGCTTCTACACTTTTCCACTTTAAACTTTGTCTAGAAGTTATGTAATTCTTGGTATTGAGTTTTCATAGTAGACTGCCACGTAATATCTGATAGGTTTGTTCCCTTTCTTTGATGAGTTCAATGTCTTTAGCTAGTTTGCTTGAATGTTTCTTTTCCCTATACTTTTTCTTTTTAAATATCACGCTTTGACAATGAAATGTTTCCGTGAAACGATAAAGGAAATGATCATAGGTATTTCCCACATCTGTTTCTAATAATGGGGCGAGGAAACTTTAATGCTAATCCTCTAATAATAATTGGTACCGTTTTGCAGCAGCCCCGATTAGAGAGGGAAATTCTCGAAGGCGGCCGCGTTTGAAATGACCGTTTGAATAAATTAAAACCACAGAAACATTTCTTATTCAGAATTCAAGGCGACGAGGATCGATTCCATTCATAAGCGAGGCAAACTTCGATCGAATTGACGATGCAACGCGTGTTTCCCCTGCACCGATTTTGCAATTTTTCTTTCCTCCGTTTGTCACACGGACAATTACAATTTCCGGCATGAAAATCCCGAGGATGTGATTAAAAAGATCATGCGAAAAGATTAATATTCTTAGTGCAGCACGGATTAAAGGATAGACATGATCTCCACGAGTTGGATATTCTTCTTGGTTGTGACGATCAGCTCTAACAGTGTTCAGCAGCCGATATTCTTCAAAAATTCTTTCAAGGGACTGAATGGTGTTGGTCCGAGGACTACCGCGTACAGCAGAAACGAGTTTAGAGCCGTTTATTACTATGATCAGACTGTGGCGGTGGTCGATCTCGGAACAAACAACGAACTGCATAATTGCAACTTGATCGAAGTATAGTGAGTGTCTTCGATCAGTTTTAGGGCGATGTTTATGCATGAATAAGACATTGGATTGGTATCTTTAGCGAGCAAGAAGAGGCTAACGAAGTTTTAAGAAATCTGACGTCAACTGCAGTCCCGCAGCTGGTATCCTTCGAGCAAATAACGAAGCTTATGCAACAGTGCGAGTTATTGGACAAAATCCAGCACGATGCGTTATCCACTGGGATGTCCAACACTGAGAGCAAAGGTAGTCACGGTGTGGGTAGCGTGTTGTCTCTTCTCTCAGGTATCTTGCCAGGTAAATTTTCATAATTACTGGTTACTTTGTGTGGTATTTATAATTTACATCCGCCGAGGTACACTTCAACGGTGTCGCAGGTACAAAATGGTGCGGCACCGGAGACATCGCTGAGAACTACCACGATTTAGGTCATGAAGCTCAAATTGATAGGTCAGTGCGAATATGTTATGGTTACGGAAAAGGTTGATTAAACGACAAAGTTTTTAACATATTTTATTTTTCTAGATGTTGTCGCAGTCATGATCTATGCCCTGTAAAAATCCGAGCTCAACAAACGCGATACAATCTCACCAATTATTCTATATATACCAAGTAGGAAAATATTATAGAAATGTTCATTTATGTATTCGTATAATTGTTTTGTATAATAATAATCGTATACTAATCGTCATAATTCGTACAACGGTTTATGATTATTGGTGCCTGACATGAATTTTGTTCTTACCTTTGTAGATCGCACTGTGCGTGTGACGAGGCGCTGTACCGTTGTTTAAAAGCTACGACGAATCCGACAGCGCAAATAATGGGTCGTATATACTTTAATGTAATAAAAGTGCCGTGCATCGAGGATGTATCGGAGGATACTCTGGACAAACATACTTCCATAAGAATAGGACGACGATTTATCCCTGTTCAAATGAGTTATTAAAGCGAATGCAGCATTGCAAAGTATTACCAACAATTTTCATATTTTTATACCGTCGCTAACATAAAGTGTGAAATTGGGAAGGGACATTTACTATTGTATAAATATTATACATATGTAAATATAATAGTTATAAAGCTTACGCGATTCCCGCTCGATTAGTTGAATCAGTGCCTATTGATACTGCTGAGTTGTAGATAAAATTGCTTGCTTCAAGAATGACAGTCGAGGAATGATGTTTTCTATAATTCTCTTAATGTCAAGAGAATTGTGATTATAAAGATTACCTGTAAAAAGTATTTATTTTTATCTGTATTTACAAAACTATTATCTTTATAACGTAACAATAAAATATTTCTCATTACCTATTAACCATAATGTTTCTTTTCTGATATGTATATATTGGCATGAAAGCAATCTATTGATCAGTATCTCTAAATCTGATTGAGAATATTTTGGATTTTCCAATAGAAATTTTGCCAATTGTCCGGATGTCTCTTGCACAGTATTGGCCAATATTCTTATACATGCTGTAATCTAAAATAAAGAAGAACTTTAATGATATAAGCTGAGTATAAATATATGTTAATATTAATGGAGTTGTGCGCTCACAAGTGGGAAGTTGTTTGTATTATTTTGATACAAATAATCCACTATCAAAGGTACTACGTTACATAAAGAGGAGTTACAAGATTGTTGCGAAGATAATAATGCTAGCAACCAAATAAAGTATGGATCTTCGAAAGAAAGAGTTCTTCTTACAGTAGCATTAGCAAGTTCGATCATCTCGTTATCTCTAAAAACATTTGTACAATTAGTGAAATATTTTAAAATATTTTAAAAACAATTAAGTAAAAAGAATAGTTATTACTGGATGTGCTTAAAACCAATATGCACGTAATGCATGGCTGTATAGGTTACTGAAGGCACGATTATATCGTTACAGTTATTCATCAGGGATATAATATATTTTAAGCAATCTTGGGCATGGAGAATTGCAAATGCTCTATTGCTTCCCGAAATCAAATTTCCCATTGTCCAAATACAAACTTCCTAATGAAAAAACACATATTAACTTTGTCATTACGCATAATAGCATTATGGCCATTTTATAACTTACCAATAGAGGATAGTTTAAAGTATCCAATTCTGTAACAAGATATGGTCCGATACTCTTTGTTAATGAAGTACATGCCTTGGTATTTCCAAGTGCTATATTACAAGAACAGCTAGCAGCACATAATTGCAATGCATTATCATTACTAGACAAGTCACGTACCAAGGCAAATAAGATATTGTTCACTTTTAAAAAAGAATTAACATTATCCTCGCTCTAATAAAGAATGAAAGGTCATGTTAATATACTTATTAGCTACAATGCATTTGATATATCTTTAAATTATAACCTGAATGAGAGCGTTTTGAAGTTGACCATACTCTTCGATAGATAATGTTCTATTTTTAAGAGCTTTTGCCTTTTCAACAACAAATTCTGTTGTAAATGACGAATTCGTTACAATGTTTCCTAAAGCCACACGATTTTTATTCCATGTTTTCGTACGATTTTTCTCCCTTTCCATGAGAACAAATTCTCTCATATTTTCCCTAATAACCTCGACAGCATTTTCTTTAGTTGATTCTTCTATCTCCATTTCTTTATAATTATTCGAATAACTATAGAAAATTATACAAACAACAATTATAAAAATTAATTTACAGAAAACCGGTTTCAACAGTGGTGTCTTATTGTGCGGTGTTTATAAAACGCTGATATTTAAACGTGACCAATCAGAAGATAGGAATCAGCTGATCGAAGTCACGTATGTATATACAATAAAATGTGTAGTTTCGTTTATTCTTCCTTTTAAAAATCCTCCAATTGTTTCACAATGCAACTCGAAAATATAAAGTTATGTTTGGAACGTTTATAGATAACGCAATTATTTAAAAAATTATAAATAGCTAATTTCAATATATTTCATAATATTTAAGAACGATACTTTATTAATATTTAAGAATGATAAAGAATGGAGTTTAAAAGTCGTTCGAGACAAGGTCGTTAACCAGCCCAGTATCTTCGTCCTCGTCTTCGCCTTCCTGAATTCGATAAATCGATAGAATATTATATATAGCATTCGGAAACGTGGCTGCAGGACCCAGTACGTGCAAACGTATGTCACACTTTTCCAGCGTATATTTCCATTTTAATTCGGTACGTTGAGGAAGTATCATTGCCTAAAAACATTTACAAAAGGACAGTTATATTGAAATCTAACTACCGTATAATAATATAACTGTTAATACAATTTTAGAAACCTGAAACTCATTAGCTGTGCAACCAAGAACACGTTCAGCCGCATCTCCTGACAATCGACAGCCAATAAGATAACCTGTATTGTCTTTTAAATTGACTTTTAAATTGAGGCTTGTCGTGTTTAGAGGCACGCGAGTTCCATTGCCCGATGGACATTCGAGATTCATACACGAATCCCGATTATTATCAATGACTTTCTTACATAAGGCGCTAAGAGAGACGAGAAATTACAAAGCTACTATGTTAAAAAATATTGATAATTGAGAAAAAAGAAAATAAATGAACCATCTAATCGATAGTATTCCAGGGCTTAAGGTCTCCACATTTATATCCATTACGTATGCCTTTAAAATCGTAGCGAATTGAATCCTTTCTCCTTGTTTCGGTTTTTTATTCAGTTTTTCAGAAATTTCTCTTATGGTCATTACATTTGTAATTGTATCGGCTGTGGAAATGAATTTTGGGTAATATTAATTCAAGCTTTATATACAATTATAAGTACACGAGACGATACAGATCGCAAGTAAAGGAACAAATTTATAGGGTGCGAATAACTGTTCTTACGATTTGGTGTCACGAAATTCCCAGACATAATATCATTATCATAACACTGCACCGTGTTTCTTATGGCTGTGCATTGCGGTATATCAGGATTCTCGGTAATCATTGTTTTTCTAGCTGTGAATATACATACATGTAGATGATATTATATGGAAACTTTTCCTGCTATTTTGACTTCTTGAATTACAACCTATAGATAAGAGAATTTTTTTCTTGAAATTATCATACGCGATACGAGCATCCACGAGGAGAAGCACAATACGTTTTGGTTCCCATAACGCAGCTCTTTCGATCCATTCATTTTCCCATAATACTAAGGACGCTACTTTGTCCGTTGATCCGTCTACTGCCTCCAAGTTACGAAACCTTATACTCTTTCCGTCGCGTGTTATTGCGTTTCGAATATCACTGACCTATCAAACATGAAATGTACATTATCTTTCAGTTAAGAAAATAATAAAGAAATTCAAATTTCAAAATATATTTTATATCTCGAACATTAGAATTAAATATATTTGTGTTGCAAAAATTCTGCAAAAGAAAGGAAATTTCTTCATAATGGATATAAATATAAAATGAGAATTTCATCGATATTCTCCGATGATCTCTAAATTTAAAGCGTACAAAAGTAACAGCTACTAAGGTGTCGACATATTGATCGCGTAGCGCTTCCAAGTTTTCAAAAATGCTTTTCAGAGTTCGCAGGCCAGTCAACTTCTTAATCGGGAGCATCAGCAAAGGTTCATATTCTGCGCGTGTTGGTGCGTCATGAATTTGCACTAGCGAGTTGCCCTCGTTCACCGTTAGACTGCACGAGCTGGACACCCACGGTACAAACGCCTCGTTCCTGTCCTCTGAACGCCGCTCCAACACTTTTGGATTAATAACTTCCACTGTAAGTTAGATTTAAATATGTATAACTTAATTGAATATACATAAATTGACTAACTAAAAAAAGTGAGTGGTTAAAAATTATAAAAATAAAAATATAAAGGATTTATTTAGCTCAAATTTGAATTCAGACTAAAATATTCAAATTCAAGTTCAAGTACAAATACAAAATAAGTGGAAATTCAAGTACAAGTCCAAGCTCAAGCTCAAGCTCAGGCTCAAGCAAAATTTCAAATTCAAATTCAAATACGTCCATTCGAATGATGTTGTGTAAATAATGTATCGTTAATCATTAATTCTTCACAAACCTACGCTCCCAATATGAAAAATGGAAGTTAATCTTTTAACAAATAGGGCACTGCCCCATACAGTTACATTTATAGAATCTTCTTTTGAATCGCGTAACGTAAACGTCCATACGCCTCGATCACCGTTGTTGACTGAAATAAAAATTTTATTAATCTATCCACGCATAAATCGCAAAAGTATTCTCCACGCAAATTTTTTGAGTTTGTTTTTCTAAACTTAATTTAAATAAAAAATAAAATTCATACATCTCGTACGTGTTGCATCGATCGTTTTCATGTTAAAACTGTTTACGATTATGCCAATTACAAATGCATTTTGCATTCCAGGACGCAAAGATTTTAATGCATGTTTACACACGCCTGACATTATTGATGTTTTTAATTGTAATAGTAATCTTTAACTTTATTAAATTGAAATCTCTCTCCGTTCTTAACACTTTGCTTCTGAAACAAACGTAAAATAATTTTTGGCGCTGTTGTTACCAACTGTATCTAAATTCAAAATATCGATTAATTGAAAATCGAATCTAACCTAATTATTATCCACTTAACCTAATTATTTATCTTTCCAGTATATAATTATCTATTTTAGATGGCAAAATATTTTTTATTAGAATTATTAACGTAAATCAAAATATTTAAATATGATTTATTAGAAGGAAAATTATTAGCCAATTAGAACAAGGCAGATATCGAAACATCGTTATGAACTAAGCTTAAAGTAGATTATGTTCGAACGTTGGCAATCCTGTTGGCGATGATACTTGATTCACTTTCATTGACTTTAGTGACGTCGAATCGAGAGAGTGGGAGGTGATTTTTCCTGCGAAGTTCATGATTTAAGACGTTTTCGAAACTGTTACGTGTCAGGATTCAACGAAAACCATGGCTGACAACGAACAGAAAGCGATGCAATTAATAGCCGAGGCCGAGAAGAAGCTAGCATCTTCCAAGAGCTTCCTGGGTTCTCTATTTGGGTACGTTTACTACATCGATTTACTTGAACTCGTCCGCCACTAAATTTCCAATCTCGATTCGCATTATTTATTTACTTCGATTTGCAATAGAGATGAACATTATGCCTTTCGTCTTTGTAAATACATTGTTCTTTTATAATACATTTCTTTCCATCGTTTAATAAATAGTTCATTTCTATGCATTTGCATGTATATATCTTTATAGGCAGCAGATTCGCAGTCGATATAGCGTGTCAAAACTAAATTAAGGTGCAACGTAAAAAACATCAAAATCATGAAAGCATGTAATTTTTTGCGTGTTGTTTTACTCTGATGTGTATATTTTCTTTATTTTAATTTTTTATTTTTTTTCTTATTATTTTTGTACTTTTAATATATAACAATATCTGTTACTAAATATCTCATAGTGCAATAATTATATCTCGTATATCAGGTGAAATCGAGTAATTTTGAGATACAAATAAATTTTGTTGATATTAAATTTTAATTGTTGAGACGTTTAATGTTCTTATTATAGTGGATCATCGAAGGTTGAAGAAGCTGTAGAATGCTACCAACGCGCTGCAAACTTGTTCAAGATGGCAAAGAATTGGAGTTCAGCAGGGAGTACATTCTACGAAGCTGCAGAATTGCATGCCAAGGCGGGTAGTCGTCACGATGCAGCTACCAATTATGTAGATGCTGCTAATTCTTTCAAGAAATCTGATATAAATGGTACAGTGATAATAACTTTCAGTGTTAGCATTTGAAGCCAAGGAGTATGAAATCCAATAATAAATTGATTGCATATGTTTATAGAGGCAATTAGTTGCTTGTTAAAGGCTATTGAAATTTACACTGACATGGGTCGGTTCACAATGGCAGCCAAGCATCATCAAAGTATAGCTGAAATGTATGAAAGCGAAGCCATGGATCTTGAGAGGGCAGTAAATCATTATGAGCAAGCTGCTGACTACTTTCGTGGAGAGGAGAGCAACTCCTCTGCCAATAAGTGTCTTTTGAAAGTTGCACAGTATGCTGCTCAGCTTGAAAATTATGACAAGGCTATACAAATTTATGAACAGGCAAGTTATGTTTCTTTAATAATAATCAGAATTTCAATAAAAAAAGAAGGGATTATAAAACTTTGTTTTATTTTATTCTACAGGTTGCATCTGCATCTTTAGAAAGTTCTCTGTTAAAATATAGTGCAAAGGAATACTTTTTCCGGGCTGCGCTGTGTCACTTGTGCGTTGATACATTGAATGCGCAACACGCAATTGAACGTTATCAGGAACAATATCCTGCATTCCAGGATTCTAGAGAGTACAAATTGATAAAGGTACGAAATATATTCTGTTATTTGTACTCTGTTAAGTAAATATCACGAAATCTCCCGTGTTTAAAACAAACTTGATATTATACTCTGATATAGTAGATGTTTTAATCTTTATTTCAGACATTAATAGAACACATTGAGGACGAAAACCTTGAAGGTTTTACAGAAGCGGTAAAGGAATATGATTCGATTTCGCGATTGGATCAATGGTACACGACAGTATTATTACGTATTAAAAAGCAAGTTGACGTTAATCCAAATCTACGCTGATTGGTTGTTCCTACTTTGCGCTATTTTCTGTCGATGATATTATTAATCCAACTCTATATGTATTCTTTTTTAAGTCATATCCTGCTTTCAGTGGAACTTGTAAAGTAGTTTCGTTTTTATATTCAAATATATTTTTCATAACATCTCCTTGCTCTCTTGGCAACTGTTACATGTTTCATCACTTAAGTTATCACGTTACTCTTAGAATATTGTCGTGAAAAGAGTATAAACGAAAAAAGGAAAGTGAACTTTAAATATTCTATGGACATTAATAGTTCATTTACGATGCCGATATACAAGGCATACAATTAAATATATAAATACATAGTATCGGAACTTTGTTGGCATTATCATACCTATAAATACATAAATAGCTTGCCAAACAGCCACAGCTTGTACAACTTCATTTTGCCGCCTGCGATTGTGATGAATTATTGGGACGAAAACAATTGTTTTCTATAAGTTTAGTCGTTTTAATAGAATAATGTGGTGCAGTTTTATATATATATATATATATAATATTTTCGAGGGGTTATTGATATTTATTATTAGTAATTTGGAATAATTATTAACAGTAACAAATAAGATTTTGTAGTTATAAAAAAAAAAGTTATAGCTTATGTTTCGTCTGGAATTGTTAAAACAAAACGATAGATTGTCAGTTGTTATCTTTACACTGCCAGAGTGTCAGAATAATGAATATGGTATGCATATTATCTTCTTATGGTTTTAATGTATTTTACATTAGTATCAAATTTTCTTTTTGTTTCTTAAACCTTGATTTTCACAGAATTTTATTTAATTTGAGACTTTAAGTATATGTATATAGTATGATTAATAATATTTAATAATATTTTATAAAAAGGATGAAGCATATAATTTATAATGTTGGGAAATGATTGTGACATGCATTTAAGTGTAAATATCGTTGATTCTTCTTTTTCTTCTTTTCTCCCTTTTTGGTTAAGATCGATATTTGTTCATACTTTCTTATCGTTGAAAACTGATTTTGTCAATGTATATTTGTACTTAGAGATATGTTCGAGGTAGCAGGAACTAGTGATTAAAAAAAGCGATTATCATTGTAAAAGTTTTTAATTTATTTTACCGTTAATTTATTGTTATTTAATCAACTGTACATCGGGAATTTACCACAGCATTTCATATTTAAAACAAGTTGCATTGTTTGAATACATTTATCAAATACACATATACATATATAAATATTCTATTGTTAAGTAGGAATAGAAAATAAATACTTCTGCATGCACAGAAAGTAACGAAGCGTGCGCTTCATAAGTATTGTGAAAGAAAAGAAATGTAACTTTCGATGCACGTAATTAATGCTACGTTACTTTTTTTCGAATTGTATAAGAAAATTCGTTGAATAAAAAAGAAAGATCGCAGGAGCGTATAGTAAAAGTTCTACTTATTCTTTGTACACATTTATCTCTCTCTCTCTATATATATATATATATAATTATATTATTATATTATATATATATGTATTAGTTTAACAGTTGTAATTATTAATCGATAGGTAATGTATAACTTATTCATACGATCAGTGTTTGTTTCTCTAAAACCTGAGAGTTAATTAATGACGCTCAGATTCTCTATTGTATTCTACGTATTGTAGTATTAAACTGCGTATATCAGATGCATTCTTTTGAGAACTCTAAAAGTAAATATAACTAGACTTAAGTAAGACATTTCATCCAATGTGTTCGTAAAAAATTTATAAAATTTAATTACAGCTATGCGTGATTGATATGGTGATGAGAAAAAAGTGTGTTTATGTGCTCTTTATCTTTTTATTCGCGAAATATCATTAAAAATTTGCTTTGTTACTTTAGTTAACTTACTTAAGTCGTATAGTAGAAAGAATTACCATGTACGTATATATGGTGTGAGTACTCTGGATATGTATACCCCTCTTGGAAAAAACAGAAATTTAGTTTCTGTCGTGCATGTAGACATTTATTTATGTATACATATACGTACGTCCGTTATTGTATATTTAGTTTATGTATTGATAATTAAAATGAAATTATGTTACGATAATCGAAACTCTTTGCGTAATTTGATTTACATTATTGCGTTTGTAAACTGATAACCGTATTGTTAAAGACCTAATAACAATTATATTAACAGCACCACATGATAGAACTTTTTAGTGGCAATATTAACATGCTTGAGAAGTTATAACCCCGTAGTAAATAATAAAAAACGATGTTATACCCTATAAAAAATATTTAATAATCAAATACCATTTTATAAAATGTCTTAAACAATATTCAATAAAATGATTGAACATTATATGCAATTTTAACGGAAGGAGGAATGTTAGTAAAATAGACAAAATAATAGCATTCTATATTTCATTCAGAAAATTCCATGAAATTAATTGTTCGAAGCATGTGTAGATTTTTTTTTTATATAAAAATTTGCAAAATGCGCAGCGAATATCAGTGAGCAAATAAAGTTGTAGTTTCTCTTCATATTGTATTACATATAGTTAATCGCAAACTACGATAGAATTACTTTGTAAATAAAAATAATTGAATATGTATTATGAATCGTTGTATCTTCACTTTATAAGTTACAATAAAATAAATTAAAAATACTGAAGTTTCTTTTAACAGACAAATTTAAAGTACATATTTTAATATTTGTTATAAAAGACCTTGATGTATATATATCGTATGTGTTATGTAAAACATTTCGAAATTAACATTTAACATAAAACACTTTAAATATGTATATATATTTTATATGTTATATAAAACAGTTTGAAATTTCATTAATTATGATAAGACATGACTGTTATAATTATACATATTGGTAAAATTTCAAAACAATCTGAAATTATAGTTTCTATGTACGTTGATTTCAAATTTGATCAATATGATGATGATAGCGAAGTCACTGTTACTAATATATATTTGTATTAATACATATTCAAAATATTTCATATAAGACACATGATGTATTCATAAAATATTAATACAAGTATTCAAATAATTTCGGGAACAAATATAATAGCCGTTAAAATGTTTAGCATGTAATACGATTGATTCTTATGAAAATTGATATTCTAAACAAACATTTTCAAAATATTTCAAATTTTAATAATAACTACCAAAAATTAAGTAGAAAATAGATTTTAAGATCAGAAGAACATAGTAATATCGGGCCACTATGATTCGAAAATTGTAATAGCCTTAAAAAAATGTGACGAAAATTTCGACCAATAGGAAGCAAGTATCATAGGAAGTAACATTCTCATTGGAAGAAAGTATTTCGACATAATACGCACATATATCTCGCGTGTCAAGAATGCGGTCACTGAACTTATAGGCTTTAATAATTAAATATCGATTAAAAATAATTTCAACCTCAAGGTGTATTCTGAACGATCGAATAAAAAGCCAAATAAAGAAAATTTAACAAGTATCCGATCGTATCCGTACCAACTTCCAAATATTTAATTTCAATTTTATTTTTTTCTTCGTTTTGAACACAATTATTGTTTGAAAGGCAGTACTTCACGTGCGGATGTTCGAAGATTGCTCATCCCAACAGATGTGCTCCGAGCATAGTTCTTGATTTTTCGGTTTCCGTCGCAAATTTTTCCTCTGATCAGTCTCGATTCTACAACAAAACACGGAAGCAAAATTAATTTGTTTCTGTTACGGATAATCGAGCCCCGGATCAGCGAAGTAGCAAGAGTATCTTGCTTATAAATATACGTTCCTTCTCGGACAGGTGAGCGATCTACTTTTCGCAACACCATTTCATCGGAAATTTCATCTTTTTCACCTGTTGTAAATTTCTCCGCAAATTTAACCTACGCATTTCGTATTGCTGTTTTTTTCCCTTGGGACACGCTTGATTACGCGAATTAGACCACATCGCGGGTAATCTTTGGCACATCAGTCACTTATTTTATAGGTTGGGTATATGTCGGATTAATCTCGACGAAGAGAAAGCATGTTATAATCATCTATTAAAGAGAAAGGATCGAAGACTGTGCAGTTGAGTGAAGATGCACGATGTTCACATTTTTTTACGGAGTTTATTGTTGCCGGGAATTTTTATGAACCTTATTTTCCATTATCATCGAACATCTTATGTGCTCGTTTTGATTAAAGATATCTGACAAAGTTGATGGCGAAATCTTTAATTTTGAGGAATTTAAGTTTCATCTTATGCGTTAGGAGATTTAACAAATGATCATTTCGGTGTAGATTTTTATGTAATTTTTGCAGATGTGTAAGTATGGACATGTTTGAAGTAATATAATAATTATAACATTATTTCAGAATGGCTCGTGGGCAACAAAAAATTCAATCGCAAGCTAAGGCAGCCGAGAAGGCTGCAAAAGTGAAAAAGCAACAAGGACATAGTGCTAATGAACAAAAGAAGGCTGCACAGAAAGCTTTAGTACATGTGTGCATAGTTTGTAAGGTTAGTATGTTATCTATTTTTAATAACCTATATTATAGACTTCAATGTATATAAAATTAAAAAATAACAATCTGTTTGTAGGCACAAATGCCAGATCCAAAGACGTACAAACAACACTTTGAGAACAAACATCCTAAGAACGATTTACCAGAAGACTTAAAGAATATATGAGAGTGAGATGTTGCGTAAGGATACAGGTTGGGATGGAGCAAGAGCAACAAAAAAATTACTACAAATGACAAAGTGATATAGTTTGACGTTCAACTAATCATTAAATAGTCTCATACGAAAAAATAAATTAAACCTTGTTAGTGTTTAAAATGAACTATTGCACAGTTAAAAATTGAATTTTTGTGCACAGCCCAAAACTGTACCATGATTGGTATTCACTTGCAAAACTAAATTTTCTAGTTTTCTTTCAATGATATTCAGTAATGTTCATCAAACACGCGATTGCTAAGTTTTCACTTGATTGAAATATGTATATTGCTAATAAATAAAGTTAATCGATTTAGCAGAATAATTATAAATGTTCATGCATACTTTAATGTTACAAGCAGTGAAATATTATTTCTTGCAATGGCTTCTTTAACTTAAGAAAAAATTAACGTCTATGTCTTGCGTTCAGAATAGAATAGAATCAAAGAATTAAATGTAAAAGGGAAGGTTTTATCTGCGAGGAACAAGAAACTGCCATTTTACAGTGTTTCTGCCCATTAGTTTACCAACAAAAGTATTGTACGTATAATAATATGTTTTGACACATAACTTTTTCTATGAGTGATCATTAAATTTCCATATATTCAAGCCTAATTTTCATTAAAAACATAAATTATGTTTTAGGCAGATAATAGTAAGATGAAATTTACTAGATATTAATTTTTTTACAAAACTAAATTTTAGCATTTAGTACTTAAATTCTTTACTGTTTCATACTGAGAATAATCGATTCAATGGACTCTCCACTCTACATTGTAGGATTTATTTTTTGTTTCGTAAATGTTTCTGCCTGGCACTGTATATTTGCTATTATACACTAAAAAAAACATGGCAAAACACTGCACAATCATCTAGTATTTAGCAAAGAATCTGTTATTCTCGAAAACTTGCAAATATAATATATTATACCTTTGAAGTATGGTTTTAAAAATTTCTACCAGAATCCCTATTGAAGATTACACATTCGTTGTTTGGTACTGATGAGGTTAACGGGAACTTCTAGCATGCGTTTAATATAGAAATAAGTATGCGAATTATATGTAATTTGTTCTGACAAAATAATTATAGAATTTTACACCACAAATTGTTATTTTGTTCAAAACAATCTACGATCATCCTCACCTGTAAAAGAAGATTATTTTTAAATAATGTTAATTATTTATTGTTTTAGTTAAAGAAATAATTATAAATAAATAACAAAATTGTTCTTAAAATAATGTTGCTGCACCATGTTTTAAGATGCTGTTTCTTTGATGATGTATCAATAAATAAAAAGAAACGTGTGAAAATTTGATAAAATGATGATATGATATCATGTGACAATGGCATGAAAGCGCAAATAGAAAATTCTTTTTTTTTACTGTTCTATGAACATTTTGTCGTATCACGCTACGTCATTATAGTTTATCAACGACTTCAAGTGAAAGCGGGGGGAATGTTGCATCATGCAAGCTCGTGGACACAGGATCATATATATCATACGCATCCGTGATCATCGTTTAGTCGTTCTGTATGCTTCTGTCACAGCGCGTATCAATGTTAACTTCCAACTCGTTTTGTTATAATTTTTCCATCTTCACTTATTTTTTCACGCTTAAATATCTTTCGTGGTGATCACAATATTTTTATGTTAATCCCATCATCGTCTAGGAAGCAACAAATTGCAGTTTATTTATTCAGAAGGTAGAATATATTTTAATTTCATAAATTTAAATGATATATTGCATGTTCGTTCTTTATTGCATTATAGTGAAGGTAATTTGTTCTGGAATATAGTCGAACAATAGATAATAGATCGAGCAATGTAATTGTTGAAAATAATAATATGAATCGTATCAATACATAACTTGGTAAAATATTTAGAAAAAATGTAAAGGGAGATATGTATAAAACTATAAAATAAGATTGTAAATATTAAAATTTTGTTTAATAAATGGAGAAGTTATAGCAATTCTGAATGATCTATATTTAAATCACGTATTACAGTTACGCTAATTTGCCACATGATTTGCCTGATGATTTTCCATAATCTAATCGTAAATAATAACCGAATTATTTAAATCCTAAATAAGATCATTGTATGTAAGTACGTTACTTGTGGCACGTCTTTTATATCTAAAAAGATACATATATATATGTCTTCTTTTCTTCGTGTATCCTACATATTTTTACATCTTTAAATTTTCTATAAATATATAAAAATCATTTCATATCCCTACATTATTTCTGTATAATTCTAAATCCAATAATAATAATAATAATAATAACAACAACAAAAATTTCCTACTGTATAAGGGAGAGACAGAAGAAAATTCCAGATTCATATTTGTGTATAATAACTACATTACATTAATAGTAACTTTGGTGTACTAAATATTTTTTACCATGCTGATAACAGTCATCTATATTATATCTATTCATAACATCATTCTTCTGGTCAATTATAGCTTCTTTCTTTAAATAATAATATTTTTTCTACTGCATATCCTTCAAACCTTCTTTCTTCGTTTAAAAACAATAATCGATAAAAGAAACATATCCGTCTGTAGATAAAACGTTTATCTATCAATCAACAACTTTTCTCTATGTTTCACAACCGCGAATCAATGATGTAATCCAATAACCAAGTCCACTATTGTTTTTCCACTTGCAAGAGTAGGTAATGTTACTATGTACGAACCAATCTACTATATTTTATATGAAAACATTTTCAGTGTCTTGAAAAATTGTCAAAAATTGAGAAGAGATGGATTCCATATTTCGCACGAGATCACTAGGTACAGCTGCCGAAGGAGTTCGAGATCAGTATGCTGATGGGAGAGCAGCCAAAGTATGGGAAGTGTTTATAGGCGATAAGAATCAAAGAACTCAGAATTACCGTGACTTTTTGGTCGGTATGCTGAGAGATAAGGGATGCAAGAAAATTTTGGATGTAGCGTGCGGGACTGGTGTGGACTCGGTGATGCTACTCGAAGAGGGTTTCGAAGTGCTCAGTGTGGACGCTTCAGATAAGATGTTAAAATATGCTTTGAAGGCACGATGGGAACGCAGAAAGGAGCAAGCGTTTGACAATTGGGGTAAATATTGTTTTACCGTGGTATATAGGTATATACGGAGTGTTCCATTTATTTCAAATGAATACTATTATTGAATATTATTCGTCTTGGATTCATTAATATCCTATTTACTTTTGTTGATATAAAAAATCATTTAGATTCAAATAAATTGATTCAGAACGACGAATATAGTTATTCGAATTCGTAATTAAAATATTAATGAATGCAACATTGGCCGAACGCACACTAAATAACATATTGTGAATGGAAACGTTTTTCATTTTTTGAATAAGTGAAGATAGATGAAAATTAATTCCTAAAGATTACTTCAGCTTGAGATTAATATTAATGTTTCTATTTAGAATGCAAATCGTTTTTAACGATATGTGAATAAATTAATAAATTCGATTATAATTTTCAATACCATAAGGTACATATATGTATGTATGTATACTAATATTGATAATTAATAATTTATATCGCAAATGACATTATTCTTTTCCAATAGATTATGGAATTTATTACTATTGTGAGATAGCTAATTAATTGAAATATAAATATTAAATTGTTGTTATTTTTGGAAAGTTCATAGTCCGATCTAGTGCGTACGCGATTAGCGATTATTGAGGTAAAATTTCCTATGTGTATTCGTTGCACGCGTCGCGTCAGAAGCAGATCAGAACTGTGACTTGTTATTTATATAACGCGACGTTTCATACTTTTCCATCGTCAGAGAAATACAGAGGAGCAACTACATTATGAAATCATTAACCCGATATATTTCTTTTTCCTCGCTGTTCGAGCATTTGTGTGTATTGTAAACCGTTATTGCTTATCACAAAAAAGTGCAAAAGATTAGTACCCTATCGAAGGTCAATTTTTTTCGCATAACCGACTATTTTTATTTTCGATTCCTCTGCTGAAGATTATACTGAATTATTGTTGACTCAATTTTTTTAGACTACAAATTATGAGTTGAGAGTCAAGTTGATATTAACACGTTGGCTGTCATATTTCATATCTTGCAAAACAAGTCATTCTTTATTTTTCGCAAATATAAATATGATACGATTGATATATAATAGAAGCGATATGGTATGTTTACAAATAAAGGAATTGTTGTATCCAAAAGATCGAGGATCCAATTGATGAATTATATCGAGAGTATTTGCTTTTTATTAATGTAAAATTAAGATTTTGAGTGTTTCTTTTAATTTGAGAGAAGAGTAATAAAATTGAATATCTTGGTAATGTATTAATTCTTTGTTTAATGATGTTCTGCAGAGATTGAAGAGGCGAACTGGTTGACTTTACCAAAGGATATTCGTCATTTAATAGGAGATGGATTTGATGCAGTAATTTGCCTGGGGAATAGTTTTGCTCACATGCCTGACACTTTTGGAGATCAAAGAGAACAAAGGTAATTAATATTGTGATGTATCTTACTTTGTATTAATGTATTAGTACATTGCACTTCGTTATCGAATGTAGGCAAGCATTATTGAATTTTGAACACTGCGTGAAACCTGGTGGCCTGCTGCTGATTGATCACAGGAATTACGATGATATAATTGATACTGGAAATGTGCCGGCAAAATGTATATATTACAATGTAAGTATACTTCAGAAACTTCGAGTCTATAAACAAATAAATTTTCGATTTCTTTCAAAAATTATATATAAAGTTCCACCTATAGATGCTTCTTAAATACCCAAATGCAAAGCATTCAAATTTAAAATATTCAAATTGAAAGCATTAATATTTGAGGTTGTCGAAACTTTTGTAATCTAATCTTTATTATGACTATATTTTATGGAATTTTAGAGTCAACGCACAACAAACATTAAATCATCGGTACTATTCGTTTCGGGAAAACCAGCTATCGTCACCTTAGATTATATGATAACCTTGGACGAAGGGGAGGAAGAGGAAGAGCAAGTCAGCGAATTCAGACTGTCCTATTATCCACATAGGTTAAATGTGTTCAAGGACATGTTGGACGAAGCGTTCCATTACAGGGCCAAGCACACTATCTATGGCGATTTTAAACCCTTGAAGGAAATAAAAAATCCTGGTTTCTATATCCACGTGATGGAGAAACCAGAATAGGCAAGTTTAAAAGAACTATAATCATTTCAACGAACACAACTTCGTCGTGGAGTTTTACTCTTCAACGTGTCTCATTTATTTCCTATTTATTTCGTGCATTCCTGGAAATGCTATTTACATCGAGTTTGAGTAGCTCAGTTTGATCTAGTTTAATCTCTTGGGAACTCTTGCTCTGCCTCATGACTTTTATAATTTATATACTTTTTCGTACGTTTTAAGAAACTTTTGCTGTGTTCGTTTTCTTTTTATATATATGTATATAATACATATATATTGTACATATATATTATACACATATATATAATATTTATATATATAGAGAGGGAGAGAGGGAAAACATATATTACATAGTACTAGTTGTAAGTTGACACTGAAAAAAGATGAGCAATAAAAAGAAGTAGAAGGAAAAATTGTGATTGATTCAAGGATCGATTCGCAAATAGAACAGCGGAGCTCGGTCAAGTTTTAATCTTTTTTTATTATAAGTTCGAAAGCAGCTTTCTTTTGAGTATTCTAGCCAGGCTTCGTTCGATGCTACAATTTGATCTCTCGACGATACGATTTTTCATTTCTTATTTTATGTCTTTTTTTTTTGTTTTTTCTTTAAGTATATTCGTCTCGGTGATTTTTTGAGCGATCGTTGACGCCGATTCGTGAATTCCTTGATCGATCCTTCGCTTCCGACCGTCGTTCTTTTAATCTGTTTGAATGTTCCACGCTTCGCAAAATAAGATCAGGAAGACCAGCGAACATTGGACCGCGGTAGATTCGAAATTTTGGTTAGTCTTCGCGGTTGATGTTTCATTTTACGATGTATTCGCTTAAAACAAAAGAGTTCCTCAAGTTTTAACCTCATCATCGATACTTGGATTTAATCATCAGTGGCGCCGTTCAAATACCATTTTCCTAAATTAATATTCCATCTTAAACGATCCTTTAAAAGTTCTTCGTCACTTTCTAACCTTAATTTCATGTTATCTACATCATTTATAGGGAAGAACCACGAATAACCTTGCAACCAATATAATTTCTTAAGGATCAATATCGTCTAAGTCTAAGAAATCTCAATCAGAATCGGGCATTACTGATTTATAAGATTCAATATTTACAGAATTCTGTAGCAGATCGATCCTTTGAGAGAAGATTTCAAGGTTATCTTAATTAAAGACGGTTGAGCTCGAAGGACGATCATGATCGTAAGCATTTTGCTCTTAGAACGTGCAGCTTTTTATTTTCGATCGAAGCTAGAGATTTTATCGATTTAGATTCTTCCAAGGAGAGTTTTCGTCGTTGTTATCGATCGTCGACGATCGCTCGAATTGAAAACAACAAGAACATGAACGCGGCGAGGAGCGTTCGCGTAGGACCATTCGTTCGTCGCGTTTCGTCTTCTCTGGCTCGCGTCGAGATCGCACGATCGGATTCTCACGAGAGTTCGCAAACAGCTCGGCTCCTGTCGATTTTCCAACGCCACGAAAATCGATCGATCACCTGATCGTTTCACGATACAGATTTCTTTTATTTCGTTTCGCTTCATTTTGTTCTTGATAGAAAAATGAAAAGTTTATGATTTCAAACACTCTCTTGGTTTACGTACAACGTTGTGATACGCTGTTGTTCGTTACAGAATTGCAAATACGACACGTTTTTTTTTGTAAAACAACGGCGTTTCCATTTATAAAAGAAACATATTGTCATATATAGGAGCGCGAAGCTTTGTTTTGCGGCAACCAAGAGAGGTTATGTTTGCTAATTGTTTATTAGACAGTCAGTTTCTATCGATTAAAGGTATTATATTAATCTAAGACATAGAAAATCGTTGATTGAGAAATGAATTTCCTTCCGGAGGATGAAAGAAAGATTGACGAATAAGTTGAGCGATGGTAACTGGATTGATCGATTTTTCATGGCGCTCGATTACCGAAGAGCAGTTTCCGGAAATGACAAGGACAGAATTTACAAGGCCGAGGACTTGATTACAGTGCAACGAATTGCCCATATAGAAAAATGGACGAAGTGTTAGTTATAGCAAAAATTTGTTTACCCCCCTTTTCTTTTGTTCTAATAGTAATCATAATAATAATGATCATAATAATAACCATAATAATATATATATATATTTTTCTTTATTTCTTTGTTATTCCGCCGGATAGCTACTATATAGATTCTCTTAATCATTTTCACAAAAAATTCGATACGATCACGGCTTCTTCGATCGTCGCGGCGATCACAGTCGTCGTCGTATAATTTTTTTTTTCTTTTTAACAAAAAGAATCTGTCGTTCCTTCGTACTGTTTCTGTCATTTTTATTTTGGAGAAAAGAAAGATTAAGATATCAGATTCAAACAAAAACGAAGCATCCGCTCGTCTCCTTTCTTTCGAAACGAACGAGCGGGAGTTTCACAAAGAAATAAAGACAAACCTACGTTCGTTCGTAAACTCGTCGTTGACAAATGAAAATCGACGATGACGACGATGACGACGACGATGACGACGACGATGACGACGACGATGACGACGACCCGTGTCGCGACGCTCTCCACTCGAGTACGGCGATAATCCGTTATTGCAAAGTAGCTGATATATAAAAATTGTAATATCACATGTTTACCATATCTCCTTTCGTCGTGTTGCCTGTTTCCGCGGCACCACATCCGACAACGACCCGCCTTGTCGGCGTTCGGCTTCGACGCGGACACCAATTGCGCTCCTCCACCTCCGTCATCTTCGATTCTCTTGGAGAAATCGCTCCGTGCACAATGTGCACTGCACATACACACACTGTTCCACGGGAAAAATACGTGATGGAGGTTCGTCGTTGCAATTACCAGAGACGCGGATCGATCCACACTGGCGAAACACTCAAAAAGACCGCGTTGTCAACGATTCCAATATAACGGACCAATAAGTCGATCATATGTCGTCCACCTCGATCATTCGTGACTTCGTTATCGGCTTCGTTCGAGCTTCGTCGCGTTGAAAATTGGCTCGTTGCGAATTGGTGCTGGAATGTTTCGATTTTGTCGAACATCACGAGTGGCGAGTCCGAAGGGAATGTAAATCGGGGATTTTATGAAACCAATATGGCGCTGGGTTTATCGAGGAGATCAGAATGAAACGCGTCATCAGTCTTCGATATTTTCGATGCAACGGTTTACGGAAACGTTTGGTGGTCGACTTACCGGTCACCAATGGAACCGCCCGACGGAGACGAGGATACGTGCGCGAGAAGAGAAGCTCTCGGATAGCGAACAGAGCGAGTCCACTTTCCCGCCATTCCAATATCGCTAGTATTAGTAACTTTTAAAATGCCAATTCGAAACTGAAATTGAAATTACGTGAGTGAATATTGCTTGCAGAATTTCGAATATTTTCGTCGAAATTTTTGTAAGATTGGAAAAAAGGATTTTATAAATTAACTCCTTGCCTTATGATCTTTTCAGTAGATACTCAAATGAATATTTTTGTAGCATCATGTCAAACGATGTGTTATGGATATGTTATATATAATTTGCAGTTGGATCAAACATTGTTAAAGTATTCGAACTTCATTACGAGTACAATATCCCCTTATTGAATTACAACTATAACGTTTGCCACGAGTATGATCCGATGTTAAGGCAAGGATTAATTTTTCAGGTTAGTATGAAAATGGCAAAACGATTTGGAACGTCGGGCCGATAGACTGGATATGCAGCGTTAAAAAGGAGCAAGGCGCACCGTTCCCGACAATAATTCTCGATCGACGCGCGTCAGCTGCTGTAAACGTTTCAACGGCATGTTAAACTTCCGCGTTCGTTTTAAAGTGTATAGAAACTACGATAGAGCCAGCTATATCGTCACCGCCGCTAAAACCTAATTAACAAAGTTCTCGTAACTGCTCGATAATTCAACATCTTTCTCTTCATTTTCTTCATCTCGTTCTCGGTAACATCGTGAAATTAGAACTATTTCTGCATTACTCTTGTACGCTCTTCGTCTTCATGCCCCATACACACACAAACAGGCATTCTCGCATTCTTTCTTCCATATTCTTCGCTTCTATTTAATATTTATAGTATTTACACGCGTAGATATCCCTGTCAGCGCGTTTGCCCGTGTTCCCTTCGTTTTCTTTTTCATTTATTCATTTTGAATCGTCGTGGATCAACGTTAAGTCGTATGTTCGGGTCTCGACAATCCGTGGTTCCCCTTTAATCTGAATTGCGTTCAAATCCGGATAATATTACGCAAATGATCGATATTTGTTAATTAATAACGCCAAAAAGCAATGCTTAGTTCGTTAGTTTACAGAATTTAACATTTTAACGATTTAACTTTTTATATATATATACTACGATAGTGACCGTACATAAAAAAAAAGTAAATCATATACAACCATATGTTCCGCCATATGCAATGTAGATACATGAGGGGAATCGCGGCGTGTAAAAATGATATATGTAACCTCAAAAGCTCCTCCGTTCGCATCGTTTCATCTATATATGTCTGCTTAAGCTAACGAAATATATATATATATATTATATATATATGTATATATCTATCAGAGGCTTATTCGATTAATCGCAATTCTCTCTACTCGTGAGATCAGTACTTTCCATCTTTGATTGTCCTTCAGAATTGTGTTATTCAAAGTTCTTTCTCGAGGCGGCAGCAACAGAAATACAACATACATACGCATATGTGTGTCTCTATTTCTGTGTGTGTGTGTATGGATGTACGTATACGTGGGTGATGTCTATGAATATTCTCGTTGTCGAATTGAAGTTTTGCTCAAAACAGAAAGCTGCGCCGGAAACCGAGAAAGAATTAGACGAAAAGAAAAGAATAATCGCGATATGATATTTTCTTTCTGCTTTTTTTGAACGTTTTCTTGTTGCAAACGCGTTGACACGAACCACGCGTCATTTTATCAGTTTCTTGTTTTTTCTATGTATATTATATATATACATATATATATATATATATATGTATATGTATGTATGAATATATATACACGTGTCATAGTTACAAGATATATATACACCTAATATTGCTGTTTGGCTTCTGTGAATGCCATGTGAACGCGGGATTAGGTCATGTTCTGCGATGTAACAAAGTATACGGAATCTTTGAGTTTCCGTTATGGTGTTTGACATTTGCCATTATCGAAATATCGCGACCGGAAGTTGCAGCACTTCAAATTCGGTCAAAATGCAGAGTTTTATTTACTTATTTATCTTTTTTTTCTTTCCACGCTCTTTTCCTTTCTTATAGTTTATTCGTTCTTTTTTATATTTTGTTTTGTTAATATTTAAATCTCGCGCGATCGCTGCATTGGAAATGCAGCCATTCGAGGCGTGGTCGAATTGACTTTTAACAATTTATAATTATTCAATATCGTCATGATGGGTTTCGAGAACCATTATCGTATTAAACGTCTTCATTGAATTTTATTTTATATTTCTTTTTTTCTAAGAGTCGAATAGAAAAGCTGGAGCAACGAGGAGAAGTATGTTGTTTAACACGTTTAAAAAAATAAGAATGACCTTTGTCGGTAGCTTCTAGGCACCTACGAGAACTGGTTTCTTGCTGTACCTTGAATTCTTTCTCGTTGAATAGCTTTATAATCTCAACGCTTGTTATCTGTCTTGAGACGTTTAAGAGGTTGATGGATCACGAATCGTTTTACGGGCAAAGTTTCCTGAAAAGGGTAGTGAGAATACTTTTTGATGGGAAGCTTAGAAAAATGCGACGCAGAGGTGACCATCAGAGCACTTCCGGTATTAATTTCCAAATCATTTTCATTTAAATCTATTGTAGAATTTTCAAAATACCATATACATAGATAATTTAATCTCTATGTCTTTTTTAGAAAGATAAAAAAACAAGATGAGATAACATTAAGTGAAAAAAATATAGTCAACATACCACGATAAAAAAAATCTAAGTGACTCAACTTAAAGTTAAAAACAAATGACCTAACCTTAAACCTGGTGAAACAAATTTAGCTCTAATGTATAAAATATTCAATGAATGTACTCCCAAGGTCGCCACGACGAATTTTCACACAAATTCACGCACTTGTAATCGATTTTTAATCATGTACACGCATACATACGTACATAAAGCATACACATACGGTTCATTGAGACGAAACTATCGAAAAGCCATCGATTAACGTTCGCAAATCCTGCTTTTTCAAAGCTATCGAATGAAATAGAGGAGAGAAACAAGAAGGGGAAACGGTAAAAAAGAAGAACACGGCACCATGGTGCAGCGATAGCGAAGCAACGATAAACGACTTGACAACGCGTTTCGACGCCTTTCGCCTTCAATCATAGAGCTCGACGGTCCGAAAATTCAAATGCAGAGAACATCATGATTCTCTCTCTATACTAACTCTTACTTTCTCCAAATTTTTAACACTCTTATAATAATTAATCGTTGAGCCTGAACCGTTCCAAGCAATTAAAGAATCGTGTAGCGTTGTTCATTTTATAATTGGACTGCTTATTAACAATTTTTTCATTCAATTTATATAGAATTAATTAAGGAATGATTGAAAACGAATGAAAAACGTGAACAACGATTCTCTAATTGCTTCAAGAGTACATATACATATATGTATGTATATATCGTTCTTCGTCTTCTTTTCATTTTATTCTTATTCTCATTCCCTTCCTTATCGTTTCTTTCCTTTTCTTTTCTTTTGTTGTTGTTGTTGGTTGTTATAGTTACTTAAAATCTATCGCGCGCAACCACGAGTCTAGCTGATATCCCCTAAAGATGCGTGTAAATCTACGATTACAGTGTGTGTTACCTTACGTATTAGAACGTGAGTATTCTGAATTTTTTTAGTTTCCATCCTCCTCTCGTTTAAACGTTCGATGTCTCGAAGAAGCCGTCGCAAGCAGTATATAATTCGATATACTTTTTTGTGTATTTTTTCTTTGGGTTACTTTTTTGCTTTTTAATCGCGTGTTTGGCCATGCAAAAATATGCCAAATTGCATTATAGCAGCGGGACCGTTTCGTCGGCACATCCCCCTTTTGTTTTTGCTCTCTTATGTTTTCTTAACCTCCTTTATAGAATTTCTTTGGTTTTTTTCCCTTTGGTATTAAATTCGAACAATCTCTGATCAATAATCTGAAAAATCAATATTTTTTTCCCGTATTGAATTCGTTCTTTACGCGTACCAACGAATGCTCGCCGAAGACCAGACGCGAAGCGAGTAGCGAAAATGCAGTATGTCCTTAAAACGTACGCGGTGAAATTTTACAAGTAGCTTACTCTACCGGTACACTCGTCTCGTTTCATTGAAAAGAGTTCGCTGAAATAGCCGTCCTTCTCTTCTTCAAAGCAACTACAAATCTTAATCTCGACACAACTTCCATTTCTTTCCATAACCTATGTATTTTTCTTCTTCAAAACACACATGGTTATGATAACTTCCAAATAGCTATTTTCCTTTTTCCATCGCTTAGAATAGGATCAGCTCCGATGATCCTAACCAACCACATAAAACTTTCTCAAGTCACATCCAATTCCACCATACTTTATCCTAACCTTAACAAAATTATCCCAGAGAACGGTAGTTCGTTCCAGCGATTCTCGGTAGAAGATCAGCCTCGAGACGATCGTCCGGATCCTTAAGAACTTTCACAAGTATTCCCTAGGTCTGGGCGGAGGCCGTTTTCTGTCAGACCTGTCGCTTCTGTCCGTCGCGGTGGTGTTCTGTTCCCTGTCATCCGTGCACTCTAGCATCTGCGTGGTCTCTGTCGCCTCCGAAGGACTAATAGGCTGACTAGCTAACGGTGCCAACGGTGCAGCTCCCTTGTTCCTTGATTTGCTTCTTCTCTTCCTCAAAATCAACGGTCCAAGGGATGTACCATCGTCCCCTCTGGAAGTGGACGCCTGGGCCAGTCTTTCTAACAACTCTTTACTCACTTCCCTCGAGGAAGTCTTATAATCACTACTACTGTCTTTCAGTCTGTCAGACTGTTGCGATTGATGATGGTGATGGTGATGATGATGATGCTCTTGGGATTTTGAGCTTCTCTCTGTGGTTGTACCCTGCTCCCTGTAACCTTCGGTCGTCGACGTGGATGCAGTCGCCATAGAAATTTTCTGCTCTGTGCTTCCTCCAGGTGTTTGCGTAGCCTGGGAACCCTGTTGACAGCTAGGAGCACTTTGTGGTTGACTGGTTGACTGAATCTGCGAGGAACCGCCGCTACCACCTGTTGGATAATTGTTCGAGCCCTTTTGCTGCTGTGGACTAGCGGCAGGAAGCCTTGTCATTAAAGTCTGCAGCATGTCTTCAATTTTAGCTAATCTTTGATTGACTCGTTGCACTTCCAGTTTCAGATCAACCTTCACCTCAAGCACGGCAGCTAGGATTTCACGATCGTGGCTTGGCTGAGTGGTAATTAGTCCATCGTCATAGCTCTCCAGTCGGCGAAGCTGAAGCTGTTTCGAATCTGCCGCATTCTGCTGCTGTTGTTGCGTTTCTTTCACGTTTTCAGCGTCACCTGATTCTTCGATGGTACCGGTCAGCTTACCGAATTTTGGGAACACCTTGTTGCTACCGGCACTAGAACTGGGGCGGGTATCCCTGGCGCTTAAGGATCGTTTGAACGTATCTACACCGGTTCCCGTCTCGCTTCCGGAGTCCAGGCTGGAGCTTCCTGTAAAATTCAGGCCTTTTGTAATGATTTACTTCGCGTGGTTTTTATATAAATATTCTACAATATTGTAAACAGTTATTCCAGCCTCGATTGGAATCATTGAATATTGGATATATCTAGTTTCTAGATTAGGTTTATTACTAACATTATATTCATATTACTTAGGTTTAATACTATTAACTGTATTCATCATGTAATATGTAGAATGAGAAATGAATTATTATGATTACATGATACCCAATTGTAACAATTAAGGGTTTTTAATTTTTCATCTTCTAGGTTTCTATTATTCACTGACCAATAGAGTCAAAATTTCCATCACAATAATCGTTTTACAATGATTTCCATAGGACGAAACAAAAATAACACAATCAAAAGTAGAATATTTGTAAAGATTACGAGTAAGCCATTCAAATGATCTTTTTTTTTGCAAGTTCTTCCTAACCTCTTTCTTCTAATAATCTTCTTCCAAGAAACCAAGTCTGTTGCAATTACCGTATTAACTTTTGCAAGTATTACCTTTCAAGCATTACTTTCACTATCTTCAATTATCTTCGTGTCATTTTATATAAAAATAAAATATCCTAAAAAATAATTCGTGAATGAATTAAAAAAGAATTGGAAGAGAATTTGAATCGAATTGCAAAGAAATGAAAAGAAAAGGGATATATGATAAAAATTTGGTAATTTTCAATCACCTAAGAGTCGTCCCCACTTCCCGGCCCGTCCTTTAATAGCAATGTTCTCGTCTGCGGTGGAGAGTTTCCTAGCGTGCGAGGTCTCACCCTCCTTCCCATCCTTCCCGTCTTTTCCGTCTCCTTTCTCCACGTCAGCATTGTGTCTCTCCCTGCGGAACCTGGATAGAAAAAAGTAGAGAGCGAGAACGCCCGTGTTTAGTCCTGTCGACGTAATTTGCTTTTGTCTATTTACATTACTGGGATTAAGAGGCCAGTTTCACTAGGCGATCAATTAAATAAAGGGGGGAATAATAAGATTACATGGTGTATACAAATCATGGGTAGGAGAATAATATAGTACATATTTAAATTTGTTCTTTTTTTTACGTCCAAAAGTTTCACATATGTACGTATTTCTTCTTTTCATTTTTTTTTTTTTTTTATGGTTAGGTAGAACTTTTGTGAAACTTTTCTGTCCCTCGATCGTGTGTGATCGATAATCATCATTCAGCGGCAGATTTTTGGGAAGCATAAATACGTATATATGCAAAATATATATAAATTGGTATATACATAGGTATTTATATACATTTTACATATATAGTCTGATATTTTTGGTTAGACGAAGAACAGTCGTTCTTTCTTTCTTTGTTCTGTTACTGGTGCCGCTTTTTTTATTGGTGGTAAATGAGTCAAGTTCGTTCTACTGAGGCTAGAAAAAGGGAGACAGCTCCAGCGGTGTTCACGAGCAACCTACTTTGATGTGCCTACGGGATTCGAAAGAAAATATTCTCGGTGGTGATAAGATGCCGATAAGACATACGGGAAAACCTGGCGGCGTCGATGAACCGATTGTGGCCTCGTATCTATCAAAAAAGAAAAAAAAAGTAAGTATAAAATAAAGCTCTTACTCAAACATACACTTAGGAATACGTACATTGAGAAAAGAAATAAAGAAAAGGCCATAAGTAGATGAGGGACTAAAAAGAAAAATAACGTCGCACATGTTACAATTTACAACGAAGGTACGAAAGCAAAAGTAATTTTGGTAACATAGGAGGACAAAGTTTATGCACAATGATTCATCAAATTAGTACGATCAATTCGGAAATTTTGAAATTGCTTGAAACTTCAATAAGTATGTTTGGAAAGTTTGTAAGCTTTCTTACAAAAAAATATCGTAGTTAATAGTATTTAAATTATTGTCGAAATATCTTTTAAATTAATCAATGATAACTCAATACTTTCTCTGCATAAAATAAGGCGATGCTTCTATCTGTGCTTCTGGAAAATGCATATCCATCATTGTACTTGCGAGAAAAATATGGTCGTGAAAATGTATAATAGTCCTTGATCATTCATCTTTTTCCTCTAACACTTCGTTCGATCAAAAGAGAAATATGACTTGTTTCAATTTCGTTATCCGTCCAGTAATAAAACCTGTACAAAATTACTGAAAATTCGAAGAAATGAAATTTGTCATTTTTTTTTATTTGATCATAATAATTCGATTATCCATTGTTGTATTTGGTTGACGAAATTTTGAACGAAAGTTTCGTGGCGAAAGACACAGGACAACATTTTTCTTGATCAAAATCGTGGTGTCTGATTTTCTGTCATGAAAGGTCGGGACAAAAGTTGTCACGATAATTTTTAGGCTGAATTGGCCGACTCAGAAATTTCGTGCTTGATCCGTAATCATACGTTTGCTCGTTGAGAGCATCAAAGTTTAAATTACAGGTTATGTACCGATCGTACTCTGGCGGGACACGAGCAGAGAATAACAAATCACAGTATGTAAATAGGTAAGTAGTTTTCGGCATGAGTATCGGTCTATTTCTTTCGTCGTTTCATTGTCCTGGGAAAATAGGCGGATTCTTCCCGCGGGATTTTCTAGGAGAATGCTAAAGAAAATGAAAGATCGTGGATTAAGAAAATATAGAATAGAATCTTTTTACATAATTTCTCTATTAACAAGAATTTCTTAATTTATGTAATTAATATCGATTCGTGGTTAATGTGAATTTTCAAAATGTGAATCTTCCAAAATTTGTTGAAAAATTAAGGAAGGAGATATTTATTAATTTCCTAATTTCACAGAGAGGCAGAGAATTTCAGTGAAAGTGGTCGGTTTATGGTCGGGCATGATTTGCCTCTCTTGGGTTCCAAGATATTTTCTACTTATTATTCATGAATCTTTCAAAGTTTTCTCGAGATATTACGAAATGTACAATATTCTGAGATAATTTTTCTATTAGCAACAATTTTCTAATTTCACGAAAGGGACATGTTTAACGATCGTGTCGAGCGAAATGCTGAAAATTCCAACAACGATGGCCAATCTTTCGATCAGGCGCGTCTTTCTTTTTATTCTATCCACGATGTACCAAAGTTTCCTGGAAGAGCATTAAGAAATTTAAAATAGGATCTTGCAAGATAATTTTCCTAATTTGAAAACAAACAAAACATTTTTTAATCTCACGGAAAGAACGCTCGAGACGATCGTACCGATTAAAATACTGACAATTCCAATATGCTGACCAATTTATAATCAAATCGCGGTAATTTATTCCACGGATTGTCTAAAATATAGCACCCGAAATATTTTCTTCTTATCCACGAATCTTTCAAGATTCCTCTAAAACAGGAAAAAATCATAAGCAACCAAACTTTCGCAATTCTAAATCGCAGCAACGAGGTAAATGATGAAATTTCGCAGGATGGAGTTTCTATTCGGCCCCAATTGAGGTTCATCGACGCAACGTTAAATGATACAGTAGTATAAATGGTAAACGAGCTGCCTGATTAACTGTGGGAATGCCATCGAGCGATCAACTCGCACCACTCGATCGAAATAAGGCCAGAGAAGAAATTGAGAAAAAAAAAAGAAGATAGCAAAGAAAATGAAAAAGTATACCGCCACGTCCGTCCGAATCTCTTCGTTCTAAATTCAGTGTCATTATTAAAAACGTACTCTACGAATCTATCATGCACGATAACATGCCACGATCGAGGTTTCTAAAGAAACGGTCGTTTAGAAGTAGACAAAAATTCGAATAATTGTTAGAGGATCGTCGGCAGTCTGGCAGTTTTTCAAGCAGCTATTTGGCATCGTTATATATATGTACATATATATATGTATTAAAATATACGTATACATATTACATATATATGTATATATATAAATACAGGTGACAGAGAGAAATTTGAATCCTAGAGTGTGTACGTCACATGCATTCGGCGTTGCATAAAATCGAAAAAGGATCGGATGCTCGAGGCGCGATGGAGGACTCTGGTATTTCTTTCAAACGGATTCGTAGACTTTTTAGTTTTTCTCGTTTTAATAAGAAAAAAAAAAATACGAGGCACTGAGAGAAAAAATGGACCAGTCCTAACACTTCACAAATTGGATAATTCTCTGTTTAAAATTTATATATGCAAATAATTCAAAGCAACAACTGATTTCATTGTGTTATCTAATTTGATTTGGAGACAATGAATTATTTTCTTCACTTGTGCACGATTCATCCTTAGAAGCTACCATCAAAAAGGAATCACGTCTGTAACACCATGAAATTTATTCTTTATTCTTTTCCCATTTTAGAAATCAATACGTTCAAACGAAATGCAGCTAAATGTTTCATCACTATTCAATATTAGGCGAGGTAACATTGAAAGAAATTTCACCCAATGATAGTTTTTAAGAGTTAATACAGCTTAGTGGTATAAATTAACACTTAGAACTAGGGATCTTTAATATGTACCTAAATATGGTATACGTAATTAATTAGAATTAAGGAAGTGTGACGAAAATAGATCATATTTTTGTTACAACAAAAGTAAATACTATCGAAAGCTAATACTATGAAAAACAGTTGTACGTTTTTGGTAATCGTAAAAGCAAAAAATACGGTACTAGTCATTTTGACTGGTTTAATAATTCTGTGACTTGGTCCATTTTTGCTCTCAATGCGTCATATCGCTCTGTTAACGTTGGCGACTGTGCCGTTTTATCAAGAAAAAGTAATAAAACAGTAAAATTGTTCTAAAATAATAGAAGAGACTAGAAATTGAACGAAACAGAGAGCCCTCGAGTTTGCTCTATACAAATCCTGTTTCCACTAAGAATATATAATATACGTATATATATTTATGGTGGGAGAAAAATGCGCATAACCCTCTAAAGCCGTATATCTTACAGCACTCTAGCATTCGTCAGAACTGCAGTGATCGTTAAAAATGACAAAGATTGTATATAATGGCACCGGGTGATGTGTACGCATCTATAAACGATGCGACTCCTGGGCAAATCGATTTCGAATTTTCGCTTTCATCGTTTAAATATCATTATACTAAAATTATTAAAGGACGACAACGAAGTCAAAAAGAACGGTATGACAATATTATGACAAAAAAAAAAAAAGAAAAAAAGAAAGAAGAAAATGATACATACAGACTGATATGTATGAAAGCGGAGAAATATTTACATGGTGTAATTTTTGAACAACAAATCAACGAAGAAAGTCGCTGTACAAGAACGTCGCTTGAACCTTATTTTTCAAGTTATAAATAATTGAATTCTCTGCCAAAAATACACCATTAGCTGCGTAGATTTATCCTTATCACTCTATCTTTTGAACTTCTCAAAATTGTCCTCCCTTTTAGTTTCGAGATTAAAAACGCCTTGAACTCGATGATTCACATTTCCTGTGCTCTATAGAAGAGTAATTTTTAAATTCGATATATCGTTGGTCAATTTCCACGTTAAAATTATCTCTTCGTTTGATTTTCGGATTAAGTATATGTTTATTTATTAAATATACGTCACCTTTTTGAACATCTAAAAAATATCAATAACATAAATTATACAGTCTAACATTAATGAAGTTAAATTAATGTAACAACTAAATGGTATTTGTTTCTTACAAAACATCGTCCACGTATTATCTATTATCAGAGAGCAAATATTTGTATCCATCTCATCTGATTACATCACATTTTCCTCACGTAGTGTACCCTGTCTCAGAATGACAAACGTGTGATCTACGCAGCGATCCATGTATTACTAATGTAAAACCAAACTGTTTGCAACTTGAAAAATAATCCTGAAACGATATTTTTGCACAGGAACCCTCTTCACTGTCTTTCAATATCTAGGCTCACACCAGGCCTGTAAAATCGCCCAGGTCCTTTTGACATCCTGTAGAAACAATAAACGAATATATAATAAACGAAAGAATGTTTAAAAAATAATAAATGGAAAAAGATACATGGAAAAAAGATGGCGCAAAAAGGTTTCGGTAAAAAGACACGGGAATTCGATTTACCCAGGCTACTTCGTAGACGTGCTGAGTGAGAATACATATCAGTTTCTCTTTCAAGCGTGTGTACAGCGATTGCACATCCGTGATACCCTTCGAAACCTTTTTCTCGAGAAAATTGCGTATCGGTCGCCCCCGGAGGAGACGTTCGCGCGAATTGCATAAAATCGGTACGACACGACTAGAAGAGGAAGAAAAAGAAGAAGAAGAAGAAGAAGGAAGAAGAAAAAGAAGAAGAGCAAGTAAAAAAAGATCGGTTTCGCGGATCGCATTCGTTCGATTCAATTTTCTTTTAGATACGAATTTTTTTCTTTTTTGGTTCGACGTGTTTTTTGATTTCACGATTACGTGTTGATACACGCGAACGGAATATAGAAAAATTCTGTACGGTCCATCGTTGCCGGTAAGCCGCTCGTCCCGAGGTGGATCGTGTCGATCTAAAAAAAAGTTTTCTGTTTCTCGAATCTCCACGTAAAAAACGTTCACGCTCTCTCAACAATTGCTCATCCGTGATATATAAATAATTTAGGCAGGTATACATGTACAAAATCGACCCGTACAAGTATGTATATATACATATATATAATAACGATAGTTATAGTCGTATAGTTGACCACTACAGGGGAAGAACACGGCAATGAAATATTTTTAGATACATATATTAATTATCTTGATTAACTGCGTATTGTATACTTTTTACAGGGAAGCAGTTTTAAAAGTCGCTTTCTTATTTGGTTTTGGAGCTAATGCTATTTTCATGCCATTTATAATTTCTAAAATATCATTTTTAAGCTTAATTCAATTTTAGCTTTATCTCCTTCAATTTAATTTGTAGATTAATTAGCCAGTTCTAAACTCTCGCTTTTAGACTTCTCCTCGACTTACCAGGTTATTTCTATTTCCAGTCATATTAGAAATCTTTCTGTTCAAGCCACAGTTAAAGCGGCGTCAAAATTCGGAAACTAATAAAAACTATAGTTATCATGTTCTTCCCTTGTGTGTGTGATCTTCATTTCTAAAAATATAAATATATCTAGGGATAGATGTATGTACATATGTATATATACATATATACATGTATATATAATATGTATGTAGAGAAAAATCACAGTTGAGAACAATAATAATAATGAGTATATATATATATATATATATATACACATACACATATATATATATATATATATATATATAACGATATACAATCATAATAACGATGGTTAAATATAATCATAATGAGAAGAATAATTAATCGAATCAATATAAATATAGAGTAATAATAATCAATAATATAAGAGTGTACGTAAGAAGTAGCAAAGATGGCAATAAAAAGAATGAAGAAAGATAAATAAATACGTAAGAAATGAAATTGCCTAAAACTGGGCCAGGGCGGCAGGACGTTCACGGTGAGCTCCTCGTCTGAATCCTGCTGGGACCGTCCATTCGCGGCCCTGCTCACGCCGATCTGGGCATCCCCGTCGGTCTTGAACCTTTACGGACAACAGGCCAGCCAAGCAACGATCAACAATCAACAATAATTTACCACAACATACGATACGAAAGTTTTCTAATTTTTTTACTTTTTTTTTCTTATATTCTTTGCATTGATATAATCATTAATCATGTGTGCTAACATAATCTCTTTCTCTCCCTCCCTCTCGCACACGCTCTTTCACGCTCGTGCTTTCGCTTTTTGTAATGCTAGTTAAGAGTATTATTGATTCAGTAGTCTGTAATTTGGCGCCCGAATGTTTCTTCTCGTATCTTTATGCGCGTGTATTTCATAGATTTCAGGACTTTCCTGTTCTTTATGCTCCTAGTCCGTGTTTGATTTTTGAGCGATGAATTTCATAAAGGTTGAAATACACACGTATAAGAGGGAAAATATCGTTCACACGATCCCATTCTCGCTCCTTGTTCTCTCATTCGATATTCCCAGCGAGATTGCGCTTAAAAAAAAAAAGAGATACATATATTCGTCAGTCTGTTGGATTTGCGAATACAGACCAGTTGTCCACTCTGCACGGCCTTTCACGTGATCACAGAGAATCGGGGCTGCACGTTAATTATCTCGTGAATACGTATTCGTTTTTTAAAAAAATAAGCTCTCTTAATAGCTAACCAGGAAAACCTTCGTCAAGATATATTTTATGTAGCAACAGAACTACATAGTCAGACGTATGTATGTTCGTAAGTGCATATGGTTGATATATCTACGAACGAATTCGTATCCACCAAAATTAATTCTAATTGTAACATCGTAACCTCCCCCAATGCTTCTTCATTCGACAACAAAAAAATCACAACGAAACCTGTAAATTAAAAAGATTTTTTTTTTAAGTAAAGAAAACAAAGGTTTTCATTAAAACAAAATTTGATTTTTTCATTGGAGAATGAGAGCGAGATCACTAAGAGAGGCGTTAGTTATTTAAATAGAATGGATCGGATGTTATCCATTCGAGCTTGACAGGCAACAAATCTGTCCCTACCTCGAGAAAATTTTGCGCACCAGGTGATCCTGAGCTTGATCTAACTGCGGCTCGTTTTTCCTCCTCTCAGCCAGCTCCTTTTCTCGACGGACATCCGCTACCTTCCGGAAGATCAGCTGCACAAAACAATTCGATTCCATTTTACGCGCTTAAATAAGCATAATAACAAGTACACAAGCTCGTGAAAGTATTT
This sequence comes from Bombus waltoni, assembly GCA_014737395.1. Lineage (NCBI taxonomy): Eukaryota > Metazoa > Arthropoda > Insecta > Hymenoptera > Apidae > Bombus > Bombus waltoni. Next base: position 6,916,412 of record JACXII010000008.1, read on the forward strand.
CAACATCCATGGAACATATTATGTGTGTTATACGAAACATTTTCAAATTCCAGACTATTACCACTATATTGGTAAAGTTTGAAACGAATCTCAAAATATATGCAGAAAATTAAAGGATATCTAATAGAAGTATATAGCTTACAGAAGTCACAAAAGTATTTAAAAAGTTGATTATTTGCTACGTTAATGAATCACAATAGTACTAATTGTATGTTTAAGACTATTGTCAATATATTATACGTATTATATACAAGTTTCCTTTTTTACTAAATATATGTTTGCAACAAGTGTCTTGTAACTTTTACATACATCTTCGGATTAATTACAGATTTGACAAATATAATCATAGCAGTCTTGTCTCATTAAAATGATTATATAATCCCAAAATATTTTACATAACACGTACAGTATATAATCCGTTTTATGTAATACATCCAAGATGTACAACTTTGGATTGCCTTGAAATTGTATCGATATAAACACGACAGTGCTATCTCATTACAGTGCTATCTCATTACAGCGTTAATGAATTTCAAAATGTTTTACATAACGCATACGATACACGCATAACATGTAATGTATTTTAGTATGCCAATATATAATCCTTTTTATGTAATCAAATATATACAATTCCAGAGTGGTTTGACACAATAATGGAATCTCAAGATATATGTATAATATATATGATATGGACATAAATGTTTTTTTCATGTTAAGTGTTCAAATACATTCATGATCCAGTGTGTTCAATTAGCTTGCGAATTATCTTATACTTTCTAATATTTTCTTACATCTTGTATTTTCTTGCATTTTCTGCAACATTTGCAGAGTATGGAATTCGTTATGGAACGCAGTATGCTTGGCGTAATTAATCAGGATGAACGACACGGCACAGTTGGAACGACGAGCGATTATTTATGGGGCCCGGAACAATTATTTATGCTCTCGAGTCGCTCCTTTGCTATTATTAATGGTCTAGAACGCGTTGGACCCTTTATCGGCTTTTTTACACCCCTTGCTATGTAGGTGACCATTATTCGAGTGTTAATAATCGTCCTTACGCTTCTACATCATATATATATCTATATATCTATATATATGATATAGTTATATATATATATAACTATCGAAATAATCGAAGCATCCTTATACAAAGCACAAGTGTCAAAATGAAGAAATTTTTGCCCTTTTTTCTATTAAAAAAATGTTCTACTTGCCAATGGGAACGCATATTGTAGTATAGTAAGTTAATATCTGCACAGAGTAAACAAACTTGTATATTAAGAAACACCATTAATCTTTAATATAATAACGAAAGAATGTCATGTATATACTTACTTTAGGTTTAGTAAGAAAACTGAAGAACAAGGAAATGCTTCGAATAACCCTATGGTAGGGTTATGTGAATCAGCGATGGGATATTATATAAGTACCAATAAAATAAATAACAAAATAACTTGCAGGAATATAATAATATACACACACTACTGAATTATGATAATTAATCTGTTTACAAATGTAGATCGCTTAAAAATTGTTTATAAAAGAATTTGACGAATTAATTTCACTCAACATAACCCTACTTTTTAAGTATTGCGGTTAACAGTAATGCTAATAGGTAGCACGACTGAGTAGATAACACTTAAATGCTAATTCAAACGATGTTAAAATATATGCACATTAAATATCACTTGGAATATTTTAAAATACACTTTTGTAATGCAACGAAAAGAACGTATTGAATAAATATATTTGTAATTTTCTATACTCGTAGGATTTGTAAATTTTAAAATGAATGGCACATTTAGTTTTCTTTACAACTAAAAGGTGGTAAACACAGAGCTTTCTACGAATATAATTTTCTTTTTCATGAACGAGGGCGAATAAATGTAAAAAAATAAAAAGATCTTTTAATATATATGTTATGATTGAGCGGTTCAGAAGTCACATTGATCAACTCCATCAATTGAGAAGTACAGGAAAGTAACGATATCTGAAACGCTATTTTTTAAATTTACTTTGAGATTTATCACTATTCACGTAATTTCCTTTTTAAATTATTTTATTAATTTTATTAATTTATTTTTAGATTATTTTATTAATCGTGCACTCATGTAACAGACTGAAGAAATTAATAAAAAGTGGAGTTGATTAATTTGACTTTTGTAAATGTATATCTCTATCTATAAATAAATGGAATTTCGAAATACCAAAGTCAGTTAACTTTTCCTCTTTCTCCTGAAGAAATTTGATTTTTAGCACTTACAGTATTTTTTACAAGGATGCTTCGATTCTCAGATTCTTTGAACACGACTAACATTTTCGGAGATGATCTTCGTTCGTTAAGCTTATTAAGTAACGAAATCAACGTAGATAATTTCGGTATGCAATAACTCTCTATGTTTTACTATTCCTTTAGTGGAATAAAACGTAGATAACCCCGGTAATTGAATTTTTTCAGGTAATCCAGTTTCTAACGCCGGGAAAGCGATACTTCCCTGCTATTTCCTTTTTTCCGGATAGAAAGTTGCAGGTTAAGGGTGGGAGGTCTCGTTTAACTTCACTCTGCACATGCGCGAGTAGAGCAGTCGATAGACGCACCGCGAGCGCACTAGTAGTAGGTTACTTGCACTTGCTATTAACCTCAAAATATTTTATTTATCGTGTCGGTACGGGGAAGCTCCCGGACCGGACGAGTTCCGTTTCGGAATTTCGTTTATGAGCCATTCTGAAAGAAAGTACGCGTACTTGCGTATTTCTATTACCGTGAATTCTATTCGTGTTGAATCGAAGATTTCACTGAGAAAACTGATGTATATGAATTGATGTGGAAAATACTCCTCGTGTTCGAAAGGTTTGTAAATCCTTATCTTTTCTCCTATTTTTTATTTTTACCAGTGATTATGATTACCAGTGATTTCTAAATCTAGAGATGTATATTATCGTAAATAGTGATGTAATGTAAAATAGAATGCAAAGTAGAAGATCGATTATTTGACAGTCATATGTTTACACAAGAATGTTTTCTTTATCTTTTGACAGTTGTATGGAACGATTTTTCTGAAAGTAATTGATTTGTTTCAGATGGGTCATGGTTCGAGCCGTTCCGCCTCATCCGCAAATATCCTCTCAGCGGACGAGCTGACCTTAGTGGAGAATCTGTTCAAGTCCATGTCCCGGAGTTCAGGCTCCATAAAACGCGAAGATATATTCAAACACTGGTCTACTCATTTGGATGATGTACTACTGCAATTTGTAGTAAGGTTCCTCTGTCACGAACCAGGAAAGAGAGTGTCTGCCATAAATGGAGAGAATTTTGGAAGATTGTACGTGTTTGCTATACGTGGAAGTCCGGAGGAGAGGACTAGTCTGGTCTTCAATGGCTTCTCGGAAGAGGAGCAGAAACATGAAATACCCACTGCGACGTTCCTTCAATATCTTCAAGCCACCATTAATTCCTATTTGAGACTGCAAAAAAACTCTGCGAATGCACACTACTTAACATGGAGCAGCATCGGCTGCACAGTAAACACTAGGAGAATAGGGATGAGATCCAGAAGTTTGTGCGTAGATTTAGTCAAACATGGTGAGACACTGACTAACGAACAAGTAGAGAACTGGTTCTCTATAACAACCACTTTCAATATCATACAATCGCACGTTTTTCAGTGTCTTTTTTTGGTTTCTCAGAAAAAAGGAGACAAGAATGCAAGCAGTAGAATAAATGATTTGAACCTCTTGCCAGGCTGCAAAGGTTTGGAGAATATACCACACTTTCCAAGCATTCTGGGATTGGGTGATGTTCTGTTCTTGAATCTTAGCTTGCCCCACGAGCTCCGCAATGAATGGAGATTTTTATTTTCTAGTCAAGTACACGGAGAATCATTTTCTACTATGCTTGGAAGAATCGCCATGCAAGGATCGACTATTTTAATTATACAGGACACTGACGATCACGTATTTGGAGGTTTCGCCTCTGATAGTTGGAGAGTTGGACCGAATTTCATTGGAAATCAATCTTGCTTCTTATTCAAACTCGAACCAGATATACTAACATTTCCTTGCACTGGTTATAACGACCATTTCCAGTACTTAAATCTTCATCAACAAACTATGCCTAACGGGCTGCTCATGGGAGGACAGTTGAATTATCCAGGCTTATGGATGGACTGTGAATATGGATCTGGGAAATCAAGCTTGTCTTGCACAACCTTTCAGAATTATGTACAACTCAGTGGCAAGGAGAATTTCAGGATCAAACATTGCGAGGTTTGGGGTGTCGGTCCTATTCCAGAAGTTGACGAAGAAGAACAAGATGCAAAGTCAGTTTTGGATCAAGATTCTACCTCGAGAATCATACTAGAGATGTCTGGTCGCAAGATGTACAGTGACGGATTGAGAGAAAAGAAGGAGTAATTGTGATATTAGAAATTTGTCCGAGATACTATGGAAAAGAGAAAAGAAGGAAAACATATCAGGCTATTCAAAACTGTATCAGCTTTGTAGAAACAAAAGAAGATCATTGTATAGTGCAATACTCGTGAATGAAAAAATAGAAAAAAAAGGTGATTCTGTAGTTTTCGTGGAATTGTTTCAACAGAATAATATTAATAGCTATTAAAAAAGATGATCAACAATCGTGTTCTTCAAGCATTTTCTTCTATTTGTTTGCTAGCTGATCTTTCTAAAAAAAAATTTCATGTCCCTGTAACGGCCTGATCTCTCGTACTAATGTCATTTCAAATTGACTCTACCATCGATAGAGCAATATTAAAACAAATATATATATATATATATACAGAGAAAAAAAAAAAAATGAAAAAAAAAATTATACTGTGCGAGTTGCTGTCTTTCAAATGCCTATTATCTAGTGCCTGGTGAGTTATCGATCATTTTTAATTGGATTTCTCGACACACTGAATAAAATCTATCAACAATGAGAGAAACTTGTATAACATATATTCATTACTATTGTTACATAAGACTGTGTGTGTTATTCGTATAGGAGCCAGCTGGCGATCAATGTTCACTCTGCTCTATCGAGAAAACAAAGCCAAAGTGCAAACATTGTACTGCTGTTCAATATAATGTTAAGAGTTCAATAAAGAATTGAAACCTCGAGAGTTCAAATCTTTTCTTTACCCTTCACTCTTCGCTTTTCTTTATTACAAATCAATTTGAAATTCTTTAAATCATCCAACATTTCAATTTGGCCAATTTTTTAATTCATACAATTTCTAACTAGATATTTTTAGTCATTTCAAAATAGCAATCTTCGAAGATAGAATTTCAAATTAACTATTTTGAAGACAATTAGAATTTCAAATAGGTAACTTTTAAAATCATCAAAATTTTAAACAAGCAATTTTTACAAAATTACCAAGATTTGAAATTTTGGCAATTTTTAAACTTGCCTACATTTGAAATTAGTCATTTTTTACCTGACTGGAATTTCGAATTTGTGACTTTTGGAATCATTAAATTCAAGTTATCGTGATTTAAAAATCTCCAAAATAGAAAACTAACGATCCTTGAAGTAATCAAAGTTAAAAATTAGCAATTTTCTAAGACATCTAGGATTAAAGTAAAGAATTTTTGAGAGAGAGAGAGAACACCAAAATTACAAATTGGCAAATTACAAATTCTATAAAGAAGTTATTTAAAACAATATGGAAAGATATTTAAAATTTCAAGCGAATTCAACATCTAAAATAAACAAACAGCAGCACTTAATCTGTAAATTGAGTTTGTCTAAAATAATCAATAAAACAAAGGAAAAATAATAATAGAAGCAAAATTTAGAAAACACTCACCCTATGGCTAAGGTTGTAGGTCAAAACGAGGTTCCTGGCGAAAGAGTTGGCGAAAGCCTGATAAAAATCCAACACCTCCAGTAACCGATCCCTCTTGATCGTATGGAGATCACAGTAAGTAAGAGCTCGAACATTGGCAGCGCTTTGTCCTACGGATGGGTTTGTCCAGAAGCTATCGCCGAACACGTCACCCTTGCCGAGAATCGCCACGACCTCGTCATCCTGGATCACCTCGAGACTTCCGGTCACGATGAAGCACAACGAATCGATAGACTCGCCTGTGTGATACAATAAATCACCTGGCGCGCTATGGGACATCGTGAAGTGCATCGCCAAAGCACGGAGGCAGCCATCGGAGGCCAATCTGAAGATAAAAGTGTATAAATATGATTGTACATATTGATTACAAGTCGTTATAATTACAAGTCATGATATAAGGATTGCAAAAATCAAAACATATCGATAAAAGATGTACGAATAGCGTACACTTTCTCAAGAACGAATGGCTCGCTTTTATAAGCGAAGACAGGTACATAATTAATTGTAAATTGTAGGAAAAATTGTGTTAAATTATACGCGCCACATAAGGACATCTCTATGCAAGAATACACTAAAATCTAAGAAGAGTGACGAAGCTTGCCTAAATGCAGGGTGTTCGTTGAAGACCTTCCTGTTCAGATGAACGCAGATATCCGCTTTCATATCCTTGGGGCAATAGTTAAGTACCTTGTCGGTGTCTAGGCCCTTGGTCATCGCCCAGGTGCTCACCACGTAATCCATCACACGTTCGCTAAGCGCTTTCGGCACCTCGTGCAGCTTCATGAACTCTCTCACGTTGTTCAACATGTCGTGATACTTGGCCGTGGCCGATGTCATCTGTTGGATGATCGTAGTCACGTGGCCGAAGATCGTGGCGTACAACAGGGCTGTGAACAAACAATCGAACAATTATATAATGACACTTACAGATTTATAGATCAATTCAAATAGAATTTGCTAACGATAAATTAGAACAGCGATTAACAATAATTAAGGATAACGCCTGATTGTCAGTCAGGAAGACACCGATTTTTAACTCTTTGAGCTTCAGGTAAAATTGTAAGGCGCTGGAAACTTCACAAAGTAGTCCAGTAGAGAATAGTTGCAAATTCCTTTTTGTCGTGATCCGAGAGATATATACTTATACACCCTGTGCAAACTGCTTTAATTTTGCACAATCTCCATCCTTTGAAAGTTCGGAGGTGGTAATCAGATTATGAATACTTATGCATTTATGAGAAACGCGAAGACACTTTTAAATTATGTAAAAAGGCAAAAATATGTAAATAATAAACTATCCGAGATATATAACGTTTCTTACATAATATTTAGTAAGTAAAACAAATCTCCATTTAGATTCCGTTTCATAAGCGGTGTCCATTAAACTATCAATTTGTACTAACATCCATACTCCAGTCATACAATCAATTTTACAATACCAACGTTCGCTCTTGAGGATACAAAAATTTCATTACCAATTGGATACCTTAAAAAGATAATCTGATTTTAGTAAAGGTAGTATCATGAACTTCATTAGAGGAATAAAAAGAAAAAATTGAAGAATCGTACCGGCGATGATCATCATGCAGATGGTAAAAATCTTCTCGTTGTCGGTCTCGGCGGCGACGTTGCCGAAGCCCACGGAGGTCATGCAGGTCATCGTGAAGTACAATGCGGTGACGTACATGGTTCTTCTGGACGGTCCTGCGATTAGTTCCGGCGCGGTGCTGGTATTGGTCCACAGATAGCTGTACGGTGACTGGGTGACGTTGGCCAGCTTCCACAGCCAGGAATACTGGACTCCGTTGTCCGCGTCCGACCTTCCTATCGAGTACCTTTAACCCAACAACCCTTCTTATTATATTTATCTTTCTACCATTTTACATTCTCTAATACACGCTATAAAATATAATAGAAATATACAGAGTGTTTCCAATTTTTCTGGATAAATTGCCGAGGCATGATTTACAAATGAGCAGGCAATCGGAAGGCAAATTAATCCAACTACACTTTCTACGACGTTATCGATCTTATATCATCCTAATAAATAATTAGCATTCGATGATTTAAGAAGGAAATCTTATCCTTGCAAATAGAGGGCATAAATGTAGTTGCGAGTTTATATTTTCGCGAAGGAATAATCGAGGGTCTAAAACTTGGATAGAAATTTGTATCCTCTAGTAAATGTAATACTACAAGCAACACTTTACTTTAAGTATCTCATAAATCTTTAACACGTTATATCTATTCTCTGCGTTCTCCTATCTCTAAATCTTCTACAACAGCATAAGCATATTTTCAAAATAGTAGCGAAGAATTTACGGTACAACTCCATATATAACATTTCTCTTAGTTGAAACTGACGAACATCGAAGATCTACCGTTGTCACTTGTTCAAAATACTATAAGAAATAATATTATTTTGAATATACATCAAATGAAAATTATATGACAATAAATAAGAACAAATATTCAAAACAATTACTCGTTATTTTATAACAGCCTGTACAGTGCAACTTTGCTCGATAAGTAAACAAGTCTACAAATATCTCGATATTACCTTGAGAAACGAAAAATGTAAGAAAAAGTATTTCAACTAGTAACATGTAACTATTTTCTTCAATCAACGTTTTTATCCTTTGTCCCATTATACCGTTGCAGTTTGCTCGGAAAAATTGGAAACACCCTGTACAAATGAGAGGCGAGTAGGATTCTCTGAGAACGCGTGAAAGAAGCACGCATGCTTTTTGGTTGGCTAAGATTCGCGTTGAAAAGCTTTCTCTTTCCACGTTCCTCTCTGTTCTTGACCGTTATCCTTGCTTCCATTCAGTAACCGTTCTTCCACTTCTCTTTCTCTGCTTCCTCTCTCTTCCTATTTTGTCTCTTTTGTCTATCCTTTTGAACGAAAAAATATCTGGCAAGAAGGATCACGGTCAAACACTCGAAGCTTCTTTTGGAAACGAGGACGGTTCGCCAACAGAAGATAATAGCGTTTCGAGCGAAAGAGCTCCCGTTACGTTCGTGGTTTCCCGTGATCGTCGATTCGACGATGGAGAACGTCTAAAGGACACGGAGGCTCTTTGTGGAGGAAACGAGCGGAAGGTTAGCATCGTCGTCGACTTTATTCTCTTGCACTCGAGAATAAGCCTCCTTTTTTCTCCATATTTTTCTCTTCTGTACTCTCTTTCTCTTTCACTCGTTCTTTCGTACTCTCTTTCTCTCTCTATTCCTTTCTCTCTTTCTCTTTTTGCCTCGTCATCTTCAAAGAGGAGGCAACGTTAGTTTGAAGCGCTACTTCGTTTATGCCGCTTCGAGCGGGGAAGAAGCGAAAATAATTAAGAAGCGAGGTGAAGGAACTAGGCAGCAGCAGTTTTAATGCGACGTTTCTTCGCGTTTGTTTTTCTTTTTCGATTGTGTGGCTGATCGATCCTTGCCCTGTATTCGCTGGATATCGCGGATATCGGGTCATCCTGAACCTTTTTATCACTTTTGAATAATACAAGCTTTTAGCATAAAAATACTTTTGCGTTGAAATTCAGTATCTTCGTTTGCCAATACCAATAGCATAATAATGTAAGTTTTTCTCAATAATATAAGCTTTTAGAACAAAAGTACGCCTGTGTCGTAATTCAGTATCTTACTAATACAGTATCTCTGCCGATACTAATACCATAATACCATAATACCTCTGAACAACATAAGCTTTTAGGATAAAGATACTTGTGTCTTGAAATGGTAAATCCTCATTTACTAATATTAACGGTACTGTTTTTGATATATTTTCAACGTTAGAGTAACGATTGTAATATCAAATCCAAGTTATCTTGTCGATCTCTAATACCATCTTGATATCTTTGAACGATCTTCATACAGTGTTTAAACGGTCTTGAAGTAACTATAGTCTTGAAACGCTCCTCGGATGCGTCTTGTATACCACGTTGGAATAAATTGTACAGAACGTAACGGCGTTTACTAAAAAACAAACAAGCAAGCAAACAAACAAACAAACAAATAAATAAACAAAAGTGTATGAAACGTCAGAAAAAGTATACTCGTCTAATGTAAATCTTCAGGATGACCCAGTTAGCGTTCGTTGCTATTCTAAAAGCCATGGCAAACTGATTCCTTTCGGGAATGTTCCAATTTGTAGAGAAAATAAAAGAAGATCGAGATTATGATATCTTCTGCGCAATTTCCACCGGAACGAGAGTGCTATGCTGCTGTTCTGTAAAAGCGGCACGGCATATCCTGTGTGCACGTGTACATGTTCTGTATGTGTGTGTATGTCCATGTATGTATATCTTTATTTGTGTCTAAGTTGCACGTGATGCAAAATGTTAGGTTGAGAAAATCGGGGGGAAAATAATGACGTCTAAGGTTTGATTTAGCCGTCAATCCTGCCGCAGCCGTGTTACCTTTTTGTGTGTGGGCAGGGTAAAATCACCTTAAAGTGACGTACCAGACACAGGCCAGCCAGTGAGCAACCAACATGTAGAAACAGAGCAGTAGAATGAGCATCGCGGCTCCATACTCCAGATACCGGTCTAGTTTCCGAACCACTCGGCCAAGACGAAGCAATCTGACCACCTTCAGAGCTGAAAACAGGCTCCCAATGCCGTCCTCGTCGTGGTCGAACGCGTTGAACACGTCGTACGGCAGACAGCTCAGAAGATCGATGATGAACCACGACTTTAGGTAGTTCATTCTGATCACCTGCCGTTTCAATGGAAAATTACATTAGACAAAGTTTTATTCTAACGAGGTGTTCTGAGAGCAAGTGAAGTAGACAGAGGTGAGAAGGGTCGTAAAAGATATTTTTGGCACGTGACAGAGAAGAATGGTAAAGAAGAACGACTCGACATAATTTTCGGCAACTCTCTAGATCCCGAGTTTGAATTATTTGCAAACGAATCCCCGAGAATGTCCTGAGGATTCCTCGAGAATGAATATCCTGTGACGACGACGACGACGACGACGACGACGACGACGACGACGACGACGACGACGACGACGAAGACGACGTTATTAAAACAGATTACAATACATCGAAATTTGACATTTTTCCAAGTTGGCAAATCCCACGATTTAAAATCCCTCGGAATAGGGGAATTTCACAGTTTAACATTTCCCAAAAAAGATAACGTACATTTTTCAAGAGCTAGCTGCCACGGAAGAACAGCGAAGATGGATCATTTCAAAGCGAACTTTTACATAATAATGGATAACGTGCTAGCTTCTGAGCTTTCGTGTGGAACGATGGAATCTGTAAGCGACCGAAGGATTCTCGCTTCGCCGATTCTACGGTAGAACAATGAAAAATACGATATAGCGAAGAATCATCATCTCACGTACCTTTTACACATCGAAATTCAGCAACAAACCTTCGACGAGTAACGATTAACGTACTTCTCTCTACAAATATCGAATTAACCGCCTGAAAGCTAACGTCTATCGGTCCGAGTACAACTCTGCGATACGTTTATTCGTTTTCTACGCATTTCCGTACTTACATGACCTCTACTTTTCTCTATATAGAAACCCTATTTTCTATAAAAGTCGCGGTTAAACTGCAGATATGTACCTTGGGCTAATGATCAATTGTCAAGCCAAACCAAACCGGTTTTTCATGGTGTTTGGTTTTGCGAGGATATTTGTACCTTGGGGTCAGACACCACCTCGCCACCAGGTCCAACGAACGTGGTGTGAAAATTGAGGACAATGTCGATGAAGAATATGACGTCGACGATGCTGTCGACGACCAGCAGGGACACGTCCTCGCTGGTCTTGTTTTTGAACGCGACGTTGTAGGGCACCATGATGGCCGTGTAAAAGGTCAAACATAAAATGATCCAGTCCCAGATCGCCTTGAACGCGCAGTAATGTAACAAAATGTGCGGCGGTGTCTTTGGTGCCTCTTGTCTGTACTGCGGCATCACGTCGCCGCTTAAGGACATCATCTGAAAAATGAGAATTATATCAGCGTTATCCTGCATCGACGTCGTTGTTTCACGCGGCTAAATGAAAATGAACATCTTCGAGTAAAGTTTATTCGTCGATTTTACTATCTCTCGATTTTCAAGTTACAACCGCCTGCTGCTTTTACTTGACAATTATTTAATCACGAGTCTTATCCCTCTTTTTTCTCTATCCTCCTGTTCCTTACACACTGGCTATGGACCCTAGCTCGATAAAGTTCACTTCCTTCGCAGGAATTTTCCAATTTTGATAAACGTTTCAGGCGGCTTGAAATCAGGCGATAAACGCAGAACGGCTCGTACATTTAAATATTGCCGATTACGGTAATCCAGCAATCTCGAACAGGTACAAATCCTCTGCGAATCCGTTAACATTTCCATGCAAATCTCTTCGAAACGGGAACGAATCTCCAACGCGAGTAAATCCTCGTCAAAGTCGTTCGGATACGAATGGTAGTTGGTGCGAGTGGCAAAATCAAAATCAAAATCACAATCAAAATACCTTACCGAATAAAGTGGCAAGATTGTTTAGCTAAAACGATCAGACGCAACGTTATCGTCATTGTTATTTGCTTTATTCAGTGCCGTATCGATCACCGAGGTGATTGACGATTATTTTTATATTCGTTGGCTTAGACAGAATCGACGAGTTAATTAATTAGTTGTCCTTGGGTTGATTAATAGATCTGGAATTAATCGTTGAAATTTCAAATTTCAAAGACCGAACTCTCTGACAATTAAACCCGTTGTATAGAGTTTCAGCGTTTTAATATACAATCGGTAATTTGAATATTTTTGTTCGTTGCACCGAACGAACACTATGCTGTGAGCTTTAATGCATTTGCGGAAAGTTTAAAAAAATGTAAAAACATAAAAGTGCACGGGATCGATGATAATCCTGAAACGCGGTTCGATGACTTTGGAAATGATTAGGCAAGTTAGAAGGATTAATTAACAAATTAAAAAGGAGCGGCGCGTTACTCACAAAAATGTGGATTCGTCGTAACAAGGATTCACAGTTGAACGACTTTAAAAAAGATTAGGCAGGTTACAAGGATTAATTAGCAAATTAAAAAAGGGAAGAAGGGAGTATTACTCGTGAAAATGTAAATTTCCATAAAGATGTACGCGGTTCAGTGACTTTAAAAATAATTAGGTCAATTAGGGAGGACAAGGGATAATTAACAAATTAAAGAGGAGAGGAATATTACTGGTGAAATGCGAATTTCCATAAAGGTTCACAGTTTAACTTTGAATGTGATTAGATAAATTAGCAAATTAAAAAAGAGAAAAAGGGAGTATTACTCGTGAAAATGTAAATTTCCATAAAGATGCACGCGGTTCAGTGGCTTTAAAAATAATTAGGTCAATTAGGAAGGATAAGGGATAATTAACAAATTAAAGAGGAGAGGAAAATTACTGGCGAGATGTGAATTTCCATAAAGGTTCGCAGTTTAACTTTGAATGTGATTAGGTAAATTACAAGGATTAATTAACAAATTAAAAAAGAAAAGGGAATGTTACTCATAAAAACGTGAATTTCCATAAAGATGCACGCGGTTCAGTGACTGAAAAAATGACCAGGTAGATTAGAAATTAATAAGAATAAGGAACAACGAACGAATCGAAAATCTCAATTTCCACGATGATTGCAGTTCGACGACTTAAAAAATAATTAGGCAAATTACAAGGGTTAATCAACGAATGAAAAACGAGATGGACCATTGTTCACGAAGACGTCGATTTCCACAAAGATCTACGGTCTGTTAACTCGAAGGTCATCGTTGCATTGAAAACGAAAAACTTGTAAATTAGATAGACCAATGAACTAATTTAATAAAAGTCCTACTAAGGAATCAGTAAGATATCTTACATGAGCTAAGTGTGATTGCTTCGCGGTGGTTGGCAACGCGGTATCCTTGAGGGCAGGCAGATGGGAGCTGAATTGCGATACAAGAACAGATCTCGACCTGGTGACCGATCTGGCGAGTTTGGCGAACTTGGAGAGGCCACCCTTGCTGTCGTCCGCCTCGATTGGCTGCTTCAGGGCAGTGATGTCCCGGAAGGTCAACAGGAACAGGACCACCAGGTCCCGTTCGTTTTTTATTGGCGCTATTTGTAGAAGCAGCCATAGTGGTGTTTCTATATGTCCGCAACAACAGAACGGAGAAAAGCGTCATTCGTTGGATAATTGCGATTCGATAATTACATTCTATGTATCTGTTTCTATTCTTGACTAATTGGTACATCGTCGTCAACCTAATTAGCTAAGTATTTGCCTTTTGTACAGTGGATATTAAGATATAATTGGCTACCTTGCAGGAAGGCTCTTTTCTATCGAAGATAATAAATATTTCGCTTTTTTTTCCTTTTATTAGAGAGACGTTAAATATTATTCTTAATACGAGTTTCGCCACATCTTTGTTTTTATTCATTTCCTTTCTTTCTTTCTTTCTTTCCTTCTTTCTTTCCTTCGCTACGTATCTCCCACCCGTCCTTTCTTTCGCCTGTCTTTCTTCTTTTCTTCTTTTCTTCCCTGGCCACGCTGCTTTTACTTTTACTTTCTTTTTTTTTCATTTCCTTCCTCTCTGCCTTCCCCTCGACTCTGTTCGGATTGGACAGGTTGCTTGAATTCAAACAACCTGTAATACCCTAACAATGGGAACCTAAATAACAGGTTCATATTTATAATACTTAACTTGAAATCGTTCACGTCAAATCCAATTATCCCAAGGCGCTTGAATTCAAGCAATTTGACTAATCCGAACGAGGCTTCTTTTCTTTTCCTCTCTCTCCCACTCTTCCTTTTCTTCCCCCTTTGTCTCTTCTTTCTCTTCTCCTCCTTCCCTTTTATTTCTTCGCTCTGCCTTTCATTTTCTCACTTCTCCTTTTCTCCTTTCCCTTCCTTTTTCTCTTGTCTTCCTTTAACAAGAATGAAATCCATGTAATGTCTCACAAAAATTTTACATTTTTATAACCAAACTCTCTCAAGTCCCTTATAACAGTAAAAAAAAAAAGAAAGAAAAAAAGAAGAAAGTAGAAAAAATAATAGAGTCTTCAATTTTCTTATAATAAATTTCTATTCGAAAAATATATAACTACCCTTTCCTTCTGCATCTTTGAAAAAATATAAAAATTGTACGTAAATCAAACAATCCTTCCTGCAAGACACGTTTGTTATTCATTATCCATCATGCTACGAGCATTCAAGAAGCAATCGTTTAAATGCTAATAAGCACACACAATGCGATTTATAATTAGCGAATACGATTCGTTTGAATTGGTGAATATATGACCATTACTATACTACTCGGAGATTTCGAATACAAAGATCATCGTAGTTTAATAATAACTAAATGGAAATGAAATGTTTGCAGTACTAAATAGCTGGAACAAAGCATCAATGATCAGAGTGTGCTGTATAACTAATAATTCGTTGTAATAAATGTAAATTCATGCCAACATTCGAGTGTCGTGCGTGTCGAGTGCGTTCATTCGTGTATGTACAATATTAAGGCGAATTTATATTTTTGCACTTTGCACGTGCACAACGCACGATTTAGTCACGGTGATTATAGGGAAAATGACAACTGCAGAAATATACGAAATTTAGAGTCGAATTCATTCGATTAGCTTTGAAAGTGTCAGCGAAATTTCAAATGTTGGAAATTGCAAATTTCGCAGTTATTCGATTAGTAGGAAATATCGAATTTTGGAAATCTGAAACGTTGCAAATTCCAAAGTTCGAGAATTCGAGATGTTGGAAATATTTCATTTCGGGGGACTTGGAGTCTTGGAAATTCTCAGTTTTTGAAATTCTAATTTTCAGAAACTCAAATTTTGGAAATCTCAGGCTCTGGAAGTTTCAAATTTGGAAAATTCCAGATGTTGGCGATCTTTGAGTCTGAAAACTTCAAGTCTTGGCATCTGGCGAATTTCAAGCAACGAGGAGCCCGAATCTCGTACGCGCAAAAGTCACTTGAACCACTGTGAATGAATCATCCGCCGTGCACATCCAAAACATCCGAAAAATCCAAAACATCCGAAACATCCCTTTCAAAATTCGTCTTTGTTTCAAGCAGTGCTCGATCGTTCGGTGGTGTGTGAGTAGTTTGATCGGAGAAATTGGCGATGCAGTTCAAAGAAGAAACTAAACTCAAAGAGAGAGAAAAAAAAAGAAAAAGAAAGGACAAGGAACATATTAGTTGCAGAAATTCTGATATAAATTCTCTAATAATTCGTGCCTAATATTCGTATTAATTACAATTCCTTGGGTACGTTTAATCATTAAAAGAATAATTACATTTCGTCTAGTGCCAGGTACAAAGAGAGGGACGAACATTTGAAACTGAAAATGCTACACGACAGTTTGTCTTTATATCAGCGAGGCTGAGTAAATTTTCCCTTTGCTAGAGCAAAGTATACCTTGTTGGTAATTTCTTTAACGATTGTATACCATCCAACTTTGAGTAATTCGCGTGCTGGTGGTCGAGTTTCTCGAGAATAAGCGCCTAACGAACGAGTCACCCAAGACCAGGGCAATATGTCCATTTTTCGTATTTCTTTTTTTTACCTTTTTCTTATTCTATGCGATACGAGCAATTTGCAAATTACAAAAGCGAGAAACTTTTGCTCTCTCGTCTTTGACGGCTGGAATTTTTCGTTCGACGACTACTTGGCTGTTGCTGGCGATACCGAGTGCTGGCTCGGGGCTAATCAGGGGTAGTTTAGTGCGAGTAGGCCACACAGGGTTTGTAATCCAATCTTCAATTCGATTTCCTTTACGATTTTTCGCCGGAATTGGAATTTTGGTCAGCTCGTTAGCTTTTCTCTTCCACCGCCAATTATTCGATCTTCGTTTCAGTTTCTTACGATCCGCTAAAATAACCGAAATAACAATCGTCCGCGCGTGATGAATTGCCCATTCAGTTTCTTAACGTATTAGCTTCTTAAAAACCACTCGAACAACTCTCGATGTACGAATTTCCCTTCGGTGCATCGACAAGGAACATTTCATTTATTTACGACAGAAGCGGTTTTCCATACAAGCGGACGTTTAATATATTTTTTACAAAATATCGTAGATCTTGGATCGCTAAGGATTCTCGCCTTGTTTTCGTCATAGGATAAGACCAATTTACGTCTGCGCGTCTATACGTCACAGGCATATTCGTCAAATGGCGAATAACTTCCGCCGGTGATCGGAATCGATATTCATCGGACGAATGCTGAAAGATTATTCACGAAAAAAAAGAAAAAAAAAAGATAAAAGAAAGAAATAGAATGAAAGAAATGCTCCTGGAACATTGTGAATGAAACTGTGGGCGAGGGTCGATGGATATTTCAGACTGTTCAGATTCGAGCGGATTTGTTAGTATTTTTAAGCCGCGGAATGGAAAAATAGAAAAGGACAAATTGCGCGAGAACGCAGTGAAATGAAAAGGTGCGATTTATTACACGAGTAGAATTTGTTAATTCTACGGCGACGCGTGTCTTCACCACGGCAAGGACGTCCAATGACAAACGTCCTTCAATCTGGCGAACACTTTTATTAATTTTATCCCTCTTTCCGCTCTGTCATCCCTATCCTCCCCGTTCTCTGCGTCATCGCCAGTCCCTTCGCTTCTGATCTTTTAATCTTTCCAAATACACTCGGTTTGCCGATTGACATTTGGGGAAAAGAAGAAAGAAGAAAGTTTTTTTTTCTTCTTCTTTTTTCAATTTGGAACTATTTCCATCGAATCGTCATCGTTCCGACATATCCGTGTCGTTTAAACACGTTTCCATATTTAATTCATAGATCTGTTCGCTTTCGACGATTTATCGCGTTCGCATTCGCTTAATTTACCGAAACGAACTTCGATAGCCAATCGTTCTACACGTCGTACGTTCTCCAATAATTCTCAGCGCACCTTCGTTTCCACGATATTTCGATGTTATTGAAACACGTATTTAAATTAATCGCGCATCGATCTCCGTCTTTCACGCTTCGCTGTTACTCAGGCGTTTATTCAATTCTTTCGGTGGCCATCGAGTCGTTGAACATTCCGTACGATCGTTGTTCCACGTCGTTAATGGCACGGCTGAGAAAATTTGAATGAAATCTGCTCTCATCGAATTTTATCGAACTCCTCTGTTTCGTGCCTCTGTCTTCGTCGCGTAAAACGCCATATATGTATGTATGTATATATATATATATATTTCAGGTTTTGAGAATTTCCAATTTTTGGAATTCCAAATTTCAGAAACCTTCGGTTTTGAAAATTTGAATAAAAGTTTTTGAAATGTTGGGAATACCAAATATTGAAAATATATACATATACATATATATGTAATTACACGAGTTTGGCGTCAGAGAGCAGTTGCGAAATCCTGTATTTCGTATTTTCAAAAGCGTACATTTTGAAAAGCCTCTGCTCTAAAATTTACATCTTTGTGCACATCAAGCACAGTGCAACTATCGATGCCAAGCGACGATACATTCTCAGTCGTTGAATTATTTTCAGATATATATATATATATGTATTATGTTCAAGTGGAATATCATTTTCGCGGATGTTCGAACAAATTTCGAATCGATTACAAACCCTGGACGAGATGGTTTCTTTTAACGAAAGGAAAATACAATTTGTCTAAGAAGGGGCACCCCTATATATTACGGGTGAGTAATGGTAATTACGAGTGTTTTCGATTGTGACAAACTGGAACTCGCGACCTTTTAGGTAGTCACCGTTAATCACAACGACCTCGCAATAGCCTCGATTAAGACGAAACACACGGCCAACTTACTCTGTGCTTGCCTACGTGCCTGGCGAACTTTGCTCGATCGATTATAGAAAAGTAAACGCCATAATTGTTCAACGATCTTGTTTCCTACACGACGATATCGCCACGATTTTTATGAACATTGAAACGACCCTTCGGCGATCGATGAAAATTTTCTTCGTAGCAAACGAGGAGTGGAATTCTCACAAGTTGAACGAATTAGCGCGAATACGTTTCTTCGCGTCGATACTTTGCGGAAAATCCCGTGTGTTTGAAGTTCTCGAAATTTGGCATCTTCCGGACTCGGGTCTTTGCTAACTCGGGTATTTCGATTTTTCAAATTACATCAAAATTTGGATCTTTCAGAAATCCGAGTCGAGACGAAAATTTGGGTTTCTCGATAATCTGTGTTTTTCGAAACCACAGATTTTCGAAATTACCAAACTACCAAAACTACCGAACTACCAAAATTCGGGGCCACTAAAATTTGCTCCTTTCGAGACACGGATTTCACGAAATTTGGAATTTCCCAAGGGTTTCTCGAAATTACGATTTTTCAAAATTTTTGAAAATTCCACACCAGCGGAAAATTTGTGCCCCTTAAAACTTGCGATTCTCGAAATTCGGATTTTCCAAAATTCAACAGAACCATGGAAATACGTTCCCAAACGTTCGTCTCGAAGTAAGCAAATTTTTCATTCGTTTAAAAGCGTCTCGAAACTATCGTTCCCCCGAAAAAAGAACCGACAAAACCGACGAAAAGAACAATGTCAAGCATAAAATACAGAGATTTCTCTAACACCGTCCAGATACGTAACCTCAACCTAACCTCGATCTAACCTCAACCTAACCCCATCTCCCCGTGAAAAATAGCTCGAACGTTTGCAATTGTGAAAAATTGTTATTGCAAAAAAGACTGTAGCGAAGGAAGAACGACGAAAACGCGGACAAAATAGTAGTATTTATAGAAAAAAGATTGTACAGAAAACAGAAATATGAACGATCGTGGAGATAAATCGTCGTTAAGAATGGCGCGTCGTTCGCCTGGCTGGCAAAAAGGACAAAATCTGCGAAAAATGCCGATAGATACGTGTTGTAATACGTGTGTCTAGTACTTAGGACAAAGATTTCAGGGGGGAATTAACTGAAATCAAGAGTAGGTTGGAGGTCGAATAGCGTCCTCTCATTATGGCCGCCCCTTGGTCCCGGGATCGTTCGACGATCCTTGTACGTGTGTCGTCTCTTGTTCAGGCTAAAGATGGGTGTATAACAATCGTATACAATATACCTCCAAATGTACATTAATACAATATCTATAGATACACAGTTATCTCGCATCGATTGATACTCGGTCACGGTAATTTCCCTGTATTGATCGTTTCGTACGAGAGAAGATGATTTAACGCTAATTAGCAGGTTTTTTTTTTTAGCACGAACGGTTTCAAAGTTTCGTTTAAGGTTCTACGTTCGTCGTTATGCCTTTTGCTTTCGTCAATAGAACGACTAGATTTACGTAAAGTTAGAAAGAACGACGAAGGTACAATGTGAAATGAAATTTTCAAAGCGGTCGTTGCTATCTGATCGACCAGTTTCTCAATTTCTGTTAACGTAAGAATTTACGTAGAGTTAGACGAGCAGAGAACAGATAACGTATGTACAATCTAAAATTAGATTTTGCAGCCGATTATTTCACCGGGTCTGGTATACGGTTGGCGTTGAATCTAACATCGTCATAATAAAATTATGTCACGAGGATACGAGCCATTTATCGTAGCTTCGCAGTACTGGAAACAGTCTCTTCCTAAAATCGATAAGATCGATCGTACGATAGATTTTGAAGGAAAAATGGTCTTATTTCCAATATATAAATATTAGTAGCAATCCTTACAAATGGCCAGAATTGCGAAACAGATTCATCTTGTACAATTTAAATTTGTCGCAAGAGATCTACGTTAATATACTTTTACGAAACAGCGAGCGTTTAACGCGTCAAGTAAGGTGGAAACAATTTTCATAAAGAGACAACTTACGACACACCGTAACAACTCAAGACAGATATAACAAGTTCAAGAAAATAAATTGAAGGGAAAGTTGTCGAGAAAATTGCACGATTCTCGGTCTCGATCGCAATCGCGTATTTCGAAGAAGATACAAGAAGTTCGAAGAAAGGGAAAAATGCTGCGTAGAAGGTAGCAGAGTGAGAAGAAGCATTTTTTCCTCCTCGACTTACGAGACGAAGAGGGCAATTTCATTCTCGCTAAACATCTATCCATACGGTTAAACGTTATCGTTTAGGAAGAGAACGTTTCTCGCGCGTATTTTCAACCTACTAAATCTAAATGATCGTCTTCCATACGAACCAACGAATACAGAGACTCGACCGAATATTAACGTGTCTAACTGCATACTTATATTTACGTATATATCTATGTATAAATATATATAAATTATATATATATGTATATAATAAATTAGGTGTTTTGTTATAGTTTTTGTTATAGTTAGATTCGAGGGTGACTTACTGGTGGGTTTTTCGAGCACTCTTTTGCGAACCTGAGCTAGACATACCTCGTGGGGCACCTTTAAACAGAACACGATCACTCTCGTTATTTCACGCGGTTGGATCGTCAGGAGATCGCTAGGACGTAGGAGGGCGGGTTTTTCTTTTTTTTTTCTTTTTCTTTCTATTTTTCTTTTTCATTCGTCGGACTATTCGTTGGAGTTTTCAATCTGTCTGGGATTCCTTTCGACGCAATCTCCGCTCGTTACTACTGTTCGCTGTCGAATCGCTCGACGAGCAATCGCCACAACAGTCCGCCGATAAATCCGCTTTGGCGAGTTCCCAGCGAAATTCCATCGAATTTCAATCGAATCGTAAGTGGACGATCGATAACGGCGCGCCAAAGTTTCTACACAGATCTTTTGCTTTAAATTGCACGAGCGATATTTGCAGAGTATTATTATATTTGCAAGGTATTTGCAGAGATTCTTTCTTTCTCTCTAAAAGAGATCAATCGTCTTATCGTTGTTTAAAAGTTACGTTGCGCGTTATTTCCTACGACGAATTCGGAATTTCTTTCTAAAAAAAAAAGTGTATTTCGTAACCGGTCATCATCGTTCGAACAAGTCGTTCGTAAGAATCGGCATACGCAAAGCGCCGGTACGATAAGCGTTAAACGCGGGATAGCAGCAGCTTTCGGATCATGTAAAATACGGGAAATGTCAGTGGAAAATCCTGTAGCGTTCGAGGCATACGCGGAACCTCGGTGCAGGTGGAAAGCGTTAGCGTATTTTTCCGATTATCTAGATAGAGGGAAAACCGGACGAGGATCGATGGCAGAATATCAAGGTAGAAGGGGAAACTGGTGTTTCAACGGTTGGCTGTTGCAGCCGCGTTACGACAGGCACGAAATTCCGTTTCAAAATCCTGCGAGTTTCGAAAACGGCGCGGTTGCAGCTGGATTTTTTTTTTTTCGTACAACATTTTACACGGCTTTGTACAAATAGCTCTTGTCAGCATGTAATCACCAGGAAGTGATTCGTCCGACTTTTACCATAGGGACTGACTGTCAACTTTGACGGTCGATTCTACGAATATTTATTCATCACGATATATCATAATAGTCAAATTGGTTCTTCGTTTCTCGTAGAAATGCTGTCCATTTGTAGGGACAGCTATAACCTTTTTGCAAAATATATTACGTATATCGTTGGATGTTTTCTCGTTATTTATTTATTTATTTTTTTTTTTCGTTCCTTCTTCGTCCTTTGCTGCAAATTTCATACTTTTATCATCGGCGGTTCCGGCGTCCAAATTGTTGGAAGCGGCGCTTGTGCAACGTAAAGCAAAGGATCCATCCATGGACTTTCGTCCATCAGCGTGTCAGAGTTGAGACTTTCGTGTAATTCGTTCGATTTCGAAGTTGATTTGAATGTTTCGGGGAGAAAGTGACAACTTGCCCGAAAGCTTCGATCTCGATGATCGATACGTGGGATCGCGAAGGTCGCGAGATTTCCGCGCGTACAAAGCTGCGAGAATCACGGAAAGGTAAAGAAATGGAAAATAAAGTACAGTATAGAGGGATTAGAAGAGTCGTGGCTGAGAATGTCGTCGATCGTGAATGAGACGCCAGGCTGGTGCATATGAAACATCGTTTCCGTGAAATTCCAATTTCACGGCTTCGTGCTACTCCTTCGACCTTTTTATCCCACCGTTATCGTAACGTACGTTCATCGACCGTCGCTACCACTCGTAAACGCGATATTACAATTTCTATGAACATTTCTAGAGAAATGGAAAATTGAACGCTAATCCGACGAGGCCCGGTCGAACGATCGGTTTTCAAAATCTGATTTAATTTCGTCGTTATTCTCCTTGCTCCTCTAACTTTACGTAAATTCTCGTATTATCCGATCAATCGATCCGTCGATTTTCGTCGATGCAAAAATTCCCATAAAGTTAGACGAACGAACTAACAATTCGAAGAAAAAGATAACGACGAACGTAGAACGTTAAAATGTGTTAGAAATTAAATATGGAAACCGGTCATTCGACGAGCCTGGGAAGCTCGGTGTTAAAGACGAAGGGACGCGGTATAAGTTGAAAGACGCAAGGTGCAACTTGCCAATTTATCCTACCAATACTATCGCTTGGAAAATGATCGCGCAAGAGAACTCTGGACGATCTCCAAGAAACTTGGAGCGAATCTCTTACCGTTTCGAAACGAGCGATCCGCGCAAGGATGCAGCGTTCCAAGAATTCTCAAATTCGACGAGTTCTTTACGTAATTCTTGCGAATAGCAAACTCGAGAACATCCTGCAAATTATCTCGATCACATACGTACATATGTACATACGTATGTACACAGGTCCGTAGCTCTGTTACTTTTAAGCTACCGTACCGTGTATCTTATTACGCCAATCTAATTTTCCTCCGTCTGTCTATATTTCCTCTTGCCTTTCTCTACGTATATTCCATTTCCAGCCCGTCACAGATAAGAATAAAGAAACGTTGCGCGTGATATTTAACGTAGAAATTTGATACGGAGACGTCGAAGGTAATAATCGATGGAGAAATTTGATACGAGTATGTTGAACATCGTTGTAGGCATATAGATATTGTTACGTAGCAGTACGTAGCCATACGTAGGAAAATACGAGGGTAGCAATCGCAGAAAGTAACAGGCGTTTACGTGTACAAGTCGTACGAAGCGACGCGACGAGTTTACAGAAGGTCAGCTAGCTTCGTTCGTACGTTGACAGAAATTATAAATTGCAAATTTCCTGTTTATATAACTAGTTTATATAACTCTTTGCGTCTTTCTTGTTACGCCTCGTGTTTTATTAGAAACAAAAATTTCATCTTTTCGCTCGAACATGGTAAGAATAAAGAAGCAGCAAGCTGCGAGTAACGAGGCTCGCTATGGCTCAAGTAGCTGTGAAAGTAAAAACGTTCGACGTCGAGAAGCAAACGTCGATGGCAGTGAGTAGTAATCTGCGATACTATGTAATAAACTCGACACCGTTAAAAGTTACCAGACGCGTCGGTACTCGGAGAAAGTTACGTCGGGTAAAACGAGACAAACGGTTCCGTGATAAACCGACAATCAGGAAACTTCGAATCGGACGATCCTCGCGGTACAGACGTTGAATTATTCGAGAACGATTCTATGCTGTGAACTTTGTATATTATTATTTCTGGATAATGTAACCATTGTACAATTACTGGACCGTTGTTTCTCTACTCGATTGCTTTACTCAAATTTCTCTCAGATTCGCTCGAATTTGCTCAAACTTATTCAAATTCACCCAATATCGTTCAAATTTGCTGAAACTCACACGAATTTATTCGGATTTGCTCAAAAACTCGCACAAATCTACACAATTTTGTTCGGATCTGCTCAAAGTCGCTCAAATTTGCACAAATTCACCCACGTTCGCTCAATTTTGTTCAAACTTGTTCGGTTTTCTTCAAACTTGCTCGAATTCACGCGAATTTATTCAGATTTGCTCAAACTCGCTCGATTTCGCTCAAACTTGCTCGAATTCGCGCGAATTTATTCAGATTTGCTCAAATTGGCTCAACGTTGATCAAACTCGCTCTGATTAATCCAAAATTACACAATTTTGTTCCATCTTGCTCAAATTCATACAAATTTACTCGGATTTGCTCGAACTCGCTCAAATCTACCCGAGCTTGCTCGAACTTGTTCAGTTTTCTTCAATCCTGCTTAAATTCACGCGAATTTATTCAGATTTGCTCAAACTCGCTCAAATTTACACAAATTCACTCGAGTTCGCGCGATCTTGCTCGTACTTGCTCAAACTTGTCCAATTTTGTTCAAACTTGCTCAAATTCGCGCGAATTTATTCAGATTTGCCCAAATTGGCTCGATTTTGTTCAAAGATGCTCAAATCCAGCCGAATTTATTCAGATTTGCTCAAATTCGCTCACATTTGCACAAATTTACTCAAACACGCTAATTTTATCGATTCGCTGAAATTAACCGAGAGTGGAGGAGCCTCCTCGTGGCGCCAGGCTGTTCGATCGTCCAAGTTTCATTTAGTTTAAAACAGCGATGCGAATCGAAAGTCTCGACGACGACGAGGTGCCGTTCGTAGCCGCACTTTTGCTCGTTGAACGCTGAAAACGTTCGCCCATGAAAGGAATTTACGGTCGAATCGCGTCACTTTACGGTAATAAGACTGTGGTCGAATCATTCGTGAGACGACGAGCACGAGAATTAGATACTGGTAGAGAAACCAGATATTCCATAGTAAACGTTTTGATCGCTCGTCTTCCATTACGCTGGATCCGAAGAAACGTGTCTGCGGTTCCGTTACGAACGACCGACGCGTCGTTCCAAATTGCCATTTCTTTCCTTGCAAAACCCAAAGTGTTCTTGGGTGGATGATACCTCGCAGGAAACGATAATTTATAGGACCCCCGGGTGGAAGCGACGGTTATGCGAACACCCGTAACGTTACGATAAACCACGTTACGACAAGCGTTGAAACGGGAACGATGGTTGTATCGAAAGATACCTAGGTACTCGAACGACGGTAAAAGCTACGCATAGGGAGAAATCGTTCGAGGTACGTGGAATGCAACGAACGTCCAAGCTTTTGGGAACAAATCTTTGTTCTTCGCACGTTCTCCAAATAGTTGATCGGAACTTATTTTCTGGATAACCCTTGTATTTAACAAATGAAGCATTTAATTATCCTAATATAAGATTAATATAAGACACCGATAATACGTGGGATAAAAGTCGAAGAAAAAAAGGGAATCGTTAGAGAGGACACGACGGTTTCGTACGCACCAACCTAACGAAAATAGGAAAAAAAAAAAAGAAAGAAAAGAATGACTATTCAGAAATGAACGGTAGAATGATGGTCGATGAAGACAAAAGGGAGAGTTGCTCTCTCTCTCTCTTTCTCTCACTCGATTTCTGATATACTCGTGTTGTAGTAGTAACATATAAGTACTCGTACTGATACACGAGGCGAGTCTGCGTGAACCAGGCGACAGTGACGACAACCAACAACACGTGAAAACACACGAGAAACTGTCAAAGCGACAGTCCACGATTATACAGATGAATGCAGACAAAGTTCGGTATTCGGTGGTCGACCAGCGTCGAACATGCACAATGATACGTCGTTTTCGTGCCTCGAGGCGTTCCGTCGGAATCATTTCGCCGGCAATCGACGACTTCCGGCCATCTACAGGCTGCAAAGGCTTCGAATAGCCTCCACGTTCTTCGTCCCTCGTAGCGCGTGTACCAATACATACACCTATCGTTACACTCTTCGTATACTCGGTTTTCTAAATAAATATAGTCGGTTATACGTATAGTTGGCTATCGAGCTATACGCTGTTAGCGCGATAGTTGAATTGAAATATTCGAGAAATATCACGAGCAACGCTAATTGGTTTTTATCTTCCTTCAGCTTAATTCTCTATTTTTGCTTCGAGTATTCTAGGAATTCTTTGTCTCGGTTTTTTTTGGGAACGTTTCAAGCTACGTCGAAAAAAGGAATCTTCTTCCTTAGATGCGTATCTTCTTACGTATCGTAAGAAGAGACTTCTTAAAGTAAACGAATCTCCCCGTCGATTGGAAGATTCGTAAGAAAATCTTTGTCGAAACGAGTCTCTCCTTTACCAGTTAGCTGTTTTCGACGAGTATACTCGTCGCGAAGAAATGGCGATATTCTGTCTTACGACGAGCATATTCGTCACGCGTAAAAAGAAAAAAAGGAAAGGAAAATGAAACAGTCATTTCATCACAGCTTAATCCTGTATTATAACAGCCACGCACTCTCCGCGTTCGACGAGTATACTCGTCGCGAAGAAATGGCGGTATTTCGTCTTACGAAGAGTATATTCGTCACGCGTAAAAAGAAAAAAGAAAAGGAAAATAAAACAGTCATTTTATTACAGCTTAATCCCGTATTATAACAGCCACGCACTCTCCGCGTTCGACGAGTATACTCGTCGCGAAGAAATGGCGGTATTTCGTCTTACGACGAGCATATTCGTCACGCGTAAAAAGAAAAAAAGAAAAGGAAAATAAAACAGTCATTTTATTACAGCTTAATCCTGTATTAGAACAGCCAGGCACTTTCCGCGTTCGACGAGTATACTCGTCATCGTTTACTTTTTGTCACGCGTTTTAGGTGCACGCTTTTCAAGGAGCTGGCAACGGCTAACTGGTTAACAATTTGGAATTTTCTAGTAAAAATTCCATCAAAGAGAGACTGGCTAGCGAATGAAAAGAATGCAACCGTCTCCTCTTTTTTTTTTTATTGATCTTACAAGCGAACGATTTTCAACGATCTTAACCGACCAGGATCTTTAATCTGTTGGATCTGATTTTTATTTGCCTTTAAAGTGGAAATCGTCGATTCCGGCGATGAAAGAAGCCACGAACACCACACTTAAGCTTCTCCCATGCGAGGTAAATATCGTAGGGCTACTTACTGTTCTTCTTGTATAGCAGGATCTCGAATTGATCGTGAATCTGGCCCTCGAGGCATTCCTCGATCCTGGCGATCGTCTCTTTGTCCGTCAACTCCCCGTACATGAATCCGCAGCGGCAGGACTTTTGCATAACCTAACGGCAGATTAATCTATTTACATCGCTATCTAATCCATTCGTCGTTGAAAACGACGAAACTTTTAGCGTGCAGCAGTTGTCATGGTTCGATGTTGGAATTTAGTGAAAATAAAGAGAGGACGGACGTATAAAAATTGTCTATTAAAGATTGACAGAAATGTGCAAGTAGGAAGCGGCAAAAGATCGGAAGTAAAAAATTGGCAAAAAGTTGAAATCAGAAATTGGTAAAAATTTGAGGCAAGTAATTCGCAACAGTTTCATATCGAGGATTGGTACGAATTTTAAAGCAGAAATTTGTTAAGGACGTCGAATTGGAGATCGGTAAACATTTGCAAGCAAGAATTTACCAAAATTTTCAACAAAGTTATCCTTTTATTTTACGGAGAAATTTCGTTGGATGCACTTACTCGAAACGTACCGTATCTTTATGTAAAAATATTAGAACGGAAAGTAAACGAAACTGAGATACATATTCTTATTAAACAAATGTTATCTTCGTTAAGAAACAGTGTGTGTAAAATGTCTTAATATGCCAGCGTCTGACCTTACATCTACCAATACCCCTACCATCGAATCACCACAAGCATTTCCTAGCATATTTCGACGTTCGGCCGAGAAAACCGAACGAAAGCAAAAGAAATTCAATTTCCCCTCTCAATTACAACCATCGCATCTTTCCAACAACGAATGCCACGAACAATTCCATTACGCTTTCGCTCGTATAATGGAAATCCCACGGTGGGTAAACGATAAATTCGATTCCTTGTGCATCGGGACGTTTCTAGTTACGATAAATCCAACGTAACCTGGCAAATTTAATTACGGACAGAGGGAGAGAGGGCGAGCAAGAGGACGAAATAAGTAGGAGAATTGGTAATTAAGCGAAACGAAGGAATCGTCGCGAGATTAGATACATTGGATGTTTATTGGATTTTTTGCATATTGGCTGTTTTTTTCGCGGTCTGCGTCATCGGGAAATTAGATGGAAAGCGGCTTCGGCCAGGTGCGACGTACCTGCGCGACAAACTACAATCGCGTTAAGCCGGTTACGTACACGCTAAACGGTCAGGATAATCCGATTATCGGGCGTGATTTTCGCGAATGAAATTAGTGTCCGTGAACAATCACGGTTTAAAGCTGACGCAGCACTTCTTAGAACTGTGAATCTCACTCGTACGGGATCAGAATCGATAGAATTAAGCTGGGTTTGCATTAGTTCTGTCGCTCGGATCGAGCGATTACGTTCCTGTTGGTCGACTAGGAATTGCTCCATGTTTACGTTATGCCAGTGTTTGTCGAAGCATTGCGAAATTTGGTAGACATTAACCGGTTAACCGCGGGATTCAGCTTTGAAAATGCCTCGCGGGGTGCGTGATTAAAGTCAAGCATCGACGTATATATACGTCGAACGCAGTTAACTGGTTAATGGCATGGATAAATTGTACTATTCTTCAGCTAGCATTGGACGTCGAGTCGTCTACACGTCAGTCGTGCCGAAATAAAATTTCGACTCGACGTATATATACGTCGAACGCAGTTAACTGGTTAATGGCATGGATAAATTGTACTATTCTTCAGCTAGTGTATTAGTACTATTCTCCAGCCGTCTACACGACTCCAGTAACACTGTTCTCGACGGTGGAGGTAAGAATTGAATTGAAAAGAGGACTTTCGATCCAGTCGTTGGACTGTCACTCGTTGGACCAATGCAAACTCAGCTTTATAGAGCGGTGAAAATTTCTTGCAACCGCCAGGGGCGGGAGAAACGAAGAATGTCAATCATTTGTCAACGAACGACGAAGAAGAATTCTTGAAATTATTAATCGATAAAACGTAATACAGCGTATATCTAAACTAGTACGTAAACTGTGTATCTTGTTTTATTCTCTGTTAAAGCAAGAGGAAAAGTGTATCGACTCGCGTATTCGTTGCATTTTATATTTTCGTTCCAACTTTCCAACCAAGCATTTATGAACCATTATACGAAGAAATTCTACTCACATTTTCACCCATACGATACGCCGGCAAAGTTTGCATACTAAACTGCGAGTCACCCCGTATATTAAAATTGTTCCTAGCGCTCGTAACTCGCGATAATTGAGCTCCATAGCTTCTGAAACGTATCTTCCTTTCATTATTATTCTTCTACTTTCATCGCGTTTATACAATTATGAAAATATAATTGTTAATATTCTAATATTATAATATCGCGATAAAAATATCATTGAAACTGGAATACTAGAAGCGATTTCCCTGCAACCATATTTGCAACTGTTTACGTTTTCGGATTTTCTGTGGTTTCCGATGCGAGGATATTATGGAACGAAATATGCCGAACGATCGTTTCTCTATGGAAACTCGATGCGGCGGATTATCGTAAGTTGCTTGGTCGGTGGAACAAGTTTGAGAAAGGCAGGAAGGGGTAAATTAAAAAGGAAAGTCCGGCCGCAAAACGTTTGCCGTGGGACGAAAGAGGCTTAAGAAAAGCGGAGAACAGGCTATTTACCTCGGCACGATTATAGCCAGAGATTTTGCAAAAGCTTTCGTTGCAATAGACAATAGGGAAGTCGACGATCTGAGCGTTCGCCAGGAGAAAACTGCTGTCGGCTGTGAACAGACAAAAAGAACACACGCAAAGATTAGCTCCTGTTTTTCCCATTCTTTCTTACGATTACGTCGAAGAAGAATTTGATTAAAAAATTATATCCGAGAAGAAGAGTTATCTAAAAAGGAAAAATCGCCCCGCGTTCATTCAAATTTCTAATTAAAATCCAACAGATTACGAGAATAATCTTTAATTAAATTCTTCTTTCCTTATTTATTTCGTTGTCGTAATAAATCCCTGACTTTATCATAAAAAGCATTACGATTGTTTAAACATGGATCGGATCCACGTTCCTTCCATCGATATTTCTTTTGTTGAGGTTATTTTTGGATATTTGAATAGAGGAACGCATGGATAAATTGTAAAGTAGAAATATATTTAAAACAGAAGTGTAAGTATAAGTATGAATACAATTTGAGCTGGTCCAGATCCGCACGTTGACAATGTTACTTTTTAAGCAGGATCCCCGAAGCCATCGTCGCCTGTCTATTGTCTATAATCTGCCATCGTCGCCTGTCTATTGTCTATAGCCTGCCATCGCCATCTGCACAAGGCGTGTTCCAAGATGGCTATCAGTGATTGAGAGAACTAAACAAATCAGATGTAGAGTTTTCTTAGAAGTGCTAACCACTTCAACATCTTTCTTTCTTTTTCTTTTATTCGTACGATCTCGACGAAGAACAACGGCAATTCACGACGTTTCCTGTACGTTTCCTCTTCGTAGCATCCAATTCTTGAATACGATATAAAAGATACTATAGCAAGAAATATAAAAGTACTAATAAGTACTAATTCTATTAAATCGTTATTAAATGAAGTTTAATATATCTGGACCTCGTTAATCGGTGTATAAATGGGATGGCGTGCCGATACTTTTTACAGCCACGGTACGCGAAGAATGGTAGAAAACAAGCTACTTTATCGCTTCTATAACCTGCTGGTCATAAATGTTGCAACATCTACTCGTTACGTTTATTGCTTGCGCTTGAACTTCTAACTTTGTTACGTTATTTAGTACTTTCAAATAAAACGAGTGGAAAATAAGAACAATGAGAAGCGTTGGATCCGTGCCAAGTATCGGCAGTCCTCGTATCTTTATTCGTATATTTACGGGTGGCAGTGTATTTTCGAAAGAAAAAACGAAAAAAAAATAATGTATCGTCAGATAATATTTGCAACGTTGAAAACGTATCTGAAGTTTGAACAGGACACGTTTCTTCCTCTGCACGTTAAAACTGATCCCAATGATTTAAGTACTCCCGATTTAGCTACTGCTGCGCTACAACTTTAATACACGCGTCTCTTAAAAATATTTAGAAACAAAACTTTCCACGTAGCCGCCGTGGGCAGATATTAAATTAAATTGCTCCTTTCTTATTTACTTAGACATTAAAACAGCACCGTGATATCCTAATCCGTATTTATTTAGCCGGCGACGTTTTCCGCGCGTAATAAAGCCGGAATAATAATAACGACGACGATTTTCCGCATAGCTGGCGTCCATTTTCCGTGGAAATTCCAACCTCTTCGGCCATGCCGCTCGGTCAGGTTTCCTCATCCACTTATTCGCTCGCGGCGCACGTACCGCATTAACGAGCTTTATACCTTTATTCGAGCCGCGTCGACCGGAGAAAAATCGTGGAAATCGTCATTCACGCGTCCCCTGCCCCCTTGATCCAATTCCCATTTCAAGTCCGTTTGAAATTCTTTTGACATCGCCAGTCTTCTACGGCTACGTTAACTCGCCGGAGAAAACCGTTTTACGCGGACAGTTACGGAAGTTTGCACACGCTTATCGAGTTTCTCGTGTCTCACTTGCTTTTGATAGACCGAGAACGGCGTGTCTCGGCGATTTCAATGAACCTGAAGAAAACAACTCGCCATGATCAACGTTCCGCGCTATTTTTCCCTATGCAAGTAACTAGCTTAGTTTGCGAGATGCTCGCGAGAATCTTCCATACGATTCGTGTTACGATTACGCTTTATTTTGCAGCAGGCGGCTGTACTTTCACACAGAGTTCTATTTAATTTCAAGTCATCGACGAGACGACGAGATGACGAGAATAATTTTGATTTTCCGATAATTAATCGAGGTGATTCGTTTGAACTGATCGATGAGAGACAATTTCGATATCGCGTAGAGAACAAGGGAAAGAATATGGGTTGAGTTGAAACAGTATGCGACCGACATTACGGCCGGTGATGCTAGCGTGAAATAACTTTCGACGAATCTATCGGCGTGCGAAATGTTGCGTTAACCTAATTTTAACTCGATTCTAACCTACACGTAACCTGTTCTTTTCCTTTTTCCTTTATCCCACCGCCTCCTCTTTGATACATCTCCGGATCGCTTTTAGATGCATAATAACTGCAGAGATGTACTCGGTACTACCGGCAAGGAGTTCATCGGAATAGCACGCCAAAACACCCGACACGCTGTGTATATTTCGATAACATCCATCTACTATATTTATCGTGCTCGCCTTGTGGCTAATTTCCGTTGTGTTTCGTCGTTACTCGTCGCTATTTTCCCGACATTGTTTCCTTGTAGCGTCTCTCTTTCTTTTTCCACTTAGAATACGTTGTGAAGTTTACGAAGATCGTTCGACACCGAGATACCCTGTATAATAGAAAGAAAAACAAGCAAGACGTACGTAAAACACGGGTTCCATTCAAATTACCTACGTAGACTTCGCCGAAGACAATTCACCGACAATAGCTTTGACCGACAATAGCGTCATCCGGCTGGTGGTATTAGCACAGGTAAATGCTAGGGGATTTTTCTTCCCGTAGATTTATTGCTGCGGATGGTTAATGGCCCGCCTGATCAGGAAAGCCAATCCAAAGCCAATACGGAGCACAAGCTGGCTAGCGATTAAATAAGTTTCTCTTGGATTTCAATTAATCAACGTTGAGTTTTCCGTGTAATTTTAACGCTCAAAACGATATCAAACTTGCGACAGACCACAGCGATGGTCCGTGTTTGAGCTGGCATTTTTCATGCTTCGTTAACTTCAGTAATAAATCTATATAAATAAAAATCCTTTCTCATGTGCCTGTGGTAATACTGTCAGTCTGTTAAAGCTGTCATCGGTGAAGCGTCGATCAAATTTCGCGTCGGTGAAAACAGGAATAGTAAAACACGTGTATCTGTCGCGATGTTGGAATAAATAAAATCGCCGCTGCTGCTGCTGCTGCTGATGATGATGTTAATTAAGGAGAAAATGCGATTCAACGAAAACCGTGTAACGGAAAGATAAAGATATTTCATAGATGGAAGGTCGCTGACACTGAAAAACGTTTGAAAGGAATAAAAGTGCGACCGAAGAATGTGCAAAGGAAGGGAAACTGAGAGAAGATTCATTGGCGTATGGTTGGCAGGCTGAGCGAGACCGAAGAAAAGATCCTTGAATATGGCCAGACAAAACAGCGAGAAACCGAAAGTGTCAAAAGGAATCTGGAAAGCGAAAGTTTGGCAGAAGACGCGATGCAGACAGACTTTTTCTTTGCGAAGCGTTGATTCGTCAGATTGTAGCGTCTGTGCTGCAACTGTCTGGCGAAAAGTAAGCGACGACGAGTATACTCGTGAAGCACGGAATATGTACGGCTGTTGCAATATAGGGTTAAGCTGCGATGAAATGACCGTTTTATCTTTTTTTTACGCATGACGAATATATTCGTCGTAACGCAAAATACTGCTATTTCTTCGTGACGAGTATACTGGTCAGAAATACAGTTAACTGGTTAACGGTGTACAGAAACAGTATTACGTAATCGATGTTCCTCTACTTTTCCCTGCCAATGGAAAAGTAACTCGATCGGTTCTAATTTAAGATGAATTATATATACATATATATGTATGATTCAAGATAATTAAAATTTACTGAAAAAGATAGAATTGTTTATAGTTTGACCGAAATCGTTCTGGAACGATAACGAGACGATAGAGCGAGAGTAAAGCGAAAGCGTTCTTATCAAGCGGAAAATATTTATCGGTGACGCGATATAAAACGAAGATAAGAAAAATCTCTCGACTATCTGTAATTTGATCCTCGTTTCGCGAAAACCGATAATTCTTTCAACGAGCCGTGAATGGACAAGAAATTATGAAATTCTCGAGTTCGCTCTCAACGTGTAATATAGAGGCGCGCTGGTCAACGCGGCTCTACCGGAGATTCGCCCGTGGTGAATTTCTATTTAAGCGGAGCCGCTCCTTTCACCGACTCTGCCTTAATTAAAGTCGATGGTTTTTTCACTATTTCTTCATCCGCCGCCATTACGAATCGCCAGGGAATTCTCGACCCCGTACACCCTTCGATTCCAAACTCTTCCACTGTTTTCAGCAACTTTTATATCATCGTATAAACTGGCCAGCAAAATTAGTAACCAGTTAGCTGTTTCTGACGAGTATACTCGTCGCGAAGAAACAGCAATATTTCGTGCTATCACGAGCTCTGTCGATAACGAAATTAAGAAATAAAACAGTTATTTGATTGCAAATTAATTCTATATTATAACACTCACATGTACTCCGTGCTTGACGAGTATACTCGTACTTTTTGCAGTACACTTTACGTACACAATTTTCGAAGTTTTCGAACAGGTCGTAACAGCTAATTGGTTAAATCGATGATGTTTATCGTGTAATTTGTTATTGAACGTTATACGATATCATTAAATCGATGATGCTTATGGCGTGGATAATTCATGATCGTAGATTAATCGTGAACCGTTCACGATTGGTTGGCTGCACTTTCGTGAAATTCTTCAAAATTTACTGCCAAAGCGGCTGATCGATACTCGTCTTATACAGGGTGTCTCATTTTAATCCAGCCATGTAACTATCTTCTAAATTATACATTTTTCTTTTAAATACCTATATTGGACTTACGACTGCTGGCTCTGTTGAGTCAACCAGCAAATTCGACGCTGTGGATATCGCGTGCGTATGGATAACGCTCGATAGTGTTTTCGCTCCGTTTCCATGTACTATACATTACTCAAAAAAAAAAAAAAAATGTTATTTGTTTCCAATAAAACTCGTTCCGTTTCTTGTTATAAAATTTGTCGTTTTGTTGGTAATCTTATGACGGTGACAAATCTTATGTAGGTGGACGTCCCTCCTAGATTTCGAGGTGATCTTTGTCCTTATAAATGGAACTATACATTTTTTATACACCGTTCGATGCAGTTTTTAATTCCCTACGAGAAAGTGTTGGGGTATTTGGGTCGAAAAATAATTGGTTCGAAAGATACTCTAACTTTAATCTTGCAAAACTTCTTATTGAAATTAACGTTGAAATATCTCTCAAACGGAGCATTTTTAAGATACTCTACAGTTTAATGCTTCTCTGCAGAGAATGGGAAACGGCGTGTCGTAAAACAGTGTAGAGATGTAAAACATGGTGTATAGTTCCATTTAAGAAAAGGAAGGTAATCCTGAGACGTCGAAGGCGCCTCCACCTAGACGAATCTGCTGGTCATCGTAACACATCTCCTTTGAAACGGAAGAAATTTTATTCGAAACGCAGTTTTACAGTAACGTATAGTTCGCGAGATATCTGCACGAATCGATTAAAACGAGTAGACACTCTGTGTATGATTCGGCTAATTTCCCCTGCATTCTACTTTGTGCATCTAGCGATAGATTTGGCAAATGAGCAGCTTATACGATCTCATTAAATGGACAACGTTCAATGACGTAATTTTTTATTAAACGTTCTATGATGTTATTAAAGTGACGATGTTTATGACGTAATTTATTATTAAACGTTATACGATGTTATTAAATTGATGCTGGGTCATGATGCAATTTATTACGAAAGCTTATAGGATTCTATTAAACCGATCGTATAAATTCGATATCTCAACGAACACGAAACAGCGAAGGGAAAAGGAAAATGTTACCCTTCAAGACACCTACTTGGGAGGAGCGTTTTCTACGTTTTCGCGTGTACGAGTTCGTACGTGTTACGCATAGTTTCACGCGACCGTTGGACGAAACACGAACCAAGTCCGCGCGCTCTTGCAACTTTCCTTCGTTTCCACCGACATTTGCCATTTTCTCACGCGTTTACAGGCGAAAAGACGATAACGATAATCGTAGGCGTGCACAGGTACCCGTGTACTAGTGCTGCACGCAACGCGAGCAAAAGCTCGATTCTATAACGTTGGTACCGACGCACTCTCCTGACCTGGCACGTTCGATGGAAACGGGTCAAGGCTACGTGCACCGACCCTATGCAACTTTCTACGCGGCTAACCCACCCACCTATTATCCTCTCGACCATCTGGTTGGAAGTACTCATTCATGCACCTGGTGGGAGAATTTCTACCCTCCTTAAGACGCGAAATAACGCCACAGATTCAAAGTAACAGTCGTGCCAAACATCGTTTGGCGGAAAGTCACGGCGAAGAAGTTAATTCTTATTCGAACGGAAACCAGCCATCGATAAGTCTGAAGGAAATTTCTCGGAAGATCGAACGATTAAGAGACGTTTATCTTTTAATTGCTACGATTACGAGTAACCATCGTCGACCATAAAAATTTAATTTCGCTCATCACTAACCGATTTAAGCGACAGGAATTTTTCTTTTCTTTTCTATTTTTTTTTTTTTTTTTTATTTGGTTACCAACGAGTAATTATCGACTGCGAGAATTTTATTTTGGTTAGAGATAACCATTATGGGAGACGAAAAGATTGTTTTAGTCATCGACGATCATTACTGATGATGGAAATTTCATTCTGGCTATCGGTAATCGGTACAAATGAGCGGAATTTTTCCCGGTTACCAATGATCGTTATCGACCACCAGAATTTTATTTTGGTTAGCGATAACAATTATGGGAGAGGAAAAGATTGTTTTATTTACGTCATCGTTATCAATGATGGAAATTTTATTTTGGTTACGAAGAATCATTACAGTCGATGGAAGTTTAATTCTGGTTACCAATAACCATCGTCGATGATCAACATTTTCTTTTCGTTACCGATAACTATTATCAACGACGAAAAATTTTATTCTCGAAGAAAAAAGAAAAAAGAAAGAAAGGCAGAAACGAAACGGAATGATGTTCGAGGAAGATCATCGACCGAATGATTTCGCTGAAACAGATATATAAATATAATACGTGCTCGTTGTCGTTTAGTTCTGCAATATTCTCAGCGATGTAATTTTCTCGTTTCCCTAATTCATTAAATTTTTAGATCGAGAGGGAAATCAACGAAACGAATATAGATGCTACTTGTACCGATAGCGTAGCAATTCCGAGTACAAGTAGTATTTTTGTAATACTCTCTTAAAAGAATCAGCGAGAGGAACGAGAGTGAGAGAGATACGAAGTGGTCTCTCCTCGCGATGATAAATTGGATGATAATTCACAAGCACTTCAATCGGTATACGAAATCGAAAATTACGAGGAAGAGAGGCGTCCACATCCACACTGAAAAAATTAACGATCCATTTGGAGGAGAAGTATGCGATATCGCGTGTAGCGAAATTAGTCACAATCGTTCACGCGGTACCAGCCACGCGATCCAGCGTGGAAAGAGCATTTTCAGCTCATAAATTGTTCGCAGAACAAAGAGCAGGGATGCGACAAGAGGCGACGCTCCTGACAAAGAAACCGCTTGCAAATAGAGACGAAACGATGCAACCGATTTAAATGTCCATTCGGCAAACTTCGGTCGTGATCGGTAACTTGCGGTAAAGTCACAGGCTCGTGCGCTACAGCGACTTCCAAAACTGGGATTTTGGTCATTTTTAATTCGTTTTGTAACTCGTAGTAACGTTGATCGATTTCGATGAAATCGTCAGCGTGTGTACAACCGAATATATACGTATGTGCGCGTAATAATATAAATGAAATTTTTATTTCGTTGTTACAATGTAAGCATATATAATCTGTGCAAAGACGAGACGTCACACGCATATCACGTCGATTAACGATATTGAGAAAATACGTCTATCGACGTATCCACGCGTATAGTGCATCGAGTGAAACGGTCATAGTGAAACGATCGTAATTAAACTCGAACGTCACTAGTCACACAGGCGATAGTTGGAGGCGCGGTAATCAAATTTTGATTAGGTTTACCGCCTCGTCTTGTTGGACAGACTATACGCATGGATATGTCGATAGATACGTTACATCGATATGATTAACCGATGTGATATGCGTATAATATTACGATATTATAGTATTATAATATTCATAGAATTAGTCAATCAATGATATAGTATCGTATCGATAAAATTGCTGCTGGTTACTACCATGTACACGTTTATAATTACAATTTGTGTACAACAAGTGGCTAACGATACGGTATTAGCATTTCGTTTGTAACTCCAGTTTACGTTAAATTAAGTTTATTTTCTAGCGAACACCAAGTAAGAGCAATAGAACGTCGATTGTAATTTGCGGCTCAATAATTTGGCCACGATATAACGTATGTCGAGGGAAACGTCGTTCTTTCCCTTTCTTTTCTCTTCATTGTACTTTGGCATCGAACCATAGTACGTACGTTCCTCGTGTCATTGCTTTTATTTCGCTGTTCGCTTTTCGCTGAGTTGAACACGTGTCAGCAGAGTGGAGAAGAGCAAGAACGTTAAAAAGTTAGAATATCGCTTGCGTCGATAATATTTAACAATCTGGTGTTGACGCACGTGCAGAAAGAATTGTCAGTTAGTGCACGAAATTCGAGCACATTTTATACGAGAAAATTTAGGACGTTGGCAGTTTAGTAAAATATATAGAAATTTGTGGGTAAAATCTTCCACGAAGCCCCACTTGCGGTAACCTTCTCCTGGTGAGATTCGGTAATCGGTAATGCCGGATCCAATGGCTGTAAAATTCTCGAAACTTGAGAATATTTATCGCCAGATGTTCGTGTATTTTACTCGTAACATATACTTTTCTAACGTACCTATTATATCTATATCTATTTCGAGAGCTATAATCGCATTACGCATTTCTTATTTCCAAATTAATCTTAATTTTATAAGATTGATATAGATACCTAGGAGACCATTATTGGATAATGGGAAACCATTACAATATACAGAAAGTGACGATACAAATACATCGTTAGTTATTAGATGGTTCAGACGAGGTGAACAGACACGTCGAGTTTAGCCAATTCAAATATACCGCTCGTCCGTACGATCAGTTTAAAGGGACAAGCCATCGACTAACCGTCGTAACATACATAAGCGCGAATAAAAATATTGTACCACGATATCTTTTATTCCATTCTTCGTTACGCATATTTTCATACTGCTTATGTTCCTTTGCATAATAAAACATACGACTTTGACGACTAATTTTTTTCCTAAACCCCAACCTAACCTCAATCACGCGAGTAACGTTAATGGCAATTGACAACGATCGAACGTAATCGGAAAAGATTTGTTTTATTATCGTCGATATCGGTAAGCGGTAACCAGAAAAATTCGTTCGTCATCGATAATGGTTAACCAAAAAATTCTGGCCATCGATAATGGTTACTGGTAACCAAGAAACATCCCTATCATTTATATCGATTACTGGTAACCGGAATCAAATTTCAAACGTCGATAATGGTTATTCGTAGCGAAAATAAAACGAATGCCATCGATGAAGACTATCGGTAATCGAACAAGTTTTAATCATTCGGGATGGTTATTCGCGAACGAAACTTTTCGTTTCTATATATTTACTCTTACGCCGTAATTTCGAAAATTTCTCTCCTAACAGAGTATGACGCGTGAAAAGTTCAAGCGTACGCACACGTACGGTCGTATGTACGATACACAGGCCATGAAAAATATCAGCACGTACCGCTATTATTTTTCAATGACGCGTCCTTTCGTTCTATTGACTTGCATACGTATGAAAAATTATATAGCGCTACCAGACATTAATATTAAATTACTGACATTAAAATACTATTGCTGTCGCGTTTAAACGAAATTTAATATACCTGGACCCGATCGATCAGTATCTAAACGCTGTAATAAATACAATGGTGTGGCAGTACTGTTGTTGTCCACTGTACGCGAAGAATGAGAGAAGATAGATTGTTTTATCGTTACGTACATCGTTGGCCATAAATATTAAGACATCCACTCGTTAAATTTACTGCTTACGTTCGAGGCTCTAATCGCGTTAGGTTATTTAGCACTTTATTTAGCGTACTTCGCGCGATGACATATACAATAGAAATGCACGCGATCAACCAACGATTTACGATCAAACAAGTAGAAAATACGAACGGTGGCGGTGTATTTTTGGGAAAAGCGGAGTATCGGATAATGTCTCCAATATTAAAAACGTAGCTGAAATTTGAACAAGACGTGAAAAAATTCTAATTAATATAGGAGCAAACGCCTGGTCTCGGTCGCACGTTCAACGTCTTCTTGAAACATCGCAACTGCTGTTTGCCTGTTAAACACGGGAATAAGATTGAAATAACAAGATCGCGTAAAATAACGCAGCAATATTCCAGTTCCTGTCGCCTAAATCACCGTACAATGGAACGGATCGAGTCGACTTATTCTGACTGCTAATTGGCCACGCGAGACGAACGCACAAATTTCTATCGCGAAGAGAAGTACCCATTTCCGGTAGAGCGCGTAATTTCAAAGTGCAGAAAATTAGATTAACCGTAGCAATAAATTCCAAATACCCACGAAGCCGAAGGAAGTATTTGGCGCGGAACAGAGTAGAGAAAACCTGCTACAAAGCAAAGGAAGCATATGGGACGAGAAGTGGATTCAAATCTTTTTTTCTTTTTTATTTGCTTATTTTATTCTGCGCTTTACAATTTGTCACGTTGCCAAAGAAAAAGTCTAATCGTATTAAACGCAAATATATTTCCATCGCCACGTATCTAGCGGAAGAGATCGGTAGATACGCAAGAAAATGCAAAGAAAGAATGGCAAACCCAAACCAGCTGGCTGCTGAAACCAGCAAAACTCTATATATAATTATAGAAAGAAGACTGAGTAAAAAGCATCCCACTAACCTCGTTAAAGAAATAAAACAAACAATCTGAAAGATGGTATCCCGCTGGAGGTAACCATCCACGTGTTATTCATCAACGATGATGTAGGAATTTACCAAATGTCCTGTTGGACGAATTGTAAAATGCAAATAAAATAATAAAAAAGAAAAAGTTTCTAGCAGAGAGTCGCATCGAACCACCTTCCACGCAGTTACGACAACGTTTTAATCGTCTCGTCTATCTGGCCGCGAGCCGATCACGAGACACGAGGACAATGTGTGGCGTGACGGAACACGGTTGAC
This sequence comes from Bombus waltoni, assembly GCA_014737395.1. Taxonomy (NCBI): domain Eukaryota; kingdom Metazoa; phylum Arthropoda; class Insecta; order Hymenoptera; family Apidae; genus Bombus; species Bombus waltoni. Next base: position 6,958,016 of record JACXII010000008.1, read on the forward strand.
GAGGAGGATGGGCGAAAGAAGACAGCGGAGAAGTCGGAGACGAGCAGCCACTTTCCATCGAGTGTCCTCTCGAATCGTAGCCCATCTTCTTGAAAGCTACCGAACGATGCATCGTCGACCAGCTTGTGCCTTCCCGTGCAGGCCTATGCAACAGGAACTCGACGCGAGCGAAGGATGGTCGAGTGGCTTGGCAAACCAATTTGGCCTGGAACCATCGACCAAACGAACGACGCAGCGTTTCTGGAGTTTGCGTGATGAATAGGCGTAACACCAGAAGCAAAGTGTTGCGCGAATTGAATCGGTTGGCTCGTGTGCGCGTTGACAAGCGTGGCTGGAAAGACGAACAACGTTGGCAGAAACACGTTAGTCGAATTGGACGTATCTCTGACTCGGAAGAGTCGAAAATCAACGTAGAAGGCACGTAGTGTTTCAGGGAACGCGGTAAAGAATTCGTTTCCCTCGTAGAAGATCGCGAAGAGTTATTTAGAGGCGAGCAATTTTCTAGCGTTCTCTGCTTTGCTTTTGTACCAACTATACGGCACAGCTGGCTGAGAACTCGAAGGTTATTTTTACCAAACTTACGTGTTATTTATCAATCGTACAGTTTCCTAACAATTTCTCTTTCTTTTTTGCCTTCTTGCGGAATTAAAGCGGCAAAATGCAAAATTGCCAAAAACACGACGAGAACGCCGTGGATGGGCCACTTGATCGATCCATGTACAATCAGGTGGTTCGCGGAGTCTCGGTTATGCGAGTTCCACCCGAGACGCTTGAAACTGAGAGCGCAACTTCGTCTTTCTGGAAATTTTAACGCCAACGGTACGCAAGAGTGTTGGAATAGTCGGACGTCGCTGTTGAAGTGGTTCTCACTTCTAGGCAGACTCTACGTCTGCTTTACGCTTTAGTTCTCCTGGTCTTTCATGCCATTGAGAGTCGTTTCTGTCAACGTCCCATGGTATGTTAGAAACGACAATCTACCGAAAGACCTAAAAAACTACCAATGGTCGAGGAAGAAATCGGTGGATACGCAAGAAAACACAAGGAAAGAATGGCAACACACCAAAATCAGTTGGCTGCTGAAACCAGCAAAACTCATATAGAAAGAAGACTAAGAAAAAACCATCCCACTGACCTCGATAAGAAATAAAATAGACAATCTGGAAGATGGTATTCCGCTGTGGGTAACCATCCACGTGTTATTTCGCAACAAAGGTATACAAATTTGCCAAATGTCTCGTTCGACAAACTGTAAAACGCAGAGTAAAATAAAAAAAAAAGAAAAAAAAATATAGAAGCGTAAGTATAAGTACAAGTATAAGTACGGTATAAGCTGATCAAGATCCGCACTCTGGCAGCGTTACCTTCTATTTAATAGAGCGTCATAGCTATGCACCTATCGGTATTTGTATTAGGTTGTCCCGAAAGTTTCTTTCCTATCGTAAGAAAATCATAGACGTACGATCTTTTCTCGTTTTATATTATTTCATCGAATCATGCACGATCCATTTTGTCCTATTTCTATTATTACGATCATACACCATTCTACAAAAATAATATAAAACAGAGAACGTGATGCATCCGTTATTTCCTTACAAAACGAAAGAAACTTTTCGGACAACCTAATATTATTCCTAATTTGGCCTGTCTATACCTCGCTGTATCCCATCCGTACAAGGCATGTTCCAATAAGCTGAATAAGGTGAACGATGAGTTTGGGTGGCCTATCAAACTGATTTATTACCAAACGCTCCGAATGGCTTCTACGACTAACTTAACTGAAAAAGGAAAACTAAACAGATCGGACGTAGAGTATCCTTAGAAGCGATAGCCACTCGAACATATAATACTGATATCTCGACCGAGACGAGGCAACGTTCGTAAATAATTGCTCGGTCGATCCATCGTCGAATCGCGGGATCGCGACAATTTTCTCGCAACGCTTCCTTTCCGCCCTGTTTCGCTCTGCCCGATTATTCCTGCTCGTCGTGTCGACTTGGCACGGCAACCGTCTCTCGACGTTCGCTGTCCGTCGTTCTTATCCAAGTTGCTCGACGATCCAGCTGGCAACGACCAGCATGTATCGTCGAACAGCAGCAAGAAGAAACGACAAAGCTACGCTGCTGCGCTCGATCCAACTCGTTACAACGATCTCTGCCTTGTTATTCGTTATTTGCTGCGCGTATTCGTCGGCGAAGCTACCGGCACGTTGTCACGTGTCATTCGTTTTCGTCGAATCGCCGTGTCCACCGTGCGGATACGCGGCGAATTTTCACGCATCTGCGCGAAACGTTGAGTCGCGGAGAACGCGCGCGATCCAACGACGGGAATGCGCAAGAAAATGCGTAGGTCTCGAGAAAACGCGATTGCTCGTGAGAAAATAAGAAACACGCACGCGGTAGAATCTTTTTGTCGCGATCGAGAGGAAGATCGGCCAAAAGCTCGATCTTCGGAAGGTTCTACGTGCGCAAAATAGGTGGAAAACGTAGCTGTCTTCGGTTGGCCATCCGTCCAGCACGAGCGTCTCGCGAACAAATTTTATTCCACGTTCTCCGCTTGTTTTCACACGCGGAACCAGCTTCTGGACCATCAGGTTGGAAGTACTCGTTCATGCACCTGGTGGGAGAATTTCCACCCTCTTTAAGACGCGAAATAACGCCACAGATTCAAAGTAACAGTCGTGCCAAACATCGTTCGGCGGAAAGTCACGGCGAAGAAGTTCATTCTTATTCGAAGGGAAACCAGCTATCGATAAGGCTGAAGGAAATTTCTCGGAAGATCGAACGATTAAGAGACGCTTATCTTTTAATTGCTACGATTACGAGTAACCATCGTCGATCATAGAGATTTAATTTCGCTCATCACTAACCGATTTAAACGACAGGAATTTTTCTTTTCTTTTCTACTTTCTCTTTTTTTTTTTATTTGGTTACCAACGAGCGTTATCGACTGCGAGAATTTTATTTTCTCTCTCGTTTATTTTCTTTACTTTTTCTCGCGATCGAGAGGAAATTCAGCCAAAACGTAGCTTCAAAAAAAAACGTAGCTGTTTTCAGTGGCCATCCGTCCAGCGCGAGCGTCTCGCGAACAAATTTTATTCCACGTTCTCCGCTTGTTTTCACACGCGGAACCACCTTCCGTCGATTATCTGCAATTACACGCAGTTCGCAATTAGACCTGTTCGACGAGTCGTTCGACCGAGCCCTCTATAAATAAGTGGCAATTTTTGCAATTAGTTGTTCGCTAAAGTTTGCTGCCTCTTCTCTCGAAATTAATGGCGATTAGCTGCGTCCTTGGTTATTTGGGTCGATCGTACAGTTTTATACGCACGACACCAATACCTTGCAACTGGGCTGTACGTTGAACGAAAGTTTGTATCGAATAGATAGTAACGCGTACGGTGCAACTGCGCCTGTACGAGATCCATTTGCGCGCGCGAAATTTTAGCAGCGTCTGATTAACTGAACTTTAGCCGAGCTCCCATTATGCGAACTATCCTCGAGCCTACGTTGTACGAACGTCTAACGATAAGGTGCGGACGCGTTTCGCAGACGATACAAGTTCGCAACGTTGTTACGTATTTCAGAGGAAACGTTTCGCGGAGTCTGCTCCTACTGCGATCAACCGAACGAAATAGATGCGCTCGAAATTACTTTTGCCGTATAAATTAATATCTGTTAGTGGAAAACAGCGAAATCCGTTACTTGGTTCGTGAAACGTGCGATAAGATCGTAGGACAAATTCGATTGTCACGATCGTGCGTGCGTTTGGGTTTAAGGGTCCAGGTATTTTGACTGGAACGTGGCAAAATTTGCATTCGTTCGTTCGTGGTTTCCTCGTCTTTCGTACGACAAGTTAAAGTTAGAGTAGTTGTTTTTCAACTGGTCGTTTTTCCACCCAAGTACCTCGAGCTAAACGTTTTCGATCCAAATGATCCAACGCTTCCTCGTAGATGTACCGTTGGACAAATTGTAAAGCGCAGAGTGAAACGAATAAATAAAAAAGAAGAAGAAAGAACTTTCTTGTGGTGAAGGAAAACACACATCGGACGGCGTGGTTTCACTTAAAAGGACAAAGATGGCCTGGAATTGTGCAAAGCTTCGAACAGACCAAGTTTCGTACGAAACGCTTCCTCCGATAACGTTTCTGCATCAGCTGAGAAGATATTTGTCCGGTTCGATCGAAACGAGACGATCCTGTGCATAGAAACGACGAGAGAATCACTTCGAAGATTATTCGTTCGAACGGTTTTCCGATTTCTTTCGTTAGAAACTCGACGATGTACAAGACGACGAGGAAGACTGTCAGCTCCAAAGTATCCGTAACGTTGGAATCGGCGGGTTCCATCGACTCGAGTAAAAATCATCGGCTGCAAGCAAAGTTTCTCAGCTGTTGGGCGTCTCGTGTTTCAGCGGGTGATCCGATTCGCGAGTTTTTAATGCGTTTACCGAGGCAAGCTATGGCAAATCCGATTCAGCAAAGCGGAGTGCCTCTTGAATATGGATGAGATTAACGGCCTGATGTAAGAGAACATTTGAAACCCTCCCGTTGCCCCCACTGCGATATACAGCCCTCTTATACCGTCAACTTTTAAATATAGTGTACTCTCTAACGTTTATCCACTCTAGCGACTCTTTCCTCCTTCGTTCTGTTACTTGGAAGTATATTACAAAATTTCGACGAACGTCATCGAACTTTGCAAAACATCCAGCCAACGAAAATAAAGACAGCATCTTCGATTTTGTTAATTTCGTTAATATCTCGAATTTATGGTAAATCGTTATTATATATATGTATATATATATAGTCGTGTTAGTAGTATATCCAGTATATTTGATAAATGTTCAAAGTCGGTTTTCTCGAGAATTAAGACTCGAACGAAGAAATTTTATTGCACCTCACTGAAGAAATAAAATAGACAATCTGGAAAATGGTATCCCGCCGGGGGTAACCATCCAAGCGTCACTTTTCAACACAATGACATAAAAATTTACCAAATGCCCCGTTGGACAAATTGTAGAATGCAAAATATGAGAAAGAAAAAAAAGTTTTGTTCTTATTTCGTTCCTATAGGCCGCACCCTGTATACGTCAGGTACAAATGGCATTGCTTGTATCGAAAAAGAGAGGAAAATTTAGAAATGGAAATAAAGTTAGAATTATGGGACGTTTTAGTCGGCGAACGTTCGGGGAAAAGGGGGATAAAAGCGGAAAGAAACTCGATCTGAAATTCGTTTTATCGCGTACGATCGACGTTGTTCTATTCCAAGCGAAAGAAACGCCGTGACCGCGTAATTTTCCTTGGAGCTTGCCCGAGTTTTCCTCGGCCACCGCTTCGATAACATCTTCGTGAAAATGCTTGTCGCGAGCAACGCGATATTTCCCGACCAACCGATACGTGTGCTTTTTCGAATACGTTCTATTATTGTCAACTAGAACGATTTAGACGGGTTTTTCCAACGTTTCGGCGAAATGTTATTTCGAAAGAAGAAGTCTGATTCCGCAAGATTGGTTCGTCCGTTAGAAACTTGCCACTGTACGAACGATAGTATAGCGAACGTTTACCGATTAGGCAATTACTACAACTGTAACTGCGATTTACTACAACTGCGATTTTTGTGGGCATGTTACGTGCGTTGTAAGGAACATCGAGCAAATGTTTGTAGATTGACGTTATTCGTAAATCGTGTAAGAGGAATAGTAACTCGACTACACAATATCTATTTAACATTTCACGATAGAACATTTTTATGTTTATTGCGTATATATTAAGTGAAGCGAATTATATATTGACGTATTAAAATGTATTAAATGTTACGTACATATTGTACGTCTTGTAAAACTCTCCTGATTATATCGATAAAATTCCAAGTCAATCTAAAGTTGTACATATCGTATGTACAATATGAAACAGGTTATATATTGATATATTAAAATGTATTAAATGTTACGTACATATTGTACGTGTTGTAAAACTCTCCTGATTATATCGATAAAATTTCAAGTCAATCTAAAGTTGTATATATCGTATGTACAATATGAAACAGGTTATATATTGATATATTAAAATGTATTAAATGTTACGTACATATTGTACGTGTTGTAAAACTCTCCTGATTATATCGATAAAATTTCAAGTCAATCTAAAGTTGTGCATATCGTATGTACAATATGAAACAGGTTATATATTGATATATTAAAATGCATTAAATGTTACGTACATATTGTACGTGTTGTAAAGCTCTCCTGATTATATCGATAAAATTTCAAGTCAATCTAAAGTTGTGCATATCGTGTGTACAATATGAAACAGGTTATATATTGACGTATTAAAATGTATTGAATATTACGTATGCGTTATATAAAGCATTTTGAAATTTCATCATTATTTGGAACGACGCAAGTCTGTTATAATTACATTGGTTAAATTTCAACGCGGTCTAAAAATGTACAGAAAAGCTACAAGATATTTACTGCAAGCATGTATTTAATAAGAACCAACTATACAATATGAAGAGCAATCTTGTGCATATAATAATTGTTAAACATGGCACCGGTGAATACCGAGACCAATATAATAGATATAATTGACTCTTCAAATATCGATACGATCTCCGCGAAATATATTATTATCATTTATTATAACCCTTGCCTTTGACTTAGAACGACTTCCAGCTTACTCTCCACGAAATGCTATACATATACGATAGTTGCAGTAGATATCGCGTAGTTTCCGTATACATTGTCAAATTTGCTTCATACTTTACCGATCTAATTACGACGATCGAGTCTCGCGGTAACGCTAATGAAATTGCGAAACGTTTCGTCTAACGCACGTACTATATTCGTAAAAAGCGTCTACGAGTGTCCGAATGCCTTGGCGAGCAACTGCACGTTTATTGTATTATTCTAACGCCCATCCTACGTTGTGTCGCGCGTTTCTTTCAATTTCTATAAACGCGCGTCTATTCCAATTCCTATAGATCTTCGAGTATGCACTTTCACGAGCAACCGTACACGCTCGTTCCAATTTCTACGAATGCTCGGATATGTATTTGGACGAGCAACCGCGCGTTTATTCTAATTTCTAACGTAGTGTCCCCCAGGTCGGCTATTAATTCCTTGCAAGCTCGTTATAAACGCTGACGGTGTTTTATCGTCGACAGGCAAATATTTCCTTCCTGGCTGCGGAGCAAACGAGCAATAAGCCCGATAAGATTGGACATCGGCTTACGGACGTGCACCCACCGGCACCCACACGTCTCTCCAACAGGCTGATTTATGCGCCGGTTAAACTACTTTCGAGAATCATACTCGGGGCTTCTGATGGCTAAAGCTCGGTTTACGCTCGCTGATCAACCTCGAAGCCTCTGCAATTCGTGCCTGCTTCTCGTTTTTAACGCGAAAAATAAGCGGCGAACAGTCGGCTATCGTCGATTTCTCGAGTCTTCTCGTTTGACCGTACGTATTTATAGAATATTCGCGTACGTTCGATCTACTCGTCTTAACCGGTCAACCGTGTTTCCGACGAGTACACTCGTCATGCGCGAAAAGCAGTTACGCTTTGCTGTTCAAACTGGAATTTTAGCGAGAATATGCGGAGGCCAAGAGGGAATGAAACGAACGTATAGAAAAATATAAATAATTACTACGAAAAGACTGTGTATAGCGCGAACAAAGTAGGCACACGCGTCTTTCGAATAGATCGAAACAGCTAACTGGTAAAAGTATCTACATTGCAACCGCATAATTACAAAGGTTCCTTTTTTTATTTCTACGGCTTTCTCTTAAGAATCATTCGTCTAAATTATTCATCTGAAATTACGACTCTTTCGAGGCATAGGAACGATAAACATTTCTTCGTTATACGCGCGTAGTAAATTACGATCGAATCTAGGAAATAGCTACCGCACCAAAGATTCTTCGTAATTTTCCACGGAGCAAACATACTCTCTAACGCATGTAACACCTCCAATTAAAGTATGCAAACCTCTGAAGTCGCGTTCTTTCTTCTCTTCTTTTTCTTTCTTTCCTTTTCTCGCTAGTCAAAGACGTCTTTGTTTTAAGCATTAGTGCCTCGGCATGATATTAGCTCGGATTTAAGCGTTTCTCACCGCGGTGTATCAATAATTGCGTCAGCAGCGTTGCTTAAACAACTGGCACATGCGTATACACGCGTCACATACATATGTCAATAACGTCGTGTTGTAGTATATTAAACGCGCTCTGGAAACCTTAATTAAACACGCCAATTAAATTATCCCGCGTTTGTCGTATCTGCTTTTATACCGATTGAATCGATGGAAATCGACGCAAGGATTTTCAAGAGAGAGAGAGAGAGAGAGAGAGAGACAGACAGAGAGACGAAGAAAGATGAAAGTGACAGAGGAAGAAAAATGACGAATAGGGTTAAGGAGGGATCGCTATGATCTTAGGTTAACGCAGTTACGGCCACGTAGCGGAGCTGTAAAAGAAAGCACCTTGAAAACGAGCGTTGACTATGCCCCGCGGAAGAAGGTCGGCCGGCTTTAGTTGGCGTTATATTTATTGCTGCGCGTAATCGATAGTTGGTCTCTCAGGTAAACAGCGTAGGAGCAATCGTTATTTCGGGGAGAAGAGCGTGTCGCTGCATGGCCCCGTACTTGAACCACTTTCGGCCTTCCGTTCAATTCTAAACGGGATTAAGCCCAGGGCTTCGCGCGTCATTCGGCCGAACATCGTTTCGCCAACATTCTTTCGCGCTGAAGCTCACCGACCGTCTCCGATCGCTCCGCTCTCTATCTTACGGAGCAGCGTTTTAAAGGCAGCGTATCGAGGCTTCATTTATTTTATTACGTCCAAGTAGATAATATCCTTATCGTACACGTGTATGCGAAGGAACGTCGTTATTCCATTTAAACGAGCCGTATTTTTTTTAATGTACGATCGCCTCCTGATCGACTTCGGTCTCATGCAAGTATGTCGTCAAGATCGTGCTTTGCAACGATGTTATACAAATTTACCAAATGTCCCGTTGGACAAATTGTACAACGTAAAGTAAAACAAATAAAAAGAAGAAAAAAAATAACAAGAAAAAGATCATCATTCTTCTTCCATAAATGGGCGACTTCTTCCCGTACAAACGTACAGAGTAGTCGGTTTTAGCTTTCGGGTTATACGCCAAAGTATTAGGTTGTCCCGAAAGTTTCTTTCCTTTTGTAAGGAAATAATAGATGCGTAATTTTTGTCGAATCACGTATGATTCGATAAAATAATATAAAACAGAGAACGTGGAGCATCCGTTATTTCCTTACAAAAGGAAAGAAACTTTCCGGACAACCTAATATGTCGCAACGACGTATAGGGAATGAGAAAAGTAACGAGTCTTCCGGTAGTCACTGAATTTTCAAAGGAAACAGAGTCGGTTAGGCTATCGAGTTGATTGCGGTATAAACGAGTGATTTAAACGTGGTAACGTAAAAAGAAAAAAAAAGAAAGAGAATTTCCGAGACGTTCGCTAAATCAGTGCCAAAGTAATAGCTCCCCGATGTAAGTAGGTTAATACTTTTTCAGAAGCGATACCGAGATGGATCGATTAATGTATTCGAAAATATATGATTCCGTATAAGAAAGAAAAAAAAAGACGCCGGTGACCTTGGTACGTCGTCTACCTACGAAGAAACTAGCCCCGTCAGATTACGTTTTCCTCGAAACCATTCAACCTGTACTCTACCAGAGGTATTTTTTTAATATTATTACCAAAAACGAGCGAGATGTTCCAGGCGATAAAGTTACGTGGTACACCCTGTATATGTATAATTTAATCGGTAGCAGTTACCTATCCTGGTATATATCGTGCGTACTATATATATATAATGAGTGATTTAATATATATATATATTAAATATTAATAATATTAATAATAAATATTAATAATATATATAATAGTTGTGTAATTTTTATTAATAAAGGTATAATTAATTTAATACCTTCAATAGTTATAATATGATTTATGGCAAGTGTTTTCAATTCTGGGGCTCCAATATATATATATATGTATACATTGTCCTGCACTTGGTCCTAATTAATTAAATGCTTTAATAAATAAGATGGCGCGCAAGCACTCGCGCGATGGAGAGCAGAGACGGCGAGATTTCGCGTATTTCTGTATATTTTTGCGAGCGTAACCGAAGAGGCGAAACTTGAACAAAAAAGAACACGTATAGTGCAACTAATATTACAATATTAGGTTGGCCGAAAAGTTTCCTTCGTTTTATAAGGAAATAATAGGCGCACAGCATTTTCTCGTTTCATACCATTTTATCGAACTACCTGTGATCCATTTTCGTCTTGCTTGATCCATCGATCCATTCTGTTCCATTGCTACAAGATCGATCATACATCACGATTCGAAAAGATAATACGAAACGATAGACGCGACGTTCCCATTAATTCCCTGTAAAACGAAGGAAACTTTTCGCCCAGCCTAGAAAATTCTTCATTTCGGACATTTTAGACATTCGTATAATCCGCGTCCTCGAGTTTCTTCGCGAACGACGCACAGACTCGCAAATCCGCAGTCTAAACGACGAGACGACTGTCGTTACTTTGCTCCCTCTCAAACGCAAGACTCAATTCCATCGAACGAGATTGTCGATTTAATAGGCGATCGTGGCACAGTGGCGCGTGCACGAGCGCGCACGCACGGCCCGATGTTTAATGGACTTTTCTACTTAGAGGCCAATCAAGTGCTCCGAACCGTCCCGAACATCTTTCCCCTTTCACGTGAAAGCTCTAATCTACCCTTGGACGGGATCATGCTTCTCGACTCCGTGAAGCGCAACCAAGGAACGCAAACAGGCCAACATCGAAGATGGGAGGACTTTGGAAACGCGGTTTAAAGCCGTGAAAGGAAGGTTCGAGCGGAGATATCGATCCGTAACTCGGTCGTCTCAGTCGTCGGTGCAAACACCATATATGTGGAATATTGTCTGGCATCTGTTGCGTAATCGAATCGACATCGATCGATATCGTTAATGAAATTTTACGAGTCATAAATACACCGCGCACCTCGACGCGTTTGCGGGAAGCTGGAAAGTGGAAACTCGCGGAGAATGCGTGTAATACGAAGAGACACGTTAAGCATCCAGAGTATAGCGCTTTTTGCGATATTTGATGGGCGAAACGAATTTCTAGGCGACACTCGACTACGTTCTTGGAAATATGAGAATTTGTATAAAAATCTGTAATCTAATCGCGAGTTATCGGGTAGATGGCGGATTACGTAGATTCGTACGGACGCACTTGAAGGAATTTTAGAAAAATTGGTAAAAGAAGAAGGAGATTAGTATCGTTAACGCTACGCTTTCAGTATTTCGTGTAACAAAATGCGGATAGATTTAATAGATTTAATGGGCAGATTTATCTCGCTGCACATACACTGCCTGTGTTTGTCGATAATGTAGAAAACTTGTCCCGAACTTGCAAATTTCGATGTATGTTATAGTCGCGATTTGAAGATCGTTGTGGGTTATTATAATATGAAAATTATACGTATTGCAAGTTATCGTTTATCGTTTATCGACGTATAAATTTCATTATAAATTATTCTAACCCTTCGCGGACAGGGTCGCTCGATGTGCGTCATCGTGGACGAGACGCATTTGTCCGACATTTCCAGTGCTCGTTATTTTATAATCCGGACGGCACACGTGCCTTGTCCAGAGAAGTTGGAATTTTCTACCTCCCAAGTTGTAGACTTTACAATACGGACTTCGCCAAGAGGCTAACTTTTTTTTTTTATTTTATTCTGCATTTTATAATTTGTCCAGCGGGGCATTTGGTAAATTTTTATATCACGAGGCTAACTGACACCCTAAATGCTCAACGAGTCCGCTGTAAACGGATATTATTAGTCGATGCATCGTCGCGCGAGAAGATCGAAATATCGCGAGCACCAATGGAACGTCTCATCGATTGGAAGGAAAATTCGAGACACGATCTATAACGTTGGCACGTCCTGGTTTCGCGGCAACTTCTGATCGTCGAAGTTATCGAAGAAAGTTTCCGTGAAATAGCGCTAACAGATAGCCGAAAATGTTTCGATTTAATTTCCCTCGAGCGACAAAGTCGCGGCATTCCTCGTTTCGTACTTCCACGGACAAACCACGACTAACGTACACCCTTAATTACTAATTAGCAACTTTGCCGACTCGCCAAACTTATCAGTTTATTCCCAGTCGAACACCCGTGTGTTTAACTCTTCCTTTACCGCCGCTGATCATACGATCCGCGGACCGTGAAAAATGATTTTAAAAACACGTCTGAGATCCATTAGGTTGTCCCGAAAGTTTCTTTCCTTTTGTAAGCAAACGATAGATGCACAACCTTTTTCCGTTTTGTATTATTTTATTCGATCATGTACGATCCATTTTCTTCTATTTCTATTATTACGATCATACGCGATTCGACAAAAATGATATAAAACAGTGAACGTCGTGGATCCATTATTTCCTTACAAGACGAAAGAAACTTTTCGGACAACCTAATACAAAGGATCGCGATATTCGGAGAGTACGAAGTTTATTCTGCTTTGATACGAGAATTTCGCTGGTTCGTGGTGTCATCCAATTTACATGATATTTTCCCTTCGTTTATCCGCCAAGACGATTTAATTATTTCTCTGCGATAGAGGGCGCTGACGACGAAAACGAACGACTGATAATTAATTGGGCTGTGAATTTTTACGCACGACAAAAACTCTCAAAATAGTCGCCCAGTTAACGATAACACGCTTTTGCCGATGTTTTCTTCGCGTTTCGAAACATTTTTGAAATTTGTCTCGTACGGCTGCCTAGTATGCGTCGAACTCTTTCGTACCAATTCTAGTAATAATTTCGTAGTGATTTTCGTTGTTGGAAACGAAAAGAAGATTTGTCGAAAGCACGGAAGAAAGTATGGCGAGTACGACGGTTGATCAATCGCAACCGTATTGTCTGTTGCCAAGAAGTTTCTAACGAGCAACGATACGCGAGCTGAATCCTCCGTTTCAGGCGGTCGTTCAAGCAGCAAAAATACAATTTACTTAATAGACAAGGAAATGCGAAGTAGTCGATCAATCTGAATAAACAAATGGAAGTAGGTCGCGAAACAAGCGAGTCGACAACGTCGAAACGATCGTTTCTTTAATCGGCGCTTTCCCAACCGGCAAACCACAAAATTGGAGCAACTTTTTCGTCACGATCGATGATCGTATTCCTGAAGAATTTAAGCGGTGGCAAAATACACAGCATTCGCAAATACGTATACCACGTATATCGTAACGCGAAGTTGTCGTTCCGTGAATATTGAAATTGTTTGTCAGGAGATACAGACAGCTAAGAAATTTCTTCTCAAAATTCATAATAGTAAGGAATTTTTCAAACAAAACGGCACAGTTAACGGGTTAATATGAGAATGTACATAAAGTTGGACGGACGAAAGAAATAAAAAGGAACGTAGATTTTTTAATGAAATTTTGAAACCGGTCGTTTCACCGGGTCTGATACGCTCGACGTTAAGAATATGGCTTTCGAGTGTCAGCGTGTTTTACTTCTGACGGATATTGTCGCGTTACAAATATGATAAAGGAAACGCGAGTGCATTTGAAAACACACAATCTTTTGCAGAAAATTCAATTCTCTTGTAGTCGATTGTATAGAAAGGGCGGCTGAAGACTGACCGTTTCTACTGGCGCGCGGCTGAACGCGACCAGACTATTCTACTGGCTCTGTTCCGCTCTCGCTAACCTCTTAAAGGCCAACGTTGCGTTCGCGCAACATTTTCTTTCACAAAGTTTTACGTTTCCTTTTGAACTTTTGAGCTCGCCAACTTCGAACCTCTTATAGTGGCTTAATTTCTTCTGTCCGGGAAATTTGATGGTCATCAAAAGCGTAATATCGCAAGATCTATGTCGATCGATATAGATATTCGAGATTTTTCTTTTACAACTATGCTCTGATAAGTATGCAGCTTGAATTTCCACGTATTTTTGGAATTATTTGATAAATGATCGGAAAGATTCAAAAGAGTTGTATGGCATTTAACGAGTGTAATATTTCGTAATAATAATAATAATATGAATCTATATATATATATATATATATATATATATATATATATATATATATATATAATAGATATATATATATATATATATATATATATATATAATATATATATATATATATATATATATATATTATATATATATATATATATATATATATATATATATTATAAACAGTAAGATATAGAAAGTCAGATATATTTTCATTCTCGACATCACCTGCTACATCCGGCCACACACCTGCACGAATTTCTGTGCTACGTTCGATAGACTGATCCTCCATTTTTGTCTGCCTCCTCGTTACTACACGAACAATTTTTTAAATATCGATTACGGTTTCTTATTATTCAAGTTCGATCAGTGTAACGTAAGAATACGTTCGTAGCCTCGTTTGCTTTTTTTATTGTTTTGTTTAACAGTAGTCAACATAAGAATGTTATAGGATGCCGCGCGAAGTACGTAAGACGCGAATTAGCGTCTCCAGTCGCCAGCAGTTGAGAAATCAAAGACGCGAATTAGCGTGTGACGCTGTCGATCTTGTTAATTTGCAAGGGAATCGTCTTTCGAGAGATTCCTAACGTACAAAGTTCCGAAACATCAGTCCGGCAAAACAAAATGTTCGAGCAACGAGCGCCATACTGCAAATATCATCGATTAAAATATAACGCGTATTGGGCAGTTTTGAAAATTTCCTATTCATATTTTTTTCAGCTTTCTCGAGGAACGGTGCCAGAAGAATCGTTCTGCGAAAGATTGCGAAATTCGGAAAGATCCGGAAAACACTTGGGGATATCAAATATCAAAATGACCGATCGACGTATGAGTGTGAGCGATGGAAAGGCGAGTCGCACGTTGGAAGGTGCGAGCAGAGTCGTGACGGTCGCTGGACGGTGCGTGCAACTGCACAGGGTGCACCTTGACCCAGCGGATCCGGCTTCGGTCGCGGCTTGCATTCGCGTGCGAATCGAGATTAAGTGGCTAATCAGCCTGGCTGACCTTACTCGGTAAACACGATCGCCTAGGGTGCGTAATACGCCGTGTCTTTTTGCTTGTTTTACAGTGGTCCGCAAAATTACGACTGTTCGAGCGCCAAGCGTGGAAAGATTTTCTATATACGGGGTGATTCATAAGTACTTGAGAGGATGAATCTGATGTTTCTTGAAGCTCTTTTGACGCGCGTAAAGGGCTGCAGGAGTTAAATATAGAAATAAACGAGACGTTAACAGATAACGAGCGAAAGAAATTTGAAACAATTCTTCGTTACATTCGGAATTTCGTCGTTTGTTTTTCCCCAGCGTATTAGGATTAGACTAAACTTGCGTATCGACGAGACAGATAGACAGATGCTTGTTTGTTTTCGCGCGAAGAATCAGGTCTTGGCTGAACATTTGACACGTCTTCGACGTTTCCTTCATTTTATGATCGTTTATTATCTGATTATTTAGCGAGCACCTAACCTCAAACTAACCTCTTTTCCCTTGGGTCGTCGAATGAAAATAACATTTAGCGTAACGAACCAAACATAATAAGAGTATTTGGCGTTTTGCAAAGTTTCGATGATTGGTTTACGTGTGAGGAAAATGAGCTGAAAATCGCTTGGATAAGTATATATATGTAGGTATCGTCAAAGTTACATAGCGAAACGACTTGGTTCTACTTTATCTGGCATCACCTTCCCTGGGATTATCACAGCTAATTGACAATCTGACCTTCGCCTTCGTGTAAGAAGTTCGAACGAGTTTCGTGAGGCTATCTCTCGATCGCACAGTAGATAATCTTGATCGACGTATAGCCGTTTCGCCGGACGATGCGGCTAAACACGACCACCAAGAGTGGTTACGTAACTTCTTTCGCGATAACCCTTTGCCCATCGTCCCATGTTCGTGAACAAATTTCCAGATAAAGAAACGCGCGTGGCGGTTAATTTCTGGGTCGAAACTCACCCGTGCAGACTTCACACGAGCGAACCGTCGCCGACCGCTTCAACCGCGGCTTCGTCGATGTACCACGTGCACGTATTTCTAGCGGGGATTCCACTTTCTTACGATTCCTTTAAATCGCGAACGATACGTTATTTATCGTCTTATCTATGGACGATTCAATTTTTAGAGAGCCCAACCTTACCGACATGGAAATATTCAGCTTCAAAGTTAGAAACCCTAACGTGTAATCTTCAGTAGCAAATGACTTTTTGATTAATTACGGGAAATTCGTTCTTACAAAGTCGTTGAAAAACTACTAACGCGTTGTGTGAAATCGCTGGAAGAGGGACTTAAAAAAAAAAAATTGACCTCCGACTTTATCATCGGCGTCAAAATGCGATGTATTGTAACAATGGCATATAATTCCATCAGTTTTGCGCCCACAGGATCGCAATTGTTACTTGCGCCGCTATCAACTTGCACTTGGCTTTCTAACGACATTGGCTCACCTCCGGTGATTTTCTGACGCTACATTTGGTTCAGGACAGTCGGCTGTCGTCATTTTTTTTTTTTTTTTTCTTTCATCTGACAATGACCATTTTTCATTTGACTACGATGACCGGTGGCTAAATTGTCGCAAATGGTCTTAGGAACTTTTGCGTTTCGTACACCCGTACACCCGTGAATTGGCTTGTTTGAAAATCGCTGCGTTTGATTGGCAATTTTTTTGATCAATTTGCATTGGCCGAATTCCGTTTTTCTTAACGTCGCGACTGAAAAGTAATTGCCAGGTTTCGCTCGATATTTGTTTCATCGATGTTGACGAGAACGTTTACGACAATCGGTCGTCTCTCAAGCACGATATATCGGACGAAAATGAACAACTATTTGTCCGTACGACTTGTTTACTACTTGTCTATTTGTCTAATAAATAACCAGACCGACGCGTCTTTTCTTATTTCTTCCAAGAAATTTCCTATCGTGGGACGAGCTGACTAAAGTGGTTTTTACTACTTAGGAGCCGACGTTTCAAGGCTGCGACGCTCGTGTTACGAACTACTCGTGTTTTTCTTCATCTTGAAGCCAATACCACGCGACGTTCCCTGGGATACTCCTACGCGATCTTATTTCTTCGACTGCTTTTTCCGATGCCGACTGACAACTATAACGCGAATTCCTTCGCGTGACGCACGCCGTTAAGGAACTGGAAATCGATCGATCGACAACTATCAAATCCACCATAAATTGAATCGTCTTCTAATTGTAAGCTCCAGCGAATCAAAGGTGGAATAAAGAAGATACAAAAAGATTTATCGTCGTCCAGAAACGCCATCGACTTTCGTTGTTCTCTTTGTTTCGTGCTTCGTTGCGTTCCAGCAGAGATAGAATAAATAGATCTGGGGGGAAAATATAGCCACGAGTGTATTCGATGGCGCATAAAAGAAACTTAAAAATTGACAAGTACGCTATGAATTTGATCAACTGTTGTACGAAACGTTTCTTTTTCTTTCCGTATTGGTAACGGTTATCCATTCTCGCATATATTATAGTATCATATCTGTTATATCGTGGTATGTATGATATTTACTTAATTAATTGTTATCAGATTATATCACGGATTAATATTAGGTAAATGGCGTAGCTGTTTGAGTTGATCGTTAAGTTAGAATAAGATAGATCAGGGCATTTCTAAGTCGACGCAAGGAATTTTTGCGCGATTGATGTAGCGTGTAAGAGAGGAGAACCGAAAGTCTCGTAGTCTCATCGGGGAAACGATAAATGGGGTATATGTGTTATAGGTTGATACTTCTCGTGGAGAATGTCCAGTTGGATCGGCTAATGTATTGAAAAATATATGATTCCGTCTAAAAAACATCGGTGACCTTCGTATGCCCTCCACGCCTTCGTTCAACCTGTTCCTTTTTCTAACGTTATCAAGAACAAGCGTGATATTCCAGCTGATAGAGTTAAATGGTACACCCTGTATATGTACAATCTAATCGCTAAATTAAGCTATATTCGTATATTTTATATTTACTCGTTGCTCTTATTATACATCGTATGATATTCATAAATACGATCATGATATACGTAAATTCATTTTGTTAAATTATCGTACCTCTTTAATACCTCTTGCTTCATAATTTATTTTTTGATATATATAGAAAAAGAGAGAGGAGTAATATACCCTTAGATACTTGTATATATATCTGCCATCTTACTCTTCCATGTCACTATTTTGTCCATTATACACGAGGCTGGTACGAGTCAACCCTCGAGTGAACAAATAAAGTCGTTCTAGCAGAATCAGCCTTGGGCCAAGTTCCCAACGAAACGAGCGGCGGCACAGGACACGCGATATTCAGCCAGTCGTGCTGCTAATCGTTGCAGTTTCGCTTTTCGTTACGAATGCCTGAGGAAAGAAGGTGCGTGCCATGCTCGATAAAATCCCTCGAGGAACCTTCGGGAAAAATTTCTTCGCCATGTCGCGTGTCGTCGTATAAAGTACGGTAGCAAGCTTGCGACACCTTTCGAAATACGTTCGACTCGCTTTCGTGACGATCTCGACCATCTCGAGCGGAGTTCGAATATCGAGACTGCTTTCTCTCGAACGTTCCGATCGGGAAAATTTGGTTTGACGAGTAACCGAATCGGACTCTTCGTTTCTTTATTTATGGTCGTAGAAATACGAATTTCCATTGAAACGTACGATCTAGTAAATACACCGTAGTAGGAGTTTTCAATGTTTCTACAAATAGCCACAGGAAGGAAAATGAAACATCCGCATTGAACAATCTTGAAACCGTGTTTTTCTTTTTTCTTATTTTTTGATCGGATTCGATTTTAGGTGTTATTTCTTGACTTATCTTTGCAAAGGTATATATTTAGATGGGAACGCGTTATATAAACGCGAATACTAGTTTGCTCGGTCATTTGGTTAAAGTTTGGTGATTCAGCTTTGCTTGAACTTCGTGTCATAAAAATGAAACGGAATATACATCTGCTCTCGGTTGAATTTATTTCGATTCTGACCTGGCATTCGTCTCTTTCTAAGGAAGTCGTAGAAACTTCTCGAAACGCGTTATCGTAGATTCTTACGATTTTCATACAAAGTTACGAAGCAATCAGTTCGACTTTCGAATCTGTAATCCCCTCGTTGACGGCGACGTTGGTAAACTCCGAATCCTCTACTTTTCCTCTACTTCTACAACGACGCTTGACGATACACTTTATATTTCCGACAAACTGCCGGTAAGCTGATAATCACCACGACGAAACTTGTCGATCTATTTTCGAATCATATGTACGTTCGTTTATACGGTCGTCGGCGTACATTTGAAATAATTCAGAAATACGAAACATCTTCGGAAATAGAACATCTTGTCGCTCAGTTTCAGGACAGGAATAATAAACCAAGTAAATTAACGTTTTGACGCGATGGTCTTTTCCTAAATTACGCGTTGAAGTATCAGTAATGAGAATATGCCAATATATTGTAGGTTAGAAACGATGCTTATTGCCAAGAAATACAGACTATCTGCTGCAGTAATTACTTCTTCACCAAACCAATATTTATTTCTAGAAACTGGAAACTGGACCTTTTCCAAATTATGTGTTATTTAGAAAATGAAAATATTTAGAAAATGTGTTAGCACAATGTAGGTTAGAAACGGTACTTGTTGTCAAGAAACAGAAGAAGGCTCTGTCTACCGTAGAACTTACTTCTTGTCCAATCTGATCTTTTATCTTTAAAAACTGGGAACCGTTGCTTTCCTAAACTATGTTTTGAGATATGAACGATGAAAATACGACGATACGTATCGTAGGTTAGGAACGGTACTTATCGCGAAGGAACGCAAGGACACTATTTACTGCAGAAGTTCGACATTACTTCTCAACTAATTCAATATTTGTCTTTAAAAACTGGAAACTGCTTTTTTCCCACATTATACGTTAAACTATCAACAATAAGAATGTGTCAATATATCGTAGGTTAGAAACGATGCTTAATGTCAAGAAGCACAGACTATTTGCCGTAGAGATTATTTCCTTACCGACCCGATATTTATCCTTAAAAGCTCAAACCTGATCTTCTATCAAATTGTGTATTGAAATATCAACAACGAAGATACAATGATATATCGTAGGTTAGAAACTGCGTTATCGACAAGGATCAAAAGAAGATTATCTACCGTAGAAATTCGACGTTACTTCTCAGCCAACCCACTATTTATCCTTAAAAGCCCGAATTTATTTAAAGAGACATCGCATGGCGCACGTGCGTTAGAAGAGAACTGTTGTACTCCTTTTCCCCATTTATTTCCCATTCGATCAAACGAGTACGCGAGCAAACAAGAGAAAGAACAAATACGTCCTCGACATTCGTCTCTCTAAACTTTCCAAAGCTTTCCAATTTCAATTCGTCAGTTCTTTTCCTTTTTTTCTTTTTTTTTTCCTATCCTGAATTCACGATCAGGCAAGCAAACCTAATCGATACGTTTGAAAACAGGTTTTTCTCGCAACAAGCTTTCGTTAGCGGTAAAATTCAGATGGATTGGCGAGAGCGGTTGATGTTTTCAAGGGAAACACATCGAGTATGTACAGGCACGTAGCACGGGTACCGCCATTATTCCAGGGAATCGTCGGCCTCCTAATAACGGAGATACCGTCGTTGATTCCGTTATCTCGTTGTCATTCAACGAGATCGTTCCGTATTCCAGGCTCGTCCCGGAATATCGGCAATTTTCAATGATCGTTCCACCGCACAACGCACAATGCCCACCAAAGTCTATTAAATTGCGCTCGATTCCTCGTCACGAACGACGAGTCAAATCTTGTCTCGATTATTGTCACAGCTCTTTTCCGATTGCCTGACGTATTTAGATATTTTTGGTAGCCACCGTAAGCAAGCAGATATTACAATTCGAATCCTGATTGAAAGTATACAGGGTGTATCTTTTAACCGGAAGATGACAAGAATTGCCAGGTCTCGAATGAATTGGCTGTACCCGTATTCGATGCTTTGGGTTGATCGGTAAAACAGCTGCTTATTACTTTATAACTTTTCTTAATATTAATATTATTCTTTTTTTTTTGTATTAAATTTCTACAATTTATTTCGACGAACTTTCGATTATTTTATTTTTATTTTAAATTACAGCACCAAGGACATACATAATTTGTCGGTTCAATTCTCGTAGACAACAGTGTCATGCGGTGAAATTCTTTCAGAGCTGTTTTAGCATCGATCCAAGGGATCGAATGCAGATACAAGCCCACTCGTTCGAGGTTTCGCAGTTCCTGCCGTCCCTTTGTAAGATCGACCACCGTTTTTAGGACATTTCCGGAAGAACTGTCTTTCGATAAAAACTCTTAGTCGCCTAGATTTTTTATATCCAACACATTTCCCATTTATATATTTTATCTTCTTTTAGTCGCCTCAATTTTAATAGCAAAACTCCGCAGCACACAGCCTTTGGACTCTTCAAAATTGCGGACGACATCCACTTAGGAGTTTCGCAACAGAACTCCACCGACTACGAATATGTTAAAAAGCTTAACAACCTCAAACAGCCAAAAAAAAAAAAAAAAAAAAAAAAAAAAAAAAAAAAAAAAAAAAAAAAAAAAAAAAAAAAAAATAAAGGAAAAGAAAGAAACACCGTGTTATTTCGTTCATAGGAGACGCAAACGCGAAACGAGGCATGGTAATCGAAATGCTCCGTCCGCGAGGCTATGGAAAGAGAGAAAAACGGAATTAAGGACGAGAGAAAAAAAAAACTAGAAAAGAGAGAGAGGTGGCGATGAAAATTAATTAGTCGCGAAGAATGCAACGGGCGAAAGAATGCACGGTACGAAAGTTTGCCGGTCGATTTGCAGATTCGTTGAATGACGAAAGAAAGAAAAAAAGAAAAGAGGGCTGCGCCACCTGACTTTCCCTTTTTCTAAATCACCTTTTCTTCGACCTCTCGAGGTTCTAGCTCGCGTCTCGGCTATTTGTTTTCGCGAAGGAACGAGCGCCACGAGTACGCAGGAAACGATTGTCAAGGGGCTAATTAGGGAACGCGAACGCGCCAATACAATCGATGCGCACGATTTCTCGTTAACGCCAAACTCGTTTTGCATTGTTTCCTCGTCGACTTGCAATATTCGCTAGTGCTCGGTGTTCGCTCTGTTCCGGTAACCTTGTCGGAGCTAAGAATTCGTCCAGTTCAAAGATCGTTGGACCAAAGGTACCGTAGGCAGAGAAACGTTCGTTCGATCGAATTTCTGAACCAGCTTCGCAATTTTTTCCTATCTTTCTGTCGCCTACTTATCACCAAAACGTTACGAACAGAATACAACGGAACTCCGTTTATAGGAAACTGTCGGAGAACTAGTTGGCTCGTGTAATCGTATAATCCACAGTTGGATCGTACGACAGAATTTAATCACGTTTGTTGCACGAATTATCGAGGAAATATGTAATACTTGGTACTAACTATAGTATACATTAACTATAGCGGGTCGTAGAGAAATTTATAAAAATCATTTGCTTCTATCGTCGTTACACGCGAATCCGCCTTAAAGCGGTCCTTAAAATTTCTAACCTCTCTTCTCCACGTTTGCCTCACCGCTACACTTTCGCTGCCTTTGCAGACCTCAAATATGCTTACTCATATCCACAACCCGTCGAGAACACACGCCTAAATACACAAACTTCGTCTCTATCTCTTCTCCCTCCCTTCCAAATTTGCTTTTTTCCCCATCCCAATCTACTCCTTTCCTAAAAACCATTACCTCTGACTCGTGCGTTCATCCTGCTGTCTCGACTATTGGAAAACGCTTTATGCTCGCTGCGAGACTCGTACAGCATGGCGGTGCGAGATTCTTACGTGGACTGGTCGCTGAAACCGCATTCCAATCGACGTTAACCTCACCGCCCACCAGGACTGAAATCGTCCACTTTGCGAATATCTCTGTTGCAGTCTTCGCACGAGTCAGCGTCTCCTGGCAAAAAGACTGCGAGGAACAACACGGTACTTACACAGCACGTTACAATTGTTGAAAATCTCCAACGAGTTTTACTTTGCTCGCCACTTTACGCTAAGAGTACCTATGATACTCGCAAAGTCGCTGATTTATGGTAAAAGTAACTGATGCTACTACCCAGGTGCTTTGCCAGGTACTCATACGTATAAGCAATGCGAGAGCACTTGATCAGCTGTTTTCGAAACAGGTGGATCTGTGCTTTGGGCTGCTCGGTCCTCGGATTTAAGTCCTCCCGACTTTTGCTACTATATGATATATAATAATTATATGTATTATGCGGCAAAATTTTAAGAGAAGAGTCAGTCTCTGTTTGCAAGAAAACGCAGGACATATCGAACATCTATCGTAGTTCGTTGTATTTTTCGTGGATTGTGCTGTGAACACTCGCGGAGGCAAAGGATTAGAGGGAACGTTAATCCTCTCTACACGAATATTTCAGATATGCTATTATGGATTTCCACGAGTAAGCAGGTTTGATGTTTCTTTCGAAAAACGTCGCGCGGGAAAACTTCTACGCACCCCGTTGCCTAGGCCGACCTCCTTTCGTTCGTGTAAGGAGGTTTGCTCGCGTGCAGGGGTATTTTGGCCGATCTTTAATCGTCGATAACTAAAAAACAAAGCCGAGAACGCAATTTTGTTATTCTTGATTTTCGTCTCATTTCGGCTTCAAGAATCAGCCCTTAAATTATCTGACATCTGTAGCCGAACATCCTGTATAAGCGACAGCATCAGTTTCGTAATACAGCCTACACAACGGCGATGCTTTCGTATTAGCGTGTTTCATCTATGTTCGCCATGACATTAGAGGCTTATGTCGCTTTTGTATCATCGACGGCTAGATTCACGGACACGTGTGTGTGACGGAGAATGGTCAACGGCATTGTTTTCGTTCCTACCATCGCGAGATAGTCCCTTGCTTAAAATTTTGTCTCTCTCAGTCTTTTTGTATAACCTCTAGAAGGCGGAAATCTTCGGTGGATATTGCTCGCCTGGTCCCTATGAATGAAATTCCTTACGACAGTGAAACTGATGAAGTTGAAGTAATATGAAGCAATATGTTGAAGTAAGAAACGAGAAATATGAAGTACAGCGGGTCTTGGTTATTCGAGTCCCGTCTATCCAAACTTCCGTACTAACCGAGATGCTTCGAACTTTACCCTAACCTCAACTTTTTCGAAATTTCGTACACGAACAGTACGAAAGTGTAAGTAGTCCGATGCGAAACTTTCTACCGATTAAACGATTGCTCAAATTAAATCGACCAAATACACGTACGATATTCATTGTCAAAATATTTTCTATCGTTTTATTATAGCATTTATGAACGCCGATAGACTTTCCGGTATTATCCGACTTTCAGTCATCCAAGAAAGCTGCGCGTTACCTCGAATAACCGACGTTCTACCGTGCTACAACTACAAATCACTTTTCCCTTCCTTAACGAACCAAGAATATCTTATTTTTTTAAAACATCACGACTAAGGATCGAAACAAAGGATTCTTCTCGACCACACGGACATGCTACGTTAGTCGCGTGCCTCGCATGCTTAAAGCGTTAAGAGACTTTATTTTCCAACTGTGGAAAACGTGAAGGAAGTTGCAACCGGCCGAATGAAAGCAGTTTCAGTGGAAAAATTTCAACACTGTGTCTTGAAGAGGACAATGTACGTTCTTCGTTAAACAACGTCCAAACATTTTTACAGTACCAGTCTCTTTAAACATACATGTATATGGTCCTACATGGTTAGTTCGTGGCATCATGGGAGTGTGGATGGGTGTGTATCTATGGACGCGATGGATGATCCAATAAGTCGCATGGAAATGATCGACAGTTAGAAAGTCCCTTTTCTCTGCGAAACCGAGATATGAAAAAGTCGCGTAGATTACTGGGACAAGAAATTCAAGAAATATGTATGAATAACGTTTGCTCTGGAAAAGCTGTTATTATTGGCTAAGAAATACTGAAAAGTTCAAGGAGAACGCGGTGAAAGAATCGGCGATGTAAATGTTGCTGGATGGAGGAAAGAGAAGGAGAAGGATTGCGGTATCGCGTGTATCGTTGCCTAAATTACGAACGATAGAAATTCGGGGATGAACGTCGCTCCTTAAATGACAGGGAATTTAAACTAGAACGCTTCCGCTCTGCATCATGGCAGAGCAAACACCGACAATCTTTTCTAAATCTTCCCGATCTTCCCTTTCAGAACGTTTAGAATTCTTTCTGCAACGCAAATATAATAAAAAAAAAAATGGTAAGAGAGAGCGATCAAAAAGAGAATCTTCGCAGTATCAGAGGGAAATAAAACACGGGTGGGGAGAGCATATAGTGGCGCAGCTCGTTTCGATATCACGGAGTTTCGTGTTTTACGGGAGATCCGTTGACAGAGGCGAGCAGACGGCAAACATTCACCGTTTCCTGTTCCCCTTGCCTGATCTTTGCTCCCCTTTTTCACTCGCTGCCTCGATCGCGTCCCTAACCGCGGCCAGAAATAGTCGTGGCTTTGGAGAAAATTCACGTCAAGTCGAGGTTCGATCGCGACAGGAGACAACCTGTCCCATGCTCTTTCCACCCTTCCTGTTTATTTTCAGCCCCTTAACTGCACGCCGTGCCGTCTTTAGAATCGTCGACTCGGAATCTTGTTGATTTTAGTTCTTTTCAGGCTTGAGATTACACGATCAACGTTCTGTTCGAGCGATTCTGCTGCGCGTATTTGCGATTTTATCTACGATCATCTTTACATCGCTGCGCTCTATCTTTGGTATTAGAATCGCGAGAACTCAGACGAATCCGCGCATCTAGATTCGACGATTTTATAAGGTTCGAAGAGATCCAGGCATTTGCACTACGATACCACGCTATGCTGTACGGGTGTTTCGCTTTTATCCCGCGAAACGGTGTCAGCGTATATTACGATTAAAAATACGAGAAAAACGTTGTACAAACGTAGGGTCGTAAATGCTTTGTTACAACGCTGAAAGAAAAATACCAAAATTATAAACGAACTGGACTCTCGTTCGATCGATCGGTCCATGTTAACGAAGTTCTTGTTCAAAGTGTCGTCCGTTCTTGCAAATACCAAATCGACCTCGTTTCCACGTAGAGGCAGACAAAAAACCAATCGTTTATAACGTTGGTATCGTCGTTGCTACGTTGTGATAAAACAATGACGACCCTATGTTTATACAACACGTTTCTCTTATTTTTAATCATAGAATATACCGACGCCGTCTCGCGAGAAAAATCTGAACACAATGTACAACTATACTAAGGTAATACGGTATATATGGTAAGTCGTTTCCTTCCTAAATCGTAGAAATCTCCCGAACAACGAATATTTATGACATTATGTTTACTTAGAATTTATAGAATTACGATAAACTACAGATTTTTCTTTTTTTAATGCAGCACATTTGAGACAGATTAAAACCTTCGGTCTCCGATCGTAGAAACAACGAATATTCATTCACCGTGTTAAGTACGAGAAATTCTCGACATTGGGAATTACGTTCTTCCATGCGTGTATTTTTCTATAGTTTTAAGTATTTGTTTATACGCGTCTAGCGTACTCATAACTCAATTTTACAACTCGACTCGAACTAAACAACGTGTAAAAGTAATGTCCGCTCGTCAAAGAACCGGAAGTTCTTTATAACGAAGTCCGGGGACGCTGACAAACTGCATCCGGAGAAAGATGCATTCGAAATGACGAAGGAGCCATACACGGACATCGATTATTCTTCCATGACAAATGGCTACCTCGACTAACTTGGCGTTATTTCAAGGCAACCTAACGTAACCTAACTTTTGCCTAACCTAACCTAACTTTTATCTAGTATAACCTAACTTTCGCCTAGCATAATCAAGTCTACACGAACGTAATCACAACTAGTTAGAAAGTTCGTTCCCCGCCTCGATATGGCAAATATACGTGTCACAAACTTTTACAATTATAATATACATATTACGTATGCAAACGTACCACGAACAATCAAGTACGTTAATAATCTCTGAAATATTCTTAATGACTTCGGTATTAACATATTCGTTGCATGACGATCTATGTATAATTATCGACGTACACCGTCAGCCATAAATACCACGATATTTATTAACAATGATATTTAGTAAAGATCGAATGCTTCTCGTTGTTCTCGCTTTCCAATTAAGTATTAATTATACATTAAGGAATTATTCAAAGCACGGGGAGACCAATGTCGATAATCGCAAGCCAGATGCTTCTCTAAGCCGAACAAACTAAGAGAAAATAATCCTTACGATAAATATTACTAACTGTTATAAACTATTAACGTAACTAAGTAAACTACATCTTGTAACAACTAATAATTGTTACTTCATTCTTCGTGTATTGTAACGTAAAATAGCGAACCAAGTAACAAGTAAAACGTTAAATAAATAAATCACAAATAAATCCAGAAAAATCAACAACGATAAAATTCTAAATAGAACGGAATTTGTTCGACTCGCTTCGCAAATATAACGAGCGCGGTGTCGTAACATTCACGGTCGACGGCAGGTAGCATAAACGAAAAATGTTATGTCTCTCAACAATACCGCGATAAACATACTCGGCAGAAAATCGTTTTACGAGACACGAGGAAACGAGCACGAAGAAAACGCTTGATACGAGCATTGCGTGCCAGAAAATGATTTATTTCGAGGCGAGAGTGTCAAGGACGCGTCAAGGTTGAAACGGTATTTCTCCTCGTTCCTTTCGTTTTCTTAAATTAATTTAGAGTACGTAACGTAAAACTGGGTAAGAAGCAACAGAGAGAAAGAAAGGAGTTGCAGGTCCAGTGGCTTCTGTTTCGTTTTAATGCGACGTTCCACGCGTCTCTTCCTCGCAACCACTTTGATCCACGTTCTTCCACCCTTGTACGTTCCTAATTAAAGCTGGAAAGGGAAGAAAGGAGACACGTGCGGATCGACGTTGATACTCGACGCGGGAAACCAGAGGGCAATTGTTTCGATTCCCATGCACGCTCTTCTTTCCTCTTCTTTTTCGTTTTCTGTTTTCGTTTTCTTCCTTTTTTTTTTTTTTGAAGTATTATTTACTATCGCGTACAACTACCACAGCAATTTTTACACTCGTGATATTAAATATAGCGCAATGTATGAAGATTTGGCACCCTGTTAAATATTGTTAAATAAATTGTTAAATAACGTGTTTATCGTCTATCCATGGTTTCGTGTCCACGTAGAATGTTGCACGTTCAACGGATATCTCACCCCAGCTCTTTCCTCTTCTAACTACTTTTGAAAACACTCGATTACAGCGTGATACGGAGGACGTGTCTCTAACCTAGCCCAATAAGCTACACGGTGGCTGATGATTTCGGAGTCGACTGAGTCTAAACCAGGTGCAGATTCCATGACATCGATTCTAGCTCCCCGGGGAGCATTTAATATCTTTCTCGGAGCAAGCATTCGTAATATTCGAATTTTTCCTCGGCTGGATTTAGCAGCTGTTTCTTCTTCGTTCTTGATACATCGTTATAACTGTAGAATACGATCGTTACTAGATTGCAGATTTTTACGCAATTTCGTATTGTTACTGATACAATAGCGAGCAATGCAATAAGGTTTATTTTTTCCATCAAGTGTTACGACAAACGCCGCATCGCTTTGAACGTTTCTCTTCTTCTTCACTTTTCCATATCGTGTTCTTTGCATTTTTCCAACTTTTACAATTCGCAGTCTAATCATATATATATGATTAGATATATATTAGATATTATATATTTAGATATTAAATATTATATTATATTAGATATATTAGGTATTATATTAGATATGTATTATTATTATGATTAGATACATA
The DNA here is from genome assembly GCA_014737395.1 of Bombus waltoni. Classification (NCBI taxonomy): domain Eukaryota; kingdom Metazoa; phylum Arthropoda; class Insecta; order Hymenoptera; family Apidae; genus Bombus; species Bombus waltoni. Next base: position 6,986,889 of record JACXII010000008.1, read on the forward strand.
CATATATATATATATAAAATGAGATCGCGAATGAGAAAAATCTAAGAACCCAGGTAGCTGTGAACCAGAAAAAGGCACCCGGCCCGTTTCTTTAATGAAAAAAATGAAAATTTACATATTCATGATTTTGACATGATAGGGGCGATATTAGGAGGATATTCTCCACGATATTTGTTGGACGAAACATTTCGAAATTTCATTAGCACCGAAAGTTCTCTTCTCCTACCACCAAGCGTGCAGAAAGAGTCGAAGAAACGAACGATAATTTTCGCTCTTTTCTCTTCCTCGCCTCCGTGTATTCTCAGGTTCGTTCTAAATTTTCTTCGCCTGCCGTGGAAGGAGCATTCCTTCCCCGAGCGACTTTTATTATTCCGCGTTTAAGCATTGTCTATTTTTATTTCTATTTAATAGGCATATCGTTTTTAGAACGTTCCACTTGCCAATCTTCTGTTTCCCGAAACCCGAGTATACTATATATATTGTATTTGTGTTACGGTAACTAATTTGCATTCAGTTTTCGTTTATCTCCTCCGCTGAAAACGCGAGCAGACACTCGCCACACAATCGTTTCCTCCGTTTCCTACAATTTCTCGCGTATCCTCCTCTTTCTATGTATTCGTTCGACGATCTTCCATCGTACTTTCCATATACGTGTATTTTGTATAGGTATCGGCCGCTACTGTACCGTAAGATTTTATTTTCTAATCGCCAGGTTGCTTCGTCCCGTTGTTATTCCGAGCAACGATATCCGACGCTGCGAGAGAACCGCGTCTAGGTAATTTCACGCGAATCGATTTCTCTGTATTATTTCGCGTCGTATTATTCGGGACAATTAGCTCCGTGAATTTTCGCAATGGAATAGGCAGAGACCTTTTTTATCCATGGTCGACTCGATCGCGCGTTCCTCTCTCATACGCACTTTCTTCCCCTATTGTTCCCGGCCATTCATCAACACGTGGGAAACGACGCGTTAACGAAGCTTCGCATTCTTCGTCTCTTATACGCCAGGAACTAATTCTCAGCTGGAGTTGAACGTTTTCGGCGACTGACGTCTCGTCGTGAGGTACATCGTTCGAAGGAAAATTCACTCGCAAAATCGCGAAACGAAAGCGGACGATTCTTTGGGTCACTCTTTGACCGGCTTTGACCGAGAGTATACTGATCGCGAAGAAATGCCAATACTTTACGTTATCACGAGTAGCCTGTCGGTAATAAGACTCAAAAATAAAACGTATAAAAGTAAAACGTTTCGTTACGACCATGATTCTACAATATATTGCAACAGCCACGCGTACTCTGTGCCTCGCGAGTATACTCGTTATCGCGACAACTGATTGCTTAAAGGAACAAAAATGCACACGGTGCGTATAATACGAAAGAAAAGATGAAATATTCGAAGCAAAGTATTTATTGGAATATATACTGGACGAAAGAATTTCTTTCTCTTTGGTCGCGTTTATCTATCATACGGTGTTTATTTATATCCTTGTTGTTATATCTACGTTTATTATTACACCTGGCTCGTGCTGCCTCGTGTTCGGCATTACTTACGCTTTCGACGAGATACGTACAACCCGTGTGCGCCAGAACGATCGACGAAGGCTATAGAACCGTACTTGGCTGTTAATTCAACTTTGACTCGAAGACGCGTCTATAAGCGTTTAGTAGACGTTTCCATACAATTGCACAGTCCACCTGTACCCATTATCTCGTGCAATTTTTATAACGCGTTTCAATCCCTCGTTTCCTAGCCTAATCTGCCAGCCTTCGATTTACCGCGGCGTCTCTACTTAAATTCTATGCCGCAGGCATCAAGATTGTTATTGATCGCGATTTACCGGCAGCCGATAGAACTTGGGGGCACGTTCGGCAAGAATCGCGACTTAACTTTTCCAATTTCACCGTCGGCTCGTTCGATGCAAAGCGGTGCGAATGCCTGTCACGTTATTTAAAACTCGGAAGGAAACGAGGCTGGCCGCGAAATTATTTTAGCCGAGACGTGTCGCTAGCTTCTCATCGTCGCGGACAATAGCATAAGTATGAGTTGGAAATCTGGAATATCGTTTAAGAGGGAACATTGGCGATTCTAGCGTGAGATATCGCGTTAACGTTAACCCTCCATCAGGGCCCGGTCAAACGACCGGCTTGAAAATCTAATTTAAAGTTGCACGTTCGTCGCTATTTCCTTTGTTCGTCCAACTTTATGTAAATTTTCCTATTAACAAAAATTGAGAAATTGATCGATCGCATAGTATAGTATAGCGACTTACGTAAAGTTGGACGAACGAAAGACACAACTCAAGTACACTAACTTGTAACGTATAATCAGAGTGTGATATAACGCGTAATACAATATACATATGTATAATGTAAATATATAATATAACAATTATATATATATATATATATATATATATATATATATATATATGTATGTATGTATGTATAATACGAAATAAGTATAATAAATTAAGTAACTACAGAGAAACAAATAAGACGAATGCACAGTGTTGAATTAAATTTTGAAAACGGTCGTTTAGCCAGGTCTGGTAAGGTTAGTGTTTTAAATAAGATTTCTGTTCGCTGATACGCCTTTTGGTAGGATTTTCGGCAATCGTCTGCAGAGGGGCAGATGCTCGTCAATTTCCATGACCTTGAGCTCTTGAACATCTTGAAATATCTATGTTCTCAACTATCCTGAAATATCTCTGACCTTGTCAAAGTCATCGTGCTCGATAACTTTTGCCTGTACGCGTTACCACTGATCCACCTTAATTTCCCGCAGGTACTCGCAAAGAGCTTCGATTGAATTCAGTGCCGATATAATTCGTTCCGGCGTATAGACGCTTGGATTTTTATACGGGCCGTTCTAAACTTTACCCTCGAGCGATCTTTCGACGTGTTTCTTACCAATACGAAATATTGTATGTATAATTCAGCTTTGACGGATTCATTAAGTTTCACTCGAAACTTTAATACGTGAGTTTATTTTCCGTAGGTTGGCGAGAACCTGAAAATATCGAGAACTCGGGATGCTCGGGCCGGGTCAGTTCGGGTCCCGAAAGTATCTCGTAATCCGAGGTTGTCGGGATTCCTGAGACTTGCGCGGGATTCTCGAGAATTATAAAATTACATAATAAATCATAACGTGACGTAAATTATAAGGAAACGTTAGAGTCTAATTTATGATCTATAATTTATAATCTATCGCACTATCTTTCGTTATTTTTTTTTTTTTCATTCGTTCAAACCTATGTATACATAGCGTAAAAATTCACGAGAATCTCGAGAGTCTCAGGTGTCCCGCCAATCTCGAATTACGAGATACTTCGATGGGAAACCGGACCCGATATCGAGAGAAATTCTCCACCCGTCCGGACCCGATATTTTCGAGTTGTCGCACGCCTCTGCTGTTCTCCCTTCTGAGGGAATATGACGAAAAAATTTCCCCAAAAACGAATATCGTTACGTCGAAAATTTACGCCACCAAACTTTTTCGACCAAAAACTTTAAAGCAGAAACGATTTGATTGCTCTGGTTTGGACATACTACGTAGTCCGTGTTTGACGAGTTTACTCGTTACGAAGGAATGGCAATATTTCCTGCTACGACGAGTATACTCGTGGTGCGTGAAAAGTAGTTACAATTTGCCGTTTAAATTGCAATTTCGACATAATTCTCCGCCAATTTTGACACGATGTATTCCTTCATATAGCTTTTTACCGTTTCAGGAAAAGAATTGAAACCGAAAACCTGTTTCCTCAGATCCGCCAAATGGCAACCGCGTTAAAGCGCATCGACTTGTATCAACAATTTCTCCATAATTACGCGATAAATCGATTGCGAACGTCGCACGAGGATTTCTTCCACCACGAATTAGTTTCCCCCGAAATTTCAGAGTAGTCTTGAATTTCCGCGTTGATCTAACAACCATTTACCTTCAGTTCCGTGCGTCCAATTAATTGCGTGAAACTTTACGAAACAACGAATTTGCATAGACGTCCTCGATCTGTACTACATATAGGGTGTCGCGTCGAACATGGTACGATCAACAGGATGGTGCAATGTACGAGCGAAAAGAACGAGTCGCCAATACGATAGCTTCGAATAAGTTCTTCTCTGCCTCGTTATCGCGAAAATCGAGTTTGGACGTTTGTCAAAATTTTAATTCGAACGTCTGTGCTATTTGTGGAGACAAAATTTTGTACAATGGCGGTGGCGAGATCGAACGTATTGCGGAGAAACCGTAGAATGAAAGCAGCACGTTCTCCAGAGACACGTGGATAGGGTTATTACAGGAATCAGACGTCGTTTGTTAATTGATCTATTATGTAACGGCATTTCGCAACGCGGTTAATTGGAGAAATTGCCGGCGCAGAGGGGAAATCCGGCCGGGACCAGCGTTAATTGGAAATTCGAGCATGCTCGTAAATAAACCTAATAAACGATCGTCCCTACTTAACTCCCGCTTCTATCATTCCACCACGTTATACAACTGTGCGAATGATTTTTCTCTCGAGCATCTCGTCAAACTGATGACATTGACGCTCCGCGATATACGTTTTCGAGTGTCTCGTCCATTTTCGTATTCTTATTACTTTCGCCGGTACGAAAAAAGCGAAAGATCTCTTTCTTTATCATCGTATTTCTCTGTTCCGTGTTTTCCATTCGAAGAATGGATTTCAAACGTGTAGATATTTAGCTCGTTGACAGGGTCGCGAAAGTAACGAAGATGTTAAGATGAATGAGACGAACGAGACACAGGTGTCCGTTTAAAATTGTCCTCGATGCCAAACTTTTATTATACGACGTCAAAATTTGTCATAGTACCGGTGGTCCGCGATCTGCTTAATTGACCAGTCAGCTACTTTCGACGAGTATACTCGTCGTGCGTGAAAAGTAGTTGCAATTTGCAGTTTAAATCGCAATTTGGCGATTGCGGTGAATCGCAGTAATAAAGTTCAAAATTAAAACAGTCGTTTCGTTACAACTTAACAAATTCTATACAGCAAGTATACAACGAGTATACTCGTCGTCGCTTGCCTTTTGCCACACATTTTAGCTATACTCTTCTGTAAGAGGTCGCAACGGCTAACTGGTTAATTCAGCATCGTCTCGATGGACTTTCCTGATCGAATCACTTGCTCTCTTAACTAAATGTCATATCCCTGGATTTAGTCGCGCGAAGGATTAATTTGGTCTTTGGTTATACAATAAATGGAACAGCGGCAATTGCATCGTACTTGGAACGCTGTTGGCAAGAAAACGTCAATTTGCGAAAGTTTCGCGACGAGTATTCGATCGTCGCGATCGTCCTTAAAATACGCGGGGTAAATGGCGCCGATCTGTTGGTTCGTGCGTCGATTCCATGGTCCCTGGTCGATCTTGTCGACATTGCCGAGATTACGGAACGCGACGCGAGACTTTCGCTTTTAACGCCACACGTTGCTAATTCGGAAAAAGATATTTGTCTTGTGAGATTAGCAAATAATGCTGCGTGTCTCGTCCGCCGAGTGAATTACGGCGAAGACAAAAGAGGCGAGAAGCGGATGCGGTGTCTCACGCGTGAAATATGCACACGCTGTAAACGTGCCTGCTATGAATCCGGAAGTTACACCTGTGACTAATTACAAGCGAGTGTTAACCATTTATGCTCGGTCGTCCCCTCTGTCGGGAATACGAAGAGATTTACGTAGCACGAAACTACACGAGCTGCAAATCTCTCAAAAATGCATGCTTCTTCGAAGTTTCGCCTACTGAACGCATCGCACGAAGAAGATAACCAAGCACGGAGGGTCGAGACTCTTAGACTCGATATTTACCTGAGATGATCGTCCCTGTCGTGTGATTCTTCTGCCTCGTTTAATCGTAAGAGAAAATAAGCTTATCGTCTGCTTGTTTCTTCGATTTTACAGAGCGACGATAAATATTAGATGGTTTCAAAAGTTTCTTCCGTTTCATAAGAAATAACAGATGCACAACGTTCTTTGGTTCGTACCGTTTTATCGAATTATGAATCGCCTGCAGAAGAAAGTTGGCTCTATTGGGAACTTTTCGGACAACCTGACATATATATCGTAGTATCGAGAAAATCCCGACAGGTAGAAAACAATAAAAGCGTCGGGAGAGATGAAAATCCCGATAAGTCGTATAGCCATGGTCCTTTAGGACATGGGGTAATTAATTCTTGACCATCTTAGGTCAAGAGTTGCAAAACACAAGCGCGTGGGAGGAATACCAAAACCATGATATAAAAGGTAGCCGTTAGTGAACCGCGGCACTAACTATTACTCAGGTGTTGCGGAGTAGTTCTTACTCACGAGTTGTGGAGCAGTTGCTACTCAAGCGTCATCGAGACGCTATGAGTTGTCGTGAAGTTGTAAGTCGTAAGTTGTAAGTCGCGAGTTGAGTTGTGAACCGTCGCTTTAGTTGCTTTTCATTGTATCTACACCAAGTTCTAATTAAGTAGCTATAGTTCTCTGTCTTCAAACGAAATAAACGAATCTATCTAATAGGAAAACCCACCCCTATAATATTCTATAATATTTTACCATCGATTATAATATATTACGTTATATTATTATATACGCGATATATTTATATATTTTGGTAAATTGGAATTTATTTATTAATTATTTATTAATTTAGCCAATTAGCTGCAGCGTAGGAGAATGGTTGCTCCGCGTCTTTTTCGATCGGACGAAAGTCAGTCCATTAGACTTATCCACGTTTGCCGAGGTGAAAATTGTCGTTTGTCCTACGGCGGTCAGAAACAAAGGGTTGTTTGGATAAAATATTATTTTAGAAAAATTTAGTTAGTTATAAGGTAGAAATCGAGTGAAAATTGAAAAAAAGATGCACATCAGCGTCCATCGGCGTAAACTGTTTCGTTGATTTGAAATTGAGACGCGATCGGCCAGGTTCGTCCGCGTACGATTCTCGTTTACGTAGGCGTGGAAAAGGGAAGTTGCCGCCGAATGAAAATCCAAAAACGCCGATAAAAGTGATCGAAGGATTTTCACGGTGATTGGCGACGCGGCGCGACATTCTCGTTCACTCTGGCGATCCAAAAGAGAGACTAATAAACGTCCGGCGAATTAACGAGCTGAGAAGCAATACGCTTCGCGTATTTCCGCTCGTTTCCTGGATTTCCTCGCAATAAGTCCGGCTCGCTGCTACGCTTTCTCAAACGTACTGTGTTACACGTGCCTGTATCTCTCCGTGAGAATGCAAATTCACGGCGTAATTTGCTTTTAACGACGCACCGGAAAGAATGGCCAACGACTGGTCGCAAGGAACACGCGCTATCGTCAACGACGAACGAGAAGCTACATTTCGATGTCGTCAAAGACGTACGCGATCATCTTCTTATGAATATTCGTGAGTATTTCAAAATTGAATTAAACTTCGGCCCGAAAATCGGATTCTCTCGCGATCGAGGAAATTTGAAAATTTCCCGGGTTTCTCTCGCAAGCAGAAACAGGTGACGGACGTTTTTCAACCTCTTGGATGAACGACTTTGAGCATCTGAATTTGGAAGGTTGAAAGATGGTGTATGAATTTTCTCAAATTTGTCGAAGGACTTTTGTCCGATGAGAAACGCGTCGGACATAAATGACCCGAGTCTACGGCTCGTGATAACCGCGAGAACGTCCACGGGATAAGAGTGGAAAATTTATCGAGTTGTCGGAGGATTGAATAAAAACGCTGGCAAAAGCGTGTCGTCCCGTTCGATAAAACCAACTTCGTACCGTTTCTATGCTCGTATTTTCTCCAAATTTTTTTCCAAGACGTTCAACCAGCGAAAAACGTGTCGAACGTAAATGACTGCTCCTCCTCCTCTCTCTCTCTCTCTCTCTCTCTCTCTCTCTCCTACTCTTTTACGTAACGAGAGCGAGAAATTTTGTCGACTCGTCGGAGAACTTAATAAGAGAAAGTTGATTTATCATCTCGTTCGATAAAATGAAATTTCGTATCAGCGTTAAGTTAGTATCGTTAAAGGATAGACGAGCCGCCGCAAGAGATAGAATTAAGTTATTCAATTTGCTAAAAACCCAGCTCGTCGGGTTACTTAGCATACTTTCACCGTCGTCGACGAATAACGAGATCCCATCCTGATATAGGTTGACGATTTATTTCTCCGTCTCTCTAAACTTCTCCGCCCTCTTTTTCGTCTCCATTTCCCTCCTCCGTTGCTCTTTCTACGTTTCTTTTTTTTTCCTCTCCATTTCCCCCCCCCCCTCCCACCTTTCTCGGTCCAGTAAATTTCCTCTTTATTGGACTTGGCCTTCTTAGTTTGCATGAAAGCACGCTCGTTTCACAGGAACTTGGGAATCCTCGACGAACGTCCTTCCTCTCGCTCGACTAGAAACGTTTCTCTTGTACGCGATAAATCCGCCTTTAAATATCACGTGTACGTAAACGGAGAACAGACACGTGAAACGTTCCGAAAATATCCCTATAAATCCCTATAAATAATGGACATTATTTGGTGGTAGGGTACAGGTTAACATCCCCGTCGAACCAGCCGGCCTACAAGCCGATAAACATTCGCGTGTGACCTCGATCGGGTTTCGTATCGAGGCGACAGCCAATCGAGCGGCTGCCATCGACATCCCAAGGGTTAACAACCCTCCGGTAACGATGCGGAGTTTCGTGGCTGCCACGGAATTACGCTAGTTGACGTTTCTCATTTTTTTTGTGTTTTTTTTTTCTTACGTTTGGCACAAACGAGAGGGTTTCATTGGTCGAATCTCATAACTCTGTTAATGGTTCGTTATATGGGGGAATACACGCGACGATAGGTAATTCTCGCAGCGAATGAGAATTTACGCCGGACGAGGAATCAACAAATTTACAGAAATTAGCACGCGCGAGCCTGGCTTTCTGCAGCGAGACGAAAAATGGAAAATCTGCGCGATAGCACGCGATTGAAAACCCGTGATGAATACGTATACGTGCGTGTGTGAAATCAATGGTTAAAAAAAAATAATTCTTCCATTCTTCTCTTCGTTATACGCGTTTCAACTTAGGTACGCTTTGGACGCAATTTATGTTACTTTTCGATATACTTCGAAGGAATTATTGTTCGTTCTCTACGTATTTATATATTTCTATACGTATTTATACATTATTGCATATACATGAAATGCTGTCTGTTCGATCGAACCACTTCCGATACAGGGATACGCGTATGGGGCAACTACTCAGGATCGAAATATGACAAGATATTCGTGCAACGCGGTATTCGCCTAATAACTGTGTATTAATCGCTTATTTTTTGCATTGAAATTACCTTCTTTCATAAAACCTATGTTAAACGCGTTAAATGAAAATCTTGTCCTGAAGAATGGATGAGATTGAAAAAGCTTCGCCGTTTTAATTGCTAAGTAAAAATACCGTTAAAAAGGGGATGACGCCTAGTATCTGTATATCGATAGCTTGTTTCTTAATTAAAAATACCTCCCTTCATAAAACGTATTTTAAACATACCAAATGAGAATATTCTCTGGAAAAATGCGCCAGATTGGAGCTTCCTCCTTTTTAACCACCGAATAAAGCTAAAAAAACCGATGACGACTAATATCCGTGCATCGATCGTTTGCTTTTCGATTAAAGATGCCTTGCTCAACGAGACACGTTTTTAAACGAGTTAAATGAAAATCTACGGAAAGATCGGCGAGATCGAAGCTTCTTGGCCACCGAAGTGAAAGTGCTGTCAAAAAAGAGACATCGGCAAAAATCACTCGTCCACACCGGCCCTTAAAATCCATAAAAGTACGTCGGTAGACCGTCAACAATCGCGTAGTGTTATCAAAAAAAAAAAAAAAAAAAGGAAAAAGAAAGAAAAGAAGAGAAGAAACAAAAGCAAAGAAAAGAGAAGATAGAAAGAAAAGAGGATGCAAAGGCGAGGAAAAGAGAGGTTAGGATGGTCACGGGGCACCCTGTGTTATTCATCTTTTATTTGGGCTCGACCTGGTCGCGGCACGGGCCACTCTGGGTTCTCTAACTCCGGGCGGTCGGTATATTCTAAAAATAGTCGTGCATCGAATAACGAGCCTGCCGCGCGCCGCTAAGGGTTGAAGTTTGCATTGTGAACGCGTACAGTCTGTTCTGTATATGGCTCTACCCCCATGTAACCGAAGATTTGACCCAATGACCCAACGGACGGAGCCGAAACCGGCCGGAAACAGCCGATCCTCATTCACCGACTCCCATCCCCTCTCTGTCTTTTCATCGGCCGCTCGCGTTCATCCTTTTCCTCTCTCCTTTTCCCGCTTTTTTTTACTTTTTTCATCGCTATACATAGTTTTGCAAAGGTCTCCGCGTCTTTGCACGGAGGCATCTTCTTCCGGTACGTTAATTTTTAGGGCAAATTGTAAAAAATTGCCAGGTACCAATTAAAATGGTGCTGTGAAACTCCGTAAACGTTACTACGGGTTGCATCTGACGTCATCGCGAAAGCAATTTTCGCACACTCGTGATTTTCCCTCGTTCGATACGACGTATCCTCTGTAATCGAAACGTAGTCGCACCAATTCTGCAAACGGTGTGGTCGATAGTCTCTATTATTTAATTAGACGCATTTAGTTTCGCGACTAGCATATTTGCGATTTATTTCCAGCCATCGCTTTCGCGTGTATTAATTTGTTGGACAAATTCTAAAATGTTTGGAGAATTCTGAGTTTCAGAATCTATTTGCTCGTGGCTTCCGCTTGGCGATGTTACAGCTTCTAGAATCCAAACGTTACATCAACTCGAGCAGCACCGTAGCGATTAGTCGCAACCACGGTTTAACGCCTTTCTTCGCGCTTTTCTTCAAGCTCTCTCCCATCGGTGTATTATCTCTTGCGACAAATTCTGAAGGATCTTTGCGTGCGTGTTACGAATTTGCAAGCCTGCATACTACGAGCCGCATCCAACGACATCCCAGAAGCTATTCACCCGTGGTCTCCTCTTGTCGATAATGTAACTTCTATGATCCAAACGAATAATCCAAAAATAATCCAGACGAATTCTACAGAACGTTGGATACCTGTTGCAATTTTTCAAGCCTGCAGAAACATTGTGAGCCGCATCCAACGTCATCCCAGAAGCTATTCACCCGTGGTCTCCCGTTGTTAATGGTGCAACTTGTACGATCCAAACGAACAATCCAAAAATAATCCAAAAATAATCCAGACGAATTCTACAGAACGTTGGATACTTATTAGGATTTTGCAAGCCTGCAGAAACACTACGACTCGCGTCTAACATCGTCCGAGAAGCTATTCGCGTATCCATGACCTCTTGTTAATGCAATTCGAACGCCACTCTAGTATCCAAATTAAGCCAACCCTAGAAACAGCGTAGTCAATAGCGAAAACGTCGCTTTGAATCTCAGCCTAACTCAACCCAACGCAAACCGATTTGCATGTGCAATGTGGACATTTTCTCGAGCATTTACGAAGCCTTGAATAGCTATCGGCAGGTTAGAGGGTGAAATTCTTTCAAGTTGTTCATAGTTGGGTCGTCTTCGCAGGTAACGAGGTAATCGTTGTCTTTTACTGTTGCTGTCGGTGTTACTATTGTTACCGCGGTGTACACCGACCTGTACGCTGCGTGCGCGTCCTTCTAAACAGAGGCGAATCGACTGGTCCGTCCTTGCCCATAGATGTTATCGATTAACCCGTTGACGATTGTTACGCGACCGCGAAAAAACGTGTTGAATCTATTTTGTGGTCAGTGACGTTCGTGGATTATCGGTGTTATAGTCACCTTGGTTTTTGAACGTATATTCAACCGTTATTCGGAATACTTGGTAAATTGTCAGACTCGATTGTCTCGTAAACTGAGCCTTAAATGACAAAATCTTATTCCGTTTATTTTCTTCCTTGTTCATTTTACCATTATATTTCGTTCTTGTTTTTTCATAAATGCTCTTATTTTCTCTTATGATTTTTCTCTTCTTATTTTCTCGATGCTCTTAATTTTCCACTTAATAGTCCCACCAATGACACAGCTACGATACTGCGAACAATGTCAATACCATCGACATTAATGCCACCCTACTACCATTGTTAATTTAATCTACTAACATTGCTACTGATATTTCTCGAAAAACGATATCAACTCGACCAAGTATCACGGAAGAATAACGCCACCAAATACCTGGCGCCACGCGTAAAACTCGTTTGCAGAAAGAAACGAAACGGTATCGCTGGAGAAGCGGGACGAGTGAGAGAGGCAAAAAGCAGCGGAGAAAAGCTGCATATTCCTTTTATCGAGGTGGAAAGCGTGGCAAACATTCGACAAGGAAAACAGATAGCCGGTCGTTCGGTTTTATCGAAAATCGACATTCTCCGCTCTAACAAACAACCGTTACGAGGTACGAGGCTCGCAACCCTTTAAGCTGACAGCGAATTCGGTTTCTCCGTTCAGCTCGAAAATGTAAATTCCCGCGCACCGGCCTACCACCTTCCCCTTTCGCGCCATTTCCACCCGCGGAAATTTCATTTTCCCAACTGCTATACATCACGCGTCCTATACACGTACCAATATCGGATAAGTGGTAAGTTGTACTCGGTTGACCAAATTATTGCCGGACATTGCTGGATAGTTGGGTTAGGTTTTTGGAGATCTTTCAGTTTTGGTTAGACTTGCGTCTATTTATTATTATATTGCGTCTTCTCTATACCAAGCTTCGACGTTTTAATTATATCCGTAAGTATAGTAATCACATCTGTAATCATCGTTGATGTTATCCAGATTGAGGGGCGCTTGGATGAAAGTATAATAGAAATATATTTGAGTATAAGTATCGGTACAATGTATGTTAGTCCAGATCCATAGGCTGGCAGCGTTATCTTACGACAGAACTCCCAAGCCATGAGCCTATGAGCATTTATGTAATTACGAAGCCTGTCTATACAACTCTCGGCTGTCTTGTCCGTGCGAGGCATGTTGCTAAAATGTCTATGAGGCTAAGACCCTTCAAATTGGTTTATTACAAGACAATAGAAAATGTTGATAGCTTCGAGGAATAGGAATACTCAACGATAGGACAGATGTAGCTCTACAGCTTTCCTCGAAGTAAGAATTACTTCAGCGTTTGGAGGGAACGTTGTGAAGAAAGGAGGAAACAAATTTTTCAGAAGGCAGAGGCAACTTATGCGTTAATCTGTTAGCTGTTGCGACCTGTTTGAGAGCTTTGGAAAGCGTGTACGTAAAGCGTGTGAGGAAAGACGCAAAGTACGTGTGACTGTTGTAACATAGTATCAAGTCTGTAATGACTGTTCTGTTTTTGAACTTCGTTACCGACAGGGCTCGTCGTAACGCGAAATATCACCATCTCTTCGCGACGAGTATACTCGTCCAAGACAACTAACTGGTTGATGCAGTCCAAGTTCACGATAACGAGAAGCATATCCACGCAAAAATCCTGTACATGTCGCTTCTTAATCGCAAAGAACGTCCGATGCTCCATTCGTTTAGACAGATGACATCGACGAAAGCTAAGAAAAACGATCAACTGACGTTTACCGGCACTTGTACCTGTCTGCGAGTCTCCTAGCGTTATTATCGATAACAGTTTATCACCACCGATAGGAAGGTAAATTACGTTCAAATTCTACGCTTCTAAATTCTACTGTATTCTCATTGCTACGTAGAACGTTTCCCGATAGAAGAACAAAACTCGTCAATTTTCGTGATGTTTGGTCTCAGCTTACGGCGCTTTCTACGAGCGCTCTTCGGTTATTCTCATAACCGTGCCTTCGTGGCAAGGAATGTACGATTAAAGGTCACGTCTAAAATAGTGTCTCGTGACTTATGTACGAGTCTGTACGCGTGACACGTGTGTACGTACGTGTGTCTCGTATCGGCGTATAAAGCGACTGGAAACGAGTGAAAAGAGGAAGAAGCAGGCGAAAGAGCCGGAAGAGGCTGAGACTCGTAGACAAATCGCGGAGAATTACGGCGACGGAAGTCCGAGCCGCGTGGATATCGCAAAATCTCACGATGCTCCTTGCCATCTCTTTCGTCCCCTCGTTTCTTCTTCCTTCTCGCCGACAACCACCGTCTCTACTGTCATCAAGCGACCGAGTGTTTGCGCATTTCCCAGCGAGAAAGCTCGTAATAATTTACGAGGGATGCAACGCTGGGCGTCGCTACAGTGCGTCAAAAATGAATTCGACCCTGCTCGAACACGGATGCCGACCGTCGCGAGGACATTTTTGCTCGTTTTCTCTCGGTCGTCGTCTCGTGTGTTGGATCTTATCGTATTTAGAAGAATCCGATGTGGTGTTGGAATTACGAAAAACGTATCTATACAGCGAAGGAACAAGGATTCCGTTATAAAGGAAATTGCGTTTCTACGTATCGTGTCTACAGTATAAATGTTTCTTAAATGTAGCAACAAATTATAATAATCCAGTAGCCTGTCTAACAGTTACCTTCGAACGTGTCCTTTCATCGATCAGACCCATTAACTGCGTTCGACGAGTACACGCGCCGAACGAAAACTTTGCCGCGGCGCGGCTGACGAGTATACTCGTCGTCGCTCGAGAAGCTTCTAAAACTAGATTCCACAGCCGACTGGTTAATCGCGGAAGAGTTAAATCAGTCTAAACCGCGGGGAAAGAATTGTCCAGGGATTCCAGAAATACCTGCGAGTCTATCGAGCCGATAAAGCATTATGTAGCTCTATTGAAAATTTCCTGCGACCCTCGCAAAGAGATGAAAAGGGTGAATACGCGCGGCATCGGAAAGGTCACCGATGTTGCGTTTCGATCGGATACCTGAAAACCGTTGCAGCCATCGATCGATCGAGGCACCGTCTACGCAAACTGTACGACAACCTTCGACAACGATCGCACACCTATTTCCTGTATTTTCCATACAATCAACGATGACAACACCGTCGCTGCATCAAATTATTCCCCCAATCTATGTACTTTAAGGCGCGGTTTCCCTGTAATCCTACGAGTACAATTAACTGCTAATTCGTGTATTTACCTTACCATTAATAATATCGATCCAGCTGGAACTCCTGACAAGCCATTATCCTATTATCAGTGGTGTCGTCATACACGTCGTATCGGACATTTTACCTCTTCTTCCATGTTTCACCAATAAACGCAATTCAGAAAGGAAGCATTTTCACGAACTTTGTTTCGGCCCCACTACTGATCGTACGAGCCCAGATCTTTACTTGGCGTGTAAATAGACATAGTTTTCGAGTATAAATGTGATTTTCCATGTATATGGAATTTTTTTTTTTTTTTTTTTTTTTTTAATATACAGCTCCCCGAGCTCATCGTTTTAGAACGAATGTCCACTTCAGAATTAGCGAATATGTTGGTTAGACATACATTAGAGTATGTTAGTACGTACGCGTAGAAAGTACGGACGACTAAGAAATTTCTGCCTAGAGGAAGAATCTGAAAGACGCGCGAGGAATACGATTTTCGAGTCTCGGCTTCTCGAGTTCTCACTTTTGAGAAACAAATGCCTTAAGGCGCGTCCTCGCCGAAGCAACGGCAAGCAACTTTCTACCGGTGTTTCACGTTCGAAACTGTCGCTTTCTGTTGGCCAATATTCCGCCAGTGTTCCTTCTCTGTTGTCGGTTGTCGCGAAACGCGTTGCTTGTCGTTGCTGTTTCCGTTCCCAGCGATAAACGTCGACGAGAAACAAGAAACACGTAGCGAGCCACGCATCGCGACAGAGGCTAACGTTTGTTCGGTGTGTACGTGCGCGAGTATTTGAAATTAGTGCTCAGAAATTACTGCGAGTATATAAAGTACGCTTGAAACGAAGCAGTTTAATCCGATCTCCGTTTTTGATCTTGGACGAGCATGTACAGGCAGTAGAAAATTGAGAAAAACAGTGGCAACGTAGCGACGAACGAGAAACGAAAATCTGACTGCCTGGATACATGTAAAAGTAACTTTTAACAAACTTCTAACCTGGACAATTCCTATCGGCTCCTGGTAAAACGAAAGTAGCTTTTGCGACAGTCGATATTTTTTAATATTTTGACGCGTGCACTGAATCCTGTTTAAACGACGGGAGATTTAGGTTTCTGCTACTTTGCAGACGTGGTTTCGGATCATTGCAACGTAAACAGACCGAGCAATCGAGGATGGGCGATAAACTCGTATTCCTTAGATTCTTGACTTAGGCCACTTTCACGACCGATTAGGCAAGTGATTAAATGATAGAAGACAGATTTATTAGCGACAAGGATGTGTTGCTCGTGTCGGCTGCAACTTGGCCGAACGCTCGACCCCGGTTATGGCAAGAAGCAAAGACTGAAAAGCAGAGAAACCGTGCTCTATCGTAATGTAAAAGGCGTAATAAAAATATGGGCAAGAAACGGTGAAGAAGCTAGGGGAATGGGCCAGAGAGAACCGACATAGAGAGACAAATCCGATGTAACGAGGTGGAAAGTGCAAAGTACAACGTAAGGCAGGTAGAGACAAACCTACGGGCAGCGTGCAATTTGAAAACGACTACGAATGGAAATGGTGAAGAGCTGATGTAAGGACTGAAAAGGACTGAAAAGGGCCGCTGGAGCGTATGCTTTGAGAATGCAAAGAACCGAAAAGATGAAACTTGAGCAGACAAAGAGAAGACGTAGCAAAGTGGTAATTAGATTAACCTTGACGTCCTCGTCGCTTCTTAACATACGATAATAATAATAATAATAATAATATACGATAGAGATATAATAAACGTTTCGATCGAACTGCATCGGGCATCTTAACGGGTCGTGCGGAGTAGCGTACTCGCTGCTAGGAGCAAAGTTCGCCTTAAAATCGAAACGAAAGCCAGATATTGCTGGCGTTGCGTTACTCCGGCACGAAGGAAACGTTTCAACAAGTCGATATCTCTTGGACGCTATTTGGAACAGTCGCAACAGGTAACGAAAAGTTGGTGGTCGTGGCTTCGGTGAGAACGCAGCCTAAGACTGTCGCAACCGGCAGCGACGTTCGCCTACGGAACGAAGCAAATTGGCGAGCGATTTATTAAACGCAGCTGGTTTATCGAGAAAAGAACACGCATCGGACAAAGGCATTGCCTGGAAGATTGATCGCTCCGCGCTCGCGTTAATTATCATCGAGGCGTGATTAACGTTGCAGGGTGGAGGCGAATAGCTCGACGAGAGCGCGTTAATGGGAAAATGAATTAATAAGCTGTCAGGGTAGGACAAGAATCTCTCAGCGAACTGACACAGCCGCGTTAAACGACTGCGAAGATACCCTCGTGGTCTCCTATAATAATAACAATGATTTCCCTCTTCCCTCTTCCCGCCCCTCGATTATCTCCGATATCCTCGAATTCTTCAACTTTGTACAGTGGTTCGTCGACGTAACGCGAACGCCAACTGCAAACTCTTCGTGCACCGTGTGCGTATCGCTTCGATCGAGCCACGCAACAAACATCTTCTAAACCGTACGTTGCTCGAACAAGTGTTTTCCAAGTGAATTTATCATTCAAATATTCCATTATTCAAACGAACCCTCTGGTACACGGCAGTATTCGGACTGACCGAAAATACTCGGCTAGGATGACACGTTTCACGGGCTGTTGAGATCGCTGAAGCCGAACACGCGCGTGATTTTCCACGGAAGTAAAGCGTACGAAATTTCGTTCGACCTGTTGACGCGTCCTTCGCGATTTTGAGGACACTTTCTTTTTTCCATTTCGCAACTCGTAAGTATCCATCGTCGTTTTTTGTACGTAATTTGTATCGCCAGTATTAGATCAGGTTTGGCTTACTTCCGTATTTTGCGGCCGGTTACGGAGCGGTGATCGCGACAATTGGGTCGTGCGAAAAGTGTCTCTCGTCTGATATTATTTTATCGAATCACGTACGATCCGGTTTGTTCCGTTGAGATAAAGAACGCAACGTCTGACGGATTAGGTTCCACGTTTGTATAAAGATTTTGCCGGATAAAGCAGCTGCGTGCAGATGGCGGAAGACGCTTTTGGGACAACGTTCATCAATTTTTTTTTTTTTACTTTGTGTTTTACAATTTGTCCGCGTCGAACGCTTGCTACTTGTATAACGAGACACGGCCAAGCAACGAAACAAAGCAAATGACCAAACTTGAAACGTATCTGGAAATGTATATATAGAAGACGCAATACATCTATGGGAAGCGTACGCTTCGCGAAAGATCATCGAAATATCTGAACAATTTTCGTTATCCTTTCATCGATGTTGGACAGCTCGTGTTGGGGCAATGTTCCAGTTACATTTCTCCTTAGTTTACGCTTACGGTCTACTTCTCCAACCACCGAGTTTAGCGTCTCTCGTACTTAACGTTTACACTCAAAATCAGCGACTAAAAATTCGCCTCAGGACGTACCACTTGTGTTCCTTACACTCTATGCTTGGCCACTTACATATTCTCGCAGCGCGGGAGTTTCAAACACGAACCAGAACAAATGGAAAGAGAAACATAAAATACGAAGGCCTGGCGACAAAGTGTTTTTAAAATATTAACGAATTGCGATATTTAACGCGGCTGGCTATTTGTCAACACTAACTGTACGCTTCAGGCTAGCCTGTACGTTTAACACTAAACCTACTACGCGCGGTCAAACGACCGTTTTTGAAATTTCGTTTAGAATTCCTTGTATACAACGTTACCGTATCACCATGTAACTTATTGATTTTTCCTATAATATACGTACAACCCATTTTTCAATATTCACAACTTGTTTTATCGTTTACTTTCCGAAAAAAAAATTGGCTAAAATCTCTTTCTCTATTAGATACATATTTTTTTTTGAAACGGTCATTCGACCGCTCATGGTAGGATTAAGTATACGTGAAATGTCGGTAGATTTAATGTAACTACTCGTGCCAAATACTAGTTTCTACGCCAAGTATACATTTTCCGATAAACGTCTCGTAACTGCTACGTACATTTTCGCATTGTTTCCAAACTTCGCTACTATAATCTCGATAATCCTGTCTCGTTACGGTGGTCAGAAAATTTCAATAAGCTTCGTACGATGTACGTGGTAGTGGTGAAAATGTTGGGTGGTAAACGTTCGAATACTTGAGCTGAGCCACTGCATGCACGACGCGCACCCGGTTTCCCTCTTCCGGTTTTCAACCCTCTTTGTCTATAGGAGAGCATCGTTGTCGTATAATACGTCTAATGACACTCGCGTTTGTCCATCGTGAGAAACGATTCTTTCGATCGAGAGATCGCCGTTGCAATCGGATTTCCATCCGCGGTATTTTATCTCTGCTGTCTGACCTTTACACGAGCAGACCTGCCCGCCTCTCTGGTCGGTTTCAGGAAATATTTTTAACTTCTAGGCTTTTCAGAAGTTTTACATTCTCCGTTCGTCGGCGACTCGTTATTTTTCCGCTTCGTTAATAAAAAAACACGCTGGCTTTTTCCCTTTTTCTTCTTTTTTTTTAATTAGTTGATGCACACTATCCTGATGTAACAGATAATTAAATGTATTCGGTTTTGTCAAGTCTTTGCGTATTTGTGTTCTTTACTTCTTCCCCGTGTACGATGTAGTTTAATGTATAAAACGAGCTACTTTTTACTCGTCTAATGATAATAATAATAATAATAATAAGAAGAAGAAGAAGAAACTGCGTTGAGGCAAACATTGTTAAAATAGAAACGTCCCTGAGAGAAGAAACTGTAACTCCAGATGTGGAGTATTGCAAATAATGATATCGTGTCGAATGTGTTAACGTCTCGAACGATATACTATACTATACAATTACGATATACTATATATACGATATACTATTGCAATACGCTATAACGATATTTCGACAAACTGAGTGCATCACGATTTTCAAAGTGTTTGATCACTACTTTCGGAAATACTCTGCTACGAACGACGACATTTCATTTTCATGATTGACACTTTCTCATAAATAACATTAATGTTACTCGACTTGCTGGCTTCTAAATTTGTCCGTTATACATCGATGTCTTGTTCGTGTCGATTGGTCATAGAGTTTGTGAAAGAATAGAACGAGCAAGGAAGTTTAAAGTCACTAGATATATTAAGAAACGTTTGGACAAAGTCTCGAGGAAGAAAGATTAATAGCCGTAAACTTTTCAGTACAAATAACGTGATTAATATCGCAGGGCTAAGGGAATTTCGTTCCAACTTTTTCCTTGAAAAACTTTCCCCTATCGAGATGAAAAATACCCGAATGCTTAAAATACGTAGAAATTCGGCAAAGTTCCTACGTTAAAGAATTATCACCCTCGATTTAGCTGGGAGAGCCCTTCAACGGTAGAAAAATCTGTTAAAATCAGCGTTAAATTCCACAGAACAACTATCCTAACATTTACGTAAGCTCTTTCGAAAAGCCAACGTGCTTTCAGCAGGTTTTGTCCTTTTTTCTTCCCCCACTTTTTTTTTAGGTTTCGTGCATTGTTTCCAGGTTTACGTTTCTGAACTGATAAAAAAGTTGGTGGAACACATTATTAGGCCGTGACGTCAGACAACAAAGTTCTAACAATTTTATAAATATCGGATATCGGGTGAAATTTAAAGCGCGGTTTCCGCGTGCTAATTTCGCATTTCGTCGGTCTAGTATTAAACAAAAAACAAACAAACATCAGGGCGAACGCCTTTATCGATTAATCGCGCTACGAAGCTCCAAGTTGCCAGGAAAATTCGTACCAGCCTTTGTATCTACGGATCTTTCTACCGCGAAAACGTTTCGCCTCCTGTTACCTGTGAAAGTGGCACGAACGCTTATCCAGGAATTGTAGGGAATTTCAGGAGAAGAATTTCGTCAGCCGATTAAATATCAACTTGATGACTTTAACGCGACGATTTTTTATTTCTCGAATGTTGAAACATTGAATGTATGTGAACATACAGGGTGTGCCAGTATCGAAGAATAGGTAGAACCTGGAGGGGATGACTGTACGTGAGAAAACAAGTCGAAAATATGGGATAAATTTTGTTCGCTCGAGGCTTTGTTTTTTGAGAAAATCGACCTTGAATTTCTTTCGGGCACGCGTGCACTTGACTATGTCGTGGTTAAGCGGATCTCCACACGAACCTTTGTCCATTTACCTTGTCCATTTACGTAGAGACGTACATGTTAAACGAAGAGTTTATTGCGAAGATAGCGCGAGTCTTGCGCAATGAAAAGCGAGGATCGCTTTGCCGTTGGAAAATTTAATTTGACGAGCGTTTTCAACAATTTTTGCATCGATAAAGTCAATCTTAAGAATTACATTCGACTTGTATTCTCGCGTACGATCAGCTCGTCCAGGTTGTACCATCGATACTGGAACACTCGGTATATCGTGGACGACTCACAGAATAGGTAGGAAATATTTCAATAATATATGGTATAAATCAACGTTGGGCAAATTTTATTCGAATAACGGATTACGAACGAGACTAAATAACGAGATTTTATTCGCCAACCGACAAAGAAATATTCAATCAACCAAGTATTTATTCGAACGAGGAAGAATTTGTGCGAATGAAAATTGAATCGCGTAACTTATTCGGATAAAACTATATGTGAATATTGTATGCAGATATTTATGCTACGCCGAGAATGGACGTGGTATGTGACAGCTGACCGTGATATATATTTTCCAGTTGTTATGATATTCACTTTTGTCTTGTTTTCTATTATTTTCCCAAACGCCGCGTTAGAATGTTTGTCGCTGGTGAATTGTTCGCCTGATAAATTAACAGCGCGAATCGTACCGATACACGATACTCGTAAGAAATTAAGTGGAAATTATTCGAATAATTCTGCGATCATTGTTATTCGGATAAATATAGAAAATAGTTTACGTTACGTTGTAACAAACGGTTATTATAATATTATTATAATAACAAAAATATTTGACCAGTATGAATTTATTCCGACAAATTATCTCGTTAGACAAATTGGAGATGATATCCCGCAGGAGGTAACCATCCACGCGTTATTTAGCAATAAAGTTATACAAATTTACCAAATGTCCCGTTGAACAAATTGTAAAACACAAAGTAAAGTAAAAAGAAAAAAGAAAAAAATTATCTTGGATAAATATTTATTCGAATAATAATAATAATAATAATAACCCCCGACTCTCGTATAAACGTATGTCCTATTTGACTTTGTTTTCCAGTTACAGCGGATTTCATTTTTAATTAACTCTATGCGCTACCTTTCACGACAGACGTTCGAAATGGTTCACTTGCATTTAAATACAGGCTGGTTAAGCCCATACATCAGCCGCGTGTCTGCTATTTCTTTATTGGAATAACGCATATTGCAATAATTCGCGCTATTCACACACGACGCGACGTATTTCAATAATTTCAATCCGCACTGTTCTCGTCGCTCGTACCTACGTACTGACAATAATGCTAGAGGCGTTTATAAAATTAGAGTACAATGTTGCGCGAAGGATATGAAATTTTGCTCGTAAACAGTTCGGCAAAAAGAATCGGGAAACGCAACGTGCGTGTATCGAACTGCGAAAGAAAGTGCGCGAAACAGCGTACATTTTATTTTTTTTTTTTTTTTTATTATTTTACTTTGTGTTTTACTTTATGTTTTCATTTTAATTTGTCCAACGGGACATTTGGTAAATTTGTATAACTTTATTGCTGAATAACGTGTGGATGGTTAACCTCAGCGAGATATCATCATCAAATTTATTTATTTTATTTCGTATACTTTATACGTACATATAATTTGTACGAAACTTTTTTTATTGTTCAGACGTGACGAAGCCATTCCTAAACAGATGTTCATAGTTGGGAAAATCGAGATCGATTGTATCTGTAAAATTGATTCGCTCTCGCCAACTTTCCATTTTTGGAACGTCGATATTTTTTGATACTCTTGAATTTACGTTTCTTACGTACTTTTTAGATATTTGTCAAGTATGTAAATTCAGATTATCAACATTTTTCAGTATCAGTTAATTATCTTTTTCTATATCTCAATTATTCCTGATTTTTATATATATCACGTATATATCCTTCGAACGAAAAGTTAGTAACGACAGATTAATTCTAATTTCAATTATGTTCGCTCGCATCCTGAGAATCTTCTCTGGCCTCAAGAATCTTCCGGCAGAATCTGAACGATTAAACGATAGAATTGCAGCTACGGGGAAGGGACAGATGCTCGAGAGCCGAAGAACCTCAAACGTGTTTAATTCTCGTTGAAAATTAACGTCGTTCAGGTTGACAGGAAATTTCCTTTCGACGATCGAACCGGATCGTTCTTCGATGAAATATCCGGGCAATTAATTGTTCTCCTCTCGTCCCTGATTTTCCTTCAATCGCGGATTAACGCGTTTCCATTCGGTGTCTCGTGAACGACGTCTCCACCTTGACTTTGACTTCGCGTTTGGCCAACGCGAGAAAACGAAAAGCGAGAAGAAAAATGGACGGCGAATAAAAAGGAGAGAGCAAGGGAAATAGATAGAAAGTAGAGAAAAGAAACAAAAGAGCGAAAGAACGCGTGGACGTGACACGACGATGGCCAAACTTTGTTATACAATAGCAGCCAATATATCATGCGTCAGGGATTGTGTGAAACTTGTTATATTTTGTTTCTTATTTATACGTTATACGTATACGTATGTATATTTTATCGTTACGTATAGTTATTTATATCGTATATTGTTACGCCGTCAGGCTTACCATAAGCAGTTTCGTTCAACCGTCTTTCTTACAAATCATACAATGAATAACAATTTGGTTACAAGATATACTTCGCGTCTCCCACATTACAATGTCTGTTCTCAACGGTTCCCGTGTCCTACAATGTCACAGAAAAGATTGCTTTACCAGACCACCACATGTCTACATTGTTGCGGGCCGTATCCGATGTCGCGTTTCGAGAGAGAGTTCCATACCGTTCGAGAGAGTTCGATACAGTTCGAGAAGCCGATGTGTCATCGAAACTTCTCGATCCTGGATCGTACGATGGATCACGTGATTCGGTTGCCAATGGTTACGAATGCAAACAAGGTGGGAAAGAGAAAAGACAAAGGGGCATGGGAACCAAGATTAACTGATTCCAACAATTCTGTCAGAACCCTCAGAAAGCATACGTCGAAAAGTTAGAACGCAGTCCTTAAAAGCAGTCAAAACGAATACATCGAGGAGTTTAATTTCTTAGAATCAAAATCTTTAATCAACGGCAACGTCGAGAAATATTAGAATTCAAGTCAAATTATAATTCAAATTTAACTGTATCATCGCCAAGTCAATTGTAAAGTGTCAACCACGTTTTTAAATATTGTTAAAAATATAATATATTTTAATACCGTTAAATCAGTGTTATACTCAACTAACTACCTCTATTGTCCTAATTGAAATAGGGGATCGATTGTTTTCGCGGTGTCGATTATCGAAATCGTAGCGAGACCTTTAACCCTCGCTGACGCGCTTCTTCGCGATCGCGTCTCTCCGCGAACGGTCGAACATATATGGTGAAATTACTATGTGATAGGTATAGTAAGCATCTTTCTGAGGAACTATAAATAAAATTATTTTATATATAATTATTTTATTTATAATAATCAGAAATTAGGCTTATTAGTTATAATTAGGTACGCTTGGTGACTGTGCGCTTTTATGCATACATGGGACAAAAAATATCATCGTCCCATTGGGTGCAGAACGTGAAAATATTTCTGAAGAACTAGGCTCGCTACGAGTAGGTAACTAGAAATTACTAGAATTACTAGAAATATGGTTTACCATAAACAAGTTTAGCAATTGGAATAGCTGCAAACAAAGAAACAATTCAGAGAATATCTTGAGCCCTCTTTCTGAGAAATTAGGTTCATTACAAACGGGTAATTATAATCGAAGACTTTTTTGCAGACAACGCTGTAAGCGTCGAACGTCCAGCACTTTAAAAGAGAGAAAAAAATCTTCGATATAAAATTATTTTCTAAATTTCAGTCCAAATGTGTCGCGGAATTTTCTATTTTTCTCCGACAATATGACGGTAACTAATCGGAAAAGCGATTGCATTTGCATCGTGGGAAAGCCTGTACGTGCCATCTCTCAGTCGTTGAGAAAACTGAACGCGCCAGTCATCTAAATTTGGAAGCACCGCAAGTACCAAAATAACTTGCACAAAAAGCAAAGAATATGTTCTTGCTGGGTGTTCTTTTTTTTTACTTTCATTACGAAAGTATATTTTATAACGTCCCTGGCAAAAATTATCGTAAAATCAGTGATACGTAGTGTCTATGCGTTCCAACGTGTCCATCGCTTAATGCCACTCACATTGTATCATACAGACGCGACGTTGAACGTACCGGTGGTGTCACCTTTTAACGATATTCGTAATCATTCACAAATGGAAATCGCTCTTCGATTCTACACTACATTAGTAAAACATTATTAAATAGAAAACACAACACTTTTTCATCTTTGCACCCGTAGTGCCGCCTACAAAAGATCTTCCATTGGATCTACCATGAGTTAGGTTTGCCTTATACCTTGCACACCTTATACCTTATCCTGTAAACGAGTTTACCAACTGTGCATCTTCATGCATTTACGGGAGAAAATAATTCTACGAGTACTACAAAAATTACGAAAAAATAGTCTGAGTAAAATTGAAAAAGAGCCGTAGTTTGGCCACCACTATGGCACAACTCGATTTCTCTCCTAGAAGAAGAGCTCTCTTCTCGATGGTTCGCCGTTGTTTAACCATATTGTCAAAGGGTTAACAGGCAATTGCCCGAAGATGTCGGTATCAGGCATAACACGTGCTGGCGAGAGCTGGCGAGTCGGCGAATTTGGTTCATTTTTCAGGAAGACGAAACACACGCGGGCCAGAGTACGTGACTGCCGGTCCTCTTCACGAACCCTCGCCGCTGCTTAATTCATTCACGGCACGTTTGAATTGAGAAGGTAACAACCTGTGCATAAGCACCGGAACAGAAGTGCGAACGAGAGGGAAAGTGGCGCGGTTTACGCTTCGCTCCCTTGCCACGGCAGAAAACACGGAAACGCTGACGCGGTGCTAGCCCGATCCTAATCTTTTTCTTTTTCCTTTTTTTAAATTTAATTTGTGTTTCACAATTTGTCCAACGAGACATTTGCTAAATTTCTATAACATTGTTGCTAAATATCATGTGACTGGTTACCCGCAGCGGGATACTTTCTTCCAGATTGTCTGTTTTACTTCTTTAGCGAGGTCAGTGGGATGGTTTTTTCTTAGTCTTCTTTCTATATGGGTTCTGCTCGTTTCAGCAGCCAGCTGGTTTGAATGTGTTGCCATTCTTCCCTTGTACTTTCTTGCGTATCTACAGATTTCTTTCTTGACCATTGGTATTTTTTACGTCTTTGCGTATATCCTCGTTTCTGACATACTATGGGGCGTTGACTATCGTTCAGAGTATTTTTGCTTGTAGCGACTCTAGTTTATTCAAGTGGCTCGCTGCTGCTGTCCCCCATAATGGTATTTCGCACGTCCAAGTTGGTTTTATTACAGTTTTGTAAATTTGTAATTTATTCTCCGTGCTGAGTTTAGAATTTTCACTGGTTAACCAGTACATCTGGCTCGACCTTAGTGAATCTTCGTCTCTTGCCATTAACTTGAATTTACCGCTGGGGGATGCCGAGTTGCGGACAGATTTTTTATTTCTTACGAATACCGACTACGTATCGCCAATTTTCTACAACAGCGACGCGATGAAGAAGGTCACGAACATTCTGAACCGTTGTACAACTGCTTTCGCGCAGTGAACTTTTGTGACTCGATTGTAGCATAGAACTCTGTCGGAAGAAAGTGCAAGGAACAATCGTTTATCCGGTAGCGAGGGCTCGGAAAGCAGCAATTTGGGACAGCAAAAGACGCGGCTCAAGAGCCACAAACGTCGATACTCTAAAGATTTTATCTACCGAATCTCCTCGTCTTTCGTTGTTAAATCGAATTCGTTCATTGTCTCAGGTACGCTGAGCCGCAGATTAAATTTTTTATTGATAAAATAATAATGGCTACGTACATCGAACTCTAAGATAAGTTTCGCTATATCGAACAAACCCTAAACAAACTGGACAATTGAACTTGCGCTTGCTACATAGATCAAGCTAACCTAAACGTTCATCGCTACGTGTACGCGCATCTATGATCCAAACTTGTTTGATTCGCTTGGCGTAAATTACGAGACTAACTACTTACGCTTTTCGATAGACAAGATCGTTTCGATTAAATTAGTAACGTATCGGCGTTGATTCCAGTGTTGTCGACGCCAATTTTAAAATTAACGATATCAACAAGTATCAATAGCTTGAACGCCAATTAATAAAAGATAACGCAAGTTTTTGAAAGTTTCCTAACAAAGAACCGATCGAACGAACATAATGCATTCGACCACCTTATCAGCCTATTCAGAGCTGTTGAAACTGTACAACCAATGATTCAACGAATCACGACGCGTATTTCTGAATCGAATCATGTCACGCTACTGCAGTGGTTCATCAAAAATCCATTGGGATAATGCACCGAGCTAATATTACGAGATCGATCTAACGCCACTTTGACGTAAACATCTTTTCACGGCCTCGTAGCTTATTAAACGCTAAACAATCCCGTTACGAGGAGCTACTCTCGCTAAACGTACAATTTACAGTAGCCATACCTCGTTTATCCAGACCTATTTTACGTTTTTGTAACCAAGGAAAAGAAGGAAGTAGAGCCTAAGCAATTGTTTCGGTTTCCAGCTACCAATAAAGTTGTAACGTTTGTTTTAGCCACCAATAAATGCCGAACACTGTATATTTCTATGATAAAAATTCTATACGGATATTTGTATTATGCAAACTCGTATCTCTATGAAGTCAAATGAAAGGATAGAACCTAGTAAATATTGTAACAGGTATTGGGTCGTCCGGAATCGTTCCGATTTCCATTTCCATTCGATATACATTTATTGAATTATATAGGTGCCATTTTCCTCTATAACGTTTTTCCGTCTTTCGCGCAACTCCAATATTCCATCCTTCCAGAATCTCTCAGGTTTTTCGGCGGAAAACTTCCCAATATGATCTTTCGTGTCGACCAAATTCCTTAAAAATCCGAGCCAACTTTTCCAACGACCCAGTGTATAAGGACGTGAATAAATTTGTCAATAACAGTAATCAGTTTTCCAATTGCTGTGCCGCGGCGATAGGTCGTGTACCACCGGTGGCGCATCCCGTCCCTTGGGGAAAAATATGAATGTCCCGCCGTGAACGTGTTAAACGAACGAAACTTCCACGATACTGGTTATATAAACACGAAGTTTCGTACGATTTATGTCAACGTACGAACGAAGCTTGGCGACCTTCTATGAGCGTGCTCGTCGTTTTATATGGCTCCTTAGACGCGAACGCGTATTACTTTCAGGACGACCCTCGTATCTAACGTTCCGAGGGAACGTCAGTATAGCAGAGGGATGTTGGCGATTGAAGAATTTCTGGGCGTCGGAGGGAACCGATCTGGAGGTAACGAGGAAGGTCATGGAGGAGACGGAGAAAAAAGAAGAAATAAAGCGAAGAAGAGTGGGACGGTGTTCTGATGGTAAGAAAATAAAAAGAAAATGGAAAGAAAAGCCTGAAAGAAAGAAGGTCTTTCGTCGTAGACGACAATTGGGTTAAGTGCTGATTGTAAGATGTAAGGAGAGATCATTTTTAACCACTTTGCTGTTGCGATCTCTTTGAAAAGCGTGTACCTAAAATGCGTGAGAGAAAGTAAACGATGACGAGTACACTCGTCGAACACGGAGTTTTTTGTGGCTGCTATGATTTAGAATTAAGTTGTAACGAAATGATACGTTGTTTTATTTTTTAGCTTTATCGCTGAATTGTATTATGACTCGTGATAACACAAAATATTGTAGCTTCTTCGTGACGAGTGTACTCGTCGGAAACAGGTTGCCGATTAAACCGCAAGGCGAAACGATTACGAATAATAAATGCACGTAACGAAAACATGCACTTTGTCCAAAGGCGTGGGACGATTTCGAAGGTTCGAAGGTTCGAAGGTTAAGGCGAATAGAAACTGGAACGTGCTTTGTTAATTACATTTACTCCGATATAAGTGGTTAAAAATGAAATTCCATATGTATTTGCATAGGATTGCGATCTTAATAGCGGTAAGGTTTAATTAGGTAAGTTAGGTTACTGCGAACCGAAGCCTTCAGAACCCCCGAAAGATCTAACCTAACCTAACTTTTCAACCACGATCGTGCCACACCTCGAACAAAGTGCGTGTTACTCAGATAAGTAACTTCCCCTCTACGACATATCTCAAGATAAAGATCAATCGAGTTTTTACATCCTCTTTTGTACATAATTACCAAAAATATACGGCGTATCCGGTTTAACACTAACCTTACCAAGCCCGGTCAAATGACCGGTTTGAAAATTTAATTAAAACTCCTCCATTCGTCGTTGTTTCAAAATGTACATAACATTAGACGAACAAAGGAAATAACGACGAATGTACAACGTCAAATAAAATTTTGAAACCGGTCACTTGACCGGGCCTGGTAAGGTTAGTGTTAACTGAAAACGCGCAAATGTCCGAAGAGATACGAATAATGCGTGAAAATGTTTCCAACAAAAGTCGTATGGTATGGGCGGGAGATACATCCATTCGATCTATTTTATCTTGCGATGACCTTAAAACAGTCTATAAAAGAGAGGTTAAAATCTTTCAATAGATAGCTCCATTTTCGATCACATATTCTCTGCCGCTGACTCTCGAACGTTTCCCTTTACAGACGTAAAGACGTATAGAACGTGCCACTCGATACCATATAACTTTTCTCTGAAACATTTTTTTCCGCGTTCGAATTTTTCCACATACTACAGCCTTTCCGCTTAATTTAAATAAACATGGTACATTTTGCGCGTTCGTACTCTGTGCATTTTTACGCTTTCCAATGAAAATCCGACTGATTACCGTAAATCTGATTCTCTAATCCCCAAGTATCAGAGAGTCCAATCAAGAGATTGTCTACCGTGTTCCTAAAGTTTTTCCGCCTCTCTGATATATAAAATAGCAGAAAGATCCCGTTACGCGTCGTCATTCGGTTTCTTGATCAGATTTGTCAGCAGTTTCTCGAGACGGATTTCCCATCTGCTCGGGACGAACACGTTGACGGGGCACGGTCTCTAGTTTAGGGTAGTCCTCGGAGTCACGAGCGACCGATAGGTTAGGTTGGAAGTCGGGACGATGTCTCTACAGCTCCAGGGAATATTCGAAAGTTTGTCGGAAGACTCGAAACGCTGCACGATGGCTTGCGAGAAGCTGAATCGGATATCGAATCTTCGAGTCGGACAGATCTCGACTTTCTCGGAGTTCTCACCAGAGATCACCGAAGTGAAGTAAATATTTTTAGGGTCAGACTCGGGGATTTTATATAAATTACTGGACATCCGATCTTTCGAAGATTGTAGTATTTTAGACAATTGTATCTTAAGAAAAACGAATTTACTTCGAGAGAAAACGATTGTCTCAGAGACACCTTTTAGGTTGTGGAATATTAGAACCATGTAGTAATTTGTAAAACGATGCTAATTATTGTTAACGATATCTTCCTCGTGGAATGTGTAGCGAGGAAAATTAACAGACTCCTATTACAAGAACGAGTTACATATATCACAGCAAGATACGACTGTTGAATAGGAATACACCTATTCTGCTGTAGGAACAGACTTGTTCCACTGCAATAACGAACCTGTTCTACCGCACAGACAGACCTATCAGATATTAACTGTAATTAAAACGCGAAGAAACGAGAATTTCTTTTAATCTCGTTTCTTTCTCTTTTCTTCCTCTTTTTTCCCTTTTCTTTATTTTTTTTTTTTTTTTTTTTTTTTTTTTTTTTTTTTTTTTTTTTTTTTTTTTTTTTTTTTTTTTTTTTTTTTTTTTTGTGGGTTCACAGCTTTGGTCTATACGTATGTTAATCCTAAGGGAATAACAATAAGGTAAGAAGCTGCACCACATACTTCGTAACAAGAAACGTCTACAAGGAATCGCAATAGTCGAGGGATTTGGTACAAAGCCGTACGACGAAAATATAATTACGTTCCATTATTCTGTAAAACCACCGTCGTGTCTTTAACAATTGCGTAAGCAGAACTCGAAAATCCGTCGTTTTTTCCAATCTAGTGGTTTCAACGTTCGTCTGTACTGCCAACATCATTGGCCAACAACTTCGTAAATCCTTCGTTCGTTCGTTTCCTTCTTTTTTTTTCATCTTTTTCCATCGACGTGCTTCGTACTCGTATCGTACAAATAACTGCGAACAGAATTTTCCGCGGAATAAAGCTACGTATCGTAACCTGTCCGAGCAGTGGAAAGGAACGATGAGAAACGCGTTGGATCGTGTAGAAGCAATTTGGATGGAGGGCGCGGTAATTCGTAGGAGCAAACCGTGGTTAAAGTTTCATCAGTGGAAACGACGTGTCATATGCACCGACCTAATAAAGGAAACGCGATACCGGATCGAAAGTTGGGAATGGTATATGGAATCTACCGCAGCAGCCAGCTGGCAAAAATTCCCAAAGCAGGACACCCCGGTTCCACTGTAATTCCGGTAACTCCAAGTCGTTTAGAACAGCACGGTCTCTGAAACGAGCCTCTGGGACTCCTTCGTTACAAATGCTCGCGTTCCCTATCTTCTCTACGCTGCCGAAAGTAATCAGACAGTTTGTCAGCGGACTCGCAGAGTACTTGCAATCTGCGTTGAATTTCCAACGTTTGAAGTTCTCTAACGTCTCGTAGCGCGATTTCAGAAGGTTCTAGTCCCGGTTAAGGTTCTTCACGAGGCCAAGTCGCGTTACGTTTGCTCTCGTTGTTCCTCAAGCGAGAAAGAGTTGCAAAGATCGACCCTAAAGGCAACTCGTAATAGTCGTTTACAGCGAAGATCGCTAAGACTGTTCGGTAGACCCGGTGGATGTGTTGGAAGATTATTTTTATTAAGACAACGTTCCGCGAAAAGTAGATATGTTCGAATGGGTAGATAGTGGCGAAGGCGTTTGTACGCCGTGTAAGAAGATTACTTTTATTAAGACAATGTTCTATGAAAGAAAAGTAAATACGTTCGAACGAGTAGATAGCGGCGAAAGGCTTCCTACGTCTTCCAAGGTGGCTGCCTTTATTAATATTGTGCAAATCATATTTTGATATGATAAATTAAAGTACCTGTTGTAATTAAGAAAGAAATAGATATTATTTGTTTAATATACTGTATATAATGTATAGGTTTTTGCACGATAAGCGGCAAACTAAATGATGACGAGTTTAGAAATTGCGAAGATACTTTAAGAACGAGCAAGTTACGTTAATTTCATAGAAAATGTATGCGATATAGAAAATTAATATGTACCGGCGAATATCCTGTAATTTACCCGTTACACAAATGTTTCCATGATAATATTAAATTTCCCTGTTATGTAAATTTGCCTCTTAGTACAGATAAGGAGCTAAGTAACATTAAATAAATAAAATGTATGCTTCAACAAAAAACTAATTAACGATCGTGAAATTAATACAATAACGCTATTATAAACAGGTATAATAAGAACAAGTGCAAGAAGTATAAGAACGTCTGGCTATCCCAATATTACTGTAACAAGTGGATCCTGAATTTTTGATCCTGAAAGAATAAAGTATAGCGTTTGCTCTAACGCTTGCCAGGTAAAACAATTTTCTGTCGAGGCTCTACTCTCTTAATTACATCGTCAAAAAATATGAGTTTCTATAAAGATCCACGGTCTATTAATAGATCCTTCGAGTCCACTCGAACGATCGATTACGGCCAATCGTTTCCTCGTATTCATCGAGCGAATATTAGTGGAAAAGTCATCGTCTCGAGAGAATCTCTGATCGAGAGTGTGCTCGAGCCGCGATAACAACGAAAAACGGTCGGCCACGGCCTGTCGGCGTTGGTCAAAGGTCACTGACGATGAATAGGCTGTTGCAAAAGGGTGAAACCAAGTGTGGGCGGCATTGACCCATTAACTAGAGTACGTTGGATTCCCAAGATACACGGGGGGATAGAGGCGCGCCTATCCTGCAACCCCAATCGAATTATGTATAACGAGATACAGTATGTATAAGGAGGGAACGCGTTCTGAGACGGAATAATCGTTCACGACCGGATGGAATAATTTATACGGCCGCGTAACGCGCACAAATTCGTATTCAAATATTACACAGACGGAAATCGTGCTGGTCTCGCGTGTTGGACCAATATTACCTGATGTCGTTTCACTGTTCGAAATGATACTAATTTTGCTGGTATAATAGAATTTTAGATTTTACGTTTTCACGACGTTCCTACGATGTACAGGGTGTCTCGTTTTAATCGACCCACGTGGGTATCTCCTAAAGGTTACGTTGTGTGAGAGAGAGAGAAAGAGAGAGAGAGAGAGAGAGCGTTCCAAATAAAACTAGTTTCGTTTTGAAGGAAGAGATTCTACGACGATCGCCAGAATTGCCATAGACGAAGGCATTCTCGAGATCTCACGGTGTTTTTCGTTTTCTTAAACGCGACTACGCCGAACTAGTGGTTTCTCCATATAAATAGGTTAATACTTTTTCTTTTATGGGGAATGTCCGGCTGAACCGACTAGTGCTACTAAAGATGTATACGGTGCCGTTTAAAAAAAATTCCTCGTCGCGCTGACATCTCAGAGAATATGTAAGGTTTAGAGAAAATAGAATTGCGTCCATCCGATTAGTCCCTTGTAACGCAACGTAAACCTTCTTTTCTCTCTCTCTCTCTCTCTCTCTCTCTCTCTTTATATATGTATAATTTTCCTATTTTTTCGATTCGTCTCAACTAAGCGGACTTTCGCCTCTACTTGGGCTCTCGATAACTTCGACTACGATACAACCGAATCGATGTACATATTAAAACGGTACGAATGTAACCTACGGACTCGCTTATCGACGTTTCTCTTTGCGAAATAATTTCTCGATCGATTCCTCTTCGCTAATAATTTCCCATTTTCTCGACTCGTCTCAACGACGGCTTTTAATCTCAGCCTATTTTCAGTGACTTCCGCTCGGCTCGGTTTACCGTGTAATCGAATTTAATCGCTTTGAGTTAGCAAATACAGAAGCACACAAAAGTACTACGACAACGGTGCCGGATTCAGCGCTGTCGTAAAATCTTCGATAAAATAATCGCGAAACGAAGATGATCGGCCAGCCTCCTCGCGCTCTTTGCTATTTAACCTAGCGACCAGTTTCTACCAAGCTTCGAAGAAACTGCGAAGCACGCGCACCGTTACAGGCGTTACTTCTGCGCGACCGTATATCTCCATGCGTCAGACAACGTTCATTTTAGCGCACTTAAACCAGAAACGGGGAAGGCCAATTAAAGCTCAGCTCGTTAGCAAGCTGCTCGGCCGCGTTACTTCGCACGTGCGCCGCGAATCCAGACAAACGCGATAAAAGACGCGGGGGGCCGATATCGCAAAATACAATCTCGCCCGCTCATCCAATTATATTAATTAAATATCTCCGAACGAGATGAAAAAGAGAGCAACACACGGCCGATATCACCGACCATTCGTAAATGAATCGCAAAGAGGAAGAGCAGTTTTTCGTCTCGTTAAGGAAGAATTTTTCTCCTACAGGTATACGTTACTGTTTAATCCTTTCCCCATAGCAATAACTATTATCATTCGTCAAGGAGCTGTTGTTCCACTTTTATTCTTCTTCGCGTTCGCCTTAATATTTAATACCGTCGCTATATTTTAACTTCTGGTAACACGCTTGTTACTCGACCTTCCCATAAATCCATAAATATCCTCGGTCTATCGTTCATCAAGATTCTTTTTACGAGGTTCCAGCGGAACTTACGGCGCAAGGCAGTGCAATTTGCCGTATCGTCGAATCCAAGCAACTATCGTTCTTACAGTTTGAAATCGTGAGACGCGTCCAAGAGAAATTGGAATACCGGAATATCTTATCATCGCTGCAGCTAGCTCATCTTCGCTAACGGAATGATACACCGATATCAGCGTGATATCCAACCGAGATAGAATTTCATTGCTCGATATACCTACCTATATAGCACAGAACTGTACTACATAGCAGAGTATGGTAAGATCCATTTATTGGAACGAAATTTTAGTCGATGCCCGATTAATTCAACTTGTGCCGATTGAATTCGTTTATTTGGGCGTGAACTATCGCGACAGGGAAAAGTAATGCGCAGCGAGGAAAATTGGTAAACTCCGTTTAAACGATCGAATAAGATATATTAGGAGTAAAGCACGGACGGTATTTTACTGCGCGGGCAAACTTATACCACTGTAGTAACAGACCTATTTACTGCAGCGACACAAACCAATTCTACCGCAGTAGCAAAACGTCAGAGTGTAATTTCTATTGAACACAGAGGCTTACACGAGGAAGCCTCAAATTGCATCAACCCGATACAAACCCGAGTCGTGTGAGCTTAAAATCCTTTTCCGCGTATAACTCGTGTACGTTGTATCTGTAAACAGCAAGGTGCGATTTAAGTAACGTTAGCTCGTAGCGTGTCCGCTCTTCGACTGGTATAGGTATAGCGAAAGGGTTAAATCGTGTAACGAAGCAGAATCTATCATGGTCATCGCGAGTAATCTCGTTATACGAGGGGGCACAACTTTTATCTCTGCACACTTGCCGCGGTTACGTAAAGTTATTAGCTTGGCCTATATTTCCACGACGGTGAAACAGAGGGTACAGAGAAGGGAATGCGAAACAGCACGCACTAAAATCCCGCGAATAGCCGCGAAATTGGTCTTAAGGATCGATTTATCCCTTTTCTCTTCCTCTTCTCCTGTTTTTTTTTCTTCTTCTTCTTTTCTCCTCTTGAGCGATAGGAGAAATTTATGATAAAAGGAATAAGAGATCGTGCGCGGACCGAGAATGTCCATACAGTTTCATGTTTTTTACAGACGTTATTAAAAAATGTAATTTAAACGGATATCGCTGGCCAATTACGAACAGAGAAGTACGTTTCGAAGGAACAATTCGTGGCATATAAATGCCACGAAACAGAGGCTTTTACATTTTAAGAGAATATTGTACTTTATGATACAGTTACCGCGTTTCTTGTTTGCTGTGCTTTCTTATGCGAAATATCGCGCTTTGCTGCAGCGTTGCTAAAACGAGACTCGAACGTTTACAGCCAGGATAATGGTACAAAGAAACTCGTTTCGCGCTTTCTTCCAACTATTACCTATTCGCTAGAAAGCTGAAAATCTGGAGTTTCCTCGAAACGATTACATCATCGTTTTTTTTTTTTTCTTTTTTTTTTATCAGTTTCGTTTGATTTGATCCGCTACTTGTAAGAATAATCAATCGCATACAGCGTTTCTTTGTTCCCGTTCTTTTAATCGATGCGATAGAACCATTCGTAGCAGATATTCTCCAATTCTTTCGACCAATGTAATAGAACGAATTCTTCGCCTTGCGTATTTCACGTTCATTCGTACGCGTCCTGTACATTCCCGCATTCCAGAATTTGGTCTATATAAATGCATGAACATCCACGGTCTAGTTACATACACGCGCGTATATTCTACGAAACGATTAATAGGAGAAGAAAAGCAAGGAAAGTCGCGTGTCGTACTCACGTTGACTGCTGCTCCGTCTAATGATGTTCTCGAGGAATGTGTTTTGCGGGGCGACCAGGCCCCTGCGCCCCCCTGGCATCCTTTCTTCCTTGGATGATCCCGGATCCTGGTCGCTGCGGCTATCAGGACCTCGTCCAGCCTCTAGCTACGACGATTACGTGCTGTCTTCCTCGCCGCATGTCCAACCTTCTTCTCTCGATCCTTCCTCTCTCCTCTTCTATTCTCTCTTAATGCTTTCTTACAGATGCACGCGCGCGACAACAAGCTGCACGTTCACTAACTGAATGTCATGACTCGAGGGTAGTTGACCATTGTGGTATCGGCCGAATCACCTGTCGGCGGTTTCACGTCCGCCTGGAACCGATCCAAACGAGCACAACCGCCGCCACCTGATACACGCTTTTCCAAACACGCTGTAGCAACGCGCTCGACCAATTGTCCCGCACACGTGCGTGTAAATCCTCCGGCGAGATAGTTCGCGCGTTCTACAGCGTGACAGTGGCCGGAAACGTTGCTCGGTACTTCCGATCTCGCAGTCCTCTGGCCTTGCACAACCGCCACCGGCCAAACCGATAGAAGCTTCTCGATTCTCCGACGCAACAGCCAACAGTTTCTCTCTACGTGTATATAATACAGAACACTCGGGCCAGACGGCGCTACGAGAAACTAAAAGAAAAACACGTAAGAAACGAAAAATAATAACGCGAATTATCCAGGGCAGATCTTGGACGATTGCAGGATCCACCTGGCGGTAACCTAGACGTCTGTGTCGTCACCTGAACGCCAACGGTCCTCCGTTGCCCCAACTATCAGCGTTCCTATACCTCCTCCAGCTCGGTGCGTGCTCCAGCTCCGCGTCCACCGTGGATACGACTCGCGACGGTCCAACTGCACACCTTTGACTCTTCGTCGTCGATGAACGAACGTCGATCGACGACCGTACGGAAGATAGGAAGATGGAGGAGATGGTGGTGGTGGAGGACGATGATCCGGATTTATCGAGGCACCGACCACGACAACGTCGATGGGCTCGCGGAACTGTCCCCGGCTGGTGGACGCGCGATCGATGACCCATCTAACCGCAGTCCTTCCAGGTGATCGCGCGCGCTATCACGGAAACCCGACGGCAAGTAATTAGACGACTGCGCGCTACCTGCCACCTCGTTCTCCACATCCTCGGCGTCCTCCTCGGCGTCGGTGCAGCTGGTGCCCGCGGAGGAGGACATCCCTTAGACAGGGGGACGTAGTCCAAGAGGAATTCTCGATCACATCCTCGTCGGCCGATTCTCGCGTCCTCGCGCTCTTTCTTTTATCGCGGTTATCGTTGCTTCTCGATGGCAGATGAAGCTCGATGATATTGGTCAGGTTGTGCGCTGCGGTCTTGGCGAATGTCGCGGGTATACTGCTTAGGTGCTGCAATGAGAGAAAATTGGAAATGATATTTTTCCAAGGTTGATTTTCTGCCAACGTCTAACTCTTTCAACGACGATGTGTAACATTGGGCAGATATAAGTTTGTGGAAAATTTAACAAAATTTGTTTAATTAGATAGAACGTTCAAGGTGCAATATTCGTTAGAATATTTAAAGCAATCATTCGGTAGGTTGCGTTTCTTTAGCCCTGGTAGCTTGTCATACGAATTTGCATAAATATCCGCAGTCTGTTGATAACTTATCGAAAGACAGTGAAAGACGCGTGAAAGAATTGAAAAGTTGTAAT
Organism: Bombus waltoni; assembly: GCA_014737395.1. NCBI lineage: Eukaryota > Metazoa > Arthropoda > Insecta > Hymenoptera > Apidae > Bombus > Bombus waltoni. The sequence continues at coordinate 7,025,219 of JACXII010000008.1, forward strand.
TTCGTCGAAAAAGGCGAGTCAAAGTACGCGAACGAACAAGCATAGAACGATAAATCATGAAAAATATCTTGATGCCTGAGCGCATTAATATTAAAGCACAAGCTATTTTTCTGGTCGAACGGGGACGCGGACGTGCAGCTGCCAACAGTGAAAGATAAAATTGCGTTTTCATGTCGCTGGCAATAAATCGCTGCGAGTTATCTTTATGGATCCGTGGAGTCGTATTTACTCGAAATAGCGGCCCACGAGAGGAGATCGTTTCCATGACGCGATTGGTCGCGTAACAGTGCCCGCGGTGGTCCACGGGATCCTTGAGCTTTCCGGAAGATGAGAATAATTGGGTTGGAAGCATTTGACTGACGATGAAATCCTGCGCATATGCTACGACGTTGTGCCGTATTTTAACGCTCGTCGTGCGTGGGACAAACGAAAAACGAAGATTCCCGCCTCCTGTTCTTTATTCTCGATCGATCAGACCCTGGGAATATGAGTAGATCGTGCGAGTAATTTAGAAAAGATAATAGTACAGAGTGATGTAAAAGTAACGAAAGTCTGAAGACTTGAAAGAAAATATTATTAAAATAGCAAAAGAAGAAAGAGTACTCGTAATCTTGATTCGTGCTTTTTCCAACAACTATTGAAATGTATAGAATCTGTATGTAGAGATCTAGACTTCGTAGAAGTTACCAGGAGAAAAAGAGAAAACAATGTTTTTATCGAGTTTCAATTCCTTATCTTACGATTTTTCCAGTAACTATTGAAACATATATGCATATGTACATACATACATATACATATAAAATTTGTATGTAGGTGATATAACTGTACTCGACACAATAAGGATAATTTAAAAAGTACAAATTTTATTCGTGTCTTCAGTCTGAAAAGCTGAAACTAAAGTCGAAATTAAACTTTATCGAACAATATGATTCTATTGTTGAAAAAATTCCAATTCCTAACCTCACAAATTCCAATTTTACACTATCGGACGACAAATCCTAGCATTTCACATCACGCAGTAACAAAATACAGGGAAAATACGGTGTTTCCAATCGGAAAAAAGCTACGATACGTACCGTGCGGTTCGATACTCTGGATCTCGGCAAGATCGGTCGCGGATTGCACTCGAAAACTCAACAACGGATTCAAAACAACGCCAATCACGTTGCAAGCTTCATCGGTCTTCCGATCCGTAGGTTCCAATAACGCAACGTTTGTTTGCCATTGATTCCCAAGGCTAAAGCGTCTTTCGAATACAACCTCTTTCAAATCGATCCAACTTCCGAAATGCCACTGTTTCCAACTTAGACAAAGTTAAATCAATGAAATCGCTGAAAATTGCTGCGATATCATCCAATTATATTCGATCTTAGAGGTGTTGTTCTTCTCTTCCTAAATGTCAATTGGTGAATTCAATTGAACTCGATTTACTCTTTGTAATCGATAAACGATATAAGCGCCACGAGTGGTGATTTTCGGTAAATAAAAACTGTGTTGATATGAAATTGACGCTTATTCGATTTATACATCCCTTGTATCGATCACGTTATGTAAAATTTTAGATCCCTCGTATTAATCACAAGAGAAATGTGTGAAATTATATATATCATTCTACAAATTATGTTTAAAAATGCAAATATTAATTCCAATATTAATGTATGTAATGAAAGAAGTTACGGACTTTCGAAATTCAATAAATAAATAACTAAATAAATAAACTGACGCTTACGCTTTTAACTGTGTCTTGTATGATAATTTTAGAAATGAAAATGAATTATTCCATATATCACTTACAGAATTTATACTTTACTCGTGCAAGTAGTTCCAATACAATTAAGTCTGGTGTCGAGTATGGTATTTACAATAGCTTTCTTTTTCAAGATTTACATCATTTGCCATTTAAACTCTTCAATTACGCGGAATCGAGTCTCTTGGTAGCAGCTAATTTCCCTTGTTTTCAGACGGAAATACGTTTATACGATGTCTGCGGCGTCAGCTTATCCACGTATCCTGTCCGCCATAATTATATAGTCGAGCTTGACATACCGTGGCGTCACAAACGTTTATCGATTACCTATCGACCATTATATCGACCACCTTAAACAACCTAACTGCTATGATTGATTTCAATTACAGGGTGCAGTCGAAAGAATTCTGCAAGCAGTAAAATACTGCTGACAAAAACAAGTCGCGAGTTAAAAATCAATGGTATTAGTAAATTTTCTTTCCATAAAAGTAATATTGTTCGACGTAAGTTTGTGATTTTTTGCAAAATATGTAGAAATCTATAACTTGTAATTGTCACTTGTCAATTCGCTAATGCTATTAATTAATAATTAATTACACGAGAACATCCGGATAATCAAGTTAAACGAACAGTTAAAAGAATAGAACGAAATTTTTAAGAAAGTCGATTTCGACCATTCAGTCTATACTAAAGTTTGAGGTTAAAAAGAACATTCACCCAGAACGGGAATAAACGACCACGACCAGTTAGACTTGTGTTTTGAAAAAACTCCATTTCTGTGGGTTGTCACTCAAGTTCAAACAAAAGAGGAACAACTACAAAGTTTCCTGAAACATTCTTCCCTCCGCGCTATAGATATCGTTTAATGGCATCTCACGCGTCTGCAAATGCCGGGATGCTTGTCGATACTATCGATATTGCGACATTTGATGGAGGCGATTTTTCTCGAAAACGAATCTGCGCTCGAACGTTACCTTTAAATATTTTATGAACAACTGTAAGACGTATCGAACGAAGCTTAGCAAACTCGAAGAAACGATTTTTCACTGGTATCTGGGGATGAGAATACGAGCAGAATAGCGTTCGGTCCACTCAAGGGGAAGATTATTTTTCCTCTCTTCGCGTTGCACCAGTGCCAGATCCTGGCTCGTTCTCTCGCCGGCCTTTGTTTCTCTAGCCTAGCTGTCACTGGGGATTACTCTTGATATCGATGGAACTCGTTGTCTAGTGTCGTCTTAAAATTACTCCTATGGTACCTTTTCGTACATTTTCGTTTCCACCGTGTTTTTTTGTACCACCTTTCAAAAGTAATTCGCGATATATTTTTTCAAAACAACGAAAAACTCTTCTTTAATGGTATCTTGGAAATAAATAATGTTTTTATATCAGTATCTTGAAGACGTGCTTTCTATAACTATTTTTGTTAAAAGGTTAGATAGATTTCACAGACTGACCGAAGAAATGTTAACTTTTTGATTTTCATGTCACTTATTTACAATTAATGACTAAGGTGGTTAGAAAGATATAACATTTTAAGTTCGAGAATAAACAAAGTATGATTAACCGAAAGTATATCAAATACTGTGATAATCGATATCTTTTAAGAGTTTACTGTGGTACAAAAACAGAGATATAATTTCACAACCAAATTGAATAAAATTTTTTAATTACTCCTTTTCATATGATATACAAAAATTATATGAGATATAAATTATACGAATTATGTATATGAATTATATGAATTTTATGAGAAATTGTTCACTCGAAAATGTGTCGTAATCCATTTGTTTTTAGTTACAGTTTGGAATGAATATAAAGGCTGACCCTGAGCAAAGTACCAGCGATATTCGAACGCTTTTGGATTCTTTCACACGGATAAAATTCAGATGCAATTGGAACAAACCACACGGAGATGCTTACACTGTCAAGGAGCATCGATGTTTGCGTGCTTGTTGAAAATACGCCGCGTCAAAGGGCTAATTAACCACATGGAATTTAATTTTTCGTGAGCAATCTCACTGGAGTATTGCACAAAAAACGAACTCGTTAACAGAATGCGCGAATTACTGGTTAAAATACCTGTAGATACCATACATATTTACGCACGAACGAGCTTCAATTTTTCACAACTTCAAAAATCCTGCTCTTTTTATAATCCAATTTTCGAATTTAGATTCGAGAAAAAACCGATGATATTTACTTAAAAGAAAAAAGTTACGTTACGTGTAAATTTAGAGAAAAAAATGGAATTATTTATAGTTAAGAAAATTGATTTATTTTCAGTTAAAATAGAATTCAACGATTGAGAAAGAATTCGAGAAACAAGCCATTGACAAGGAAGCTCTGTAATGAGATACGACTGTCGAAATTATATTGGTAAATTTTGAAACTAACCTAAAAATGTGTATAGGAATTTCAAGATATTTATTACAGGCATACACTTCATGGCAATGGCCAAAACATGTGAAAAGTCGATTATTAATTATATTAGTAAACTACAATATACAGTTGAGCCGTCTTTAACACTAATTATATGTTTAAAATATTATTTTTAATTAAACATATGCTTGCAATAAATATTTTCTTTTATATACATTTTCAGATTTACTTCAAATTTTACCATTATAATTATGACCCTTGTGTCTCATTACAGCACTAATGAAATTTCAAAATCTTTTGTATAATAGGCACAATATATCCATGAAAGTTTTCTATGGTAGCGTTCAGACACTTTCATAGAAAATTTTTATGAATATATTATGTATGTCATTATGTTAGATTGTAAGGTATATCCATTCTGTTTTTATGTATGTAGTGTATTAGATACATATACTGTAACAAATATAAAAACAAAATGAATTTATATAATTATAAAATAGAATAAAATATGTATTATGTAATTCATCTTGTTTTTGTACATGTAATACATACAAGCGTTGTAACAAATATAAAAACAAGACGAATTTATATTACAAGCCAATATTTCTTTCTTTCAGGCATATTGTTTGTTATGAGGGCTTCCAATGGTTCAAAGATGGACCAACAAAGAAAGTTTCGAGGCGTGACAATTGAATTAAAACGTATAGATAAGACGGGTCGAAAGGGAACCACAAAATCTGCAAGTGAAATGAAGGACACTGAATAAAATCAGGACGGAACAGTTCGTGCGGACCGGAAGTCGCAAGGGCATCCGCACTAGCAGAAAATTGGATCGCCAACGTCCACGAAAACCACTGAGAATTTTCATGGACTCGACTCGACGTTTTGGGATTGAAAATGTAATTCTGGAATTACAGGCTCTTTGAATGTACTCTAACCTCGACTTCCTGTGGAATGTAAAATCGAATAAATTTTCGAGAATTTCGCGCCATAATTAACACGAATACGAAAGTTATTACTCGCGAGAGAAGATTAACGAAACTTGGTAACGTATCAAATTTCATAACGCATAAACTGGGTCGTCTCGCCTTTTTAACTTTCGTTAATGCAAATATCAAGATGTATCTTTAATGCGAAGGGAACTTTGCGCCAAAATGATGTCATAAGAAGATTGTCAATTCCTGCATAAATTAAATAATCAAGTCTAAAATATCAGCAATCTAGCAAATGTGATTTTACAACAAGATAAGGCGGTAAGAAGATTGAGAATCTCCGTACAAATATAACCGAGTGTAAAATAGCAGCAATCTGGTTAGTCAACTGAGAAATCAATATTACCAACGCCAATCGATAATGAATGATAATCGGACCTTGGATATTTATGCAAATTCATATTTTTGCAAATACATTTCCAAAAATGGAACCCAACTAGAGGATTATTTATCTGCTAACAATTATTATACTTTCGATATTTTATATATTTGTTCATATTATATGTATTCTTGTCCCATCAAATTTCCTATAAATTGATATGTATCCGCAGTTTGATGATAATATATACAAAATCTCTATTAATAATTTCTTCTAAATTAATATTCAGTATTTTACGAACGAGTAATTTATCTCCGTTTCAGCATATTCTCCAAGCGAAAAGTTACTATAACTCAATATCTCAACGCTAGCAGAACGAGTAGAAGTTTTGTTAATCCAGCGTTAAGCGAATAAATCGAGAACGCGACAAAGTGCGTCTATTATACGACGGATAGCGAGGAAGCGACAAACGAGAAGACAGGGAATCTCAAAGGTGAGTCGAACAGCCTAAAACCAACTATTCCATACAATTTTCATGAATACTCCGTCATTCCCGTGGGTTTTGTTCGCGAACAACTAGCAAAGGAAGCATCGGAATAAGGAGAATCGATGATACCCTCTCCTGCAGGAGCGACTTATCCGATTTGTCTGGAAGTAACCGGAGGTGGGAGTAAGAATCGTCCAGAGAATTGACGAAACTACGATTTCCCAAGAACACTTTTCCTTTATGACAAATGAATCGCTCAGAAACAATGATGATCAACGCCATAAATTAAGATGCATGGAAAAATGACGATCACAAACATTATTTTATAAAATTCTCATTGGGATTTACAATCATTTATATTATCTCCTTATGATAAATAAATTTAGAGCGGCTACAAAAAGTATTTGTACAACATCATATTTAGCGTAGTACTTATGTACTAATTAATTAATCCCAAGTATATAGAGTCTCCTATCATTTGGCAATGCCTACACATGATTCAAGAATTGGACGCTATGAAAATGAAAAATATAGAACCTGACAAAAAGAAATGCTTCATTAGAAAATAAAAGTATGTACAAGTACTTCTTGGAGCCGTATGATATAATTCCATATGGGACTGTATGAACATAAGATTCCTTTTTTGAGATATTGAATACTAATTACGCACATCTGAATTATGTGAAATTGATAAGTTTATAAGAAACGAAGTTATCCAGTTTGTCTTCTGAAAGGCTCAAGCGATCCTTGGATCTTTAGATTTTTCTGTAAACGTATATTTTCTAGATTAATCACGTTTCAGAACGATTTAACGATTCGAATGAAAATGTGAAAGAATTTATCGACCTGGCTGTTTCTTTATTTTCAACTTGTATCCCTAGGTTTGTGCTATTTGAGAGTGGCACGTGAAGAAAGCGAGTAATGATATTGGAAGCAACGAAATCGGGCAACGAGTCCGATTCGCAAGAATTCTAATAGCGTTCGAAGGTCGACCGAAAGCGGAAAAGTAGTTCGCCTACCGATCGATGGCGAGCTTTCCCGATAAAAAGACAACGAACGGACGATCCGTCGTTTACTTACACAAGGTGGTTGCTATTGTCATTCGTCGATCGTCAATTGTTTACTTTTTAACGATCATCAAGAATACCAAGGTACTTTTGAATCTCCAATGACTCGAAGATTACAATTTTCATTCAACAAATCTCAATCGCCATGTACAGAACGTAATTCTAAAATCCTGTTTAGTAAATCATGTTTAATGAATAATCGAATATTCACTAGGCTTCTAATGTGTTCTAACGGAGATGTAAATCGTTCAATTCTTAACTCGAGCAACCTAAACTCCAGGAGAGCATCAGGAAAATCCTAAATCTCGAAAATAAATCTCAAACGTCTTTGGCCAAAGAACCTTTCGAACTAAATTATTCGTAAGTATTCATTATCTATGCGTAACGCCAACATTCTCGAGCAAACAGAGCAGCAGAAATCTGACAACATCCTGGATATCTTAAAAGATAATAAACACCGTATAGTATAGTATACCGTAGGGAAAACCCAAAGCATTGCCGGAAGTCTAGAAACAAACTATCAAGAGTCGAGACAACGATTTTCCATTTTCCGATCGGTATTTCCCTGTGTCGTCACCGACACGAGGACCGAACCGGAGGCGACACTTCCGGGAGATCAGCTTGTCGCTGGGAGGAGTGCCAGTACGAGCTCGAAGGGATGAGAGAAAAGACGAAGAAAGAGGGCAAAGACCGTGTCGAGAAGGAGGTCACCCGGATTTCGAGCGGTCTTCTCTCTACTCACCAGAAAGCGAACCGTATCTCAAGGTAGCCCATCATTTTTCGTGGGAGGAGTTTTTGGCACGGCTGCCACCCCTTTTCCCTCCCGAGTGCCACCAAGTAATCGATCGATCCGCCAAGACTATGCTTTTACCACCTTCCCGATAGACGCCATCAAGAAAAACGCGCGATTACTCCGATCGCTTTTCGCTTCTCTAAAAACCTTCCAGCTCGCAGATCTCTGCGTAGCTTTCAACGATATTATTCCACTACCAGAGGTGTATTCCAGATTGGTTGAAGCCAAAAATGATAATATGAATTTGCATTTGATCGTCGAATACAGTATGTGAATTTCTTATTCAGGTACAATTTTAAAGCGACTATATATGCAGTCTACAGCGACGAACAAAAGAGATTTAAAGTGTGATTTTACGAAACTGAATTACGATTGGCGAGAGAATTGAATGTGTAATATAATTGTTCGTTCTGGATAAGACGAGTGTTTAGTACAAAGAAATGTTCAGTAGAAATTTTACTTGCACTCTTGCGCTCAATTATCACTGTTAAACCTTCTCTTGTTCGCCGTATAAGATAACATATAACATATCTATAATACAGTGGTTACAAAAAGTACTTGTACATAATCATATTTTCTAACAAAGTGTTTTTCTATCAGACTCCATATTTCATTTTCATAGTATTAAATTTTTGTAGTCATACGAAAATACTGTTAAATGAAACTAAATATACTTGGACTTGATCAATCGATACATAAATGCTATGATAAATATACTGGGATACAAGCACATTTCTAACCATTGTATATATGTGAATAGTTGTGACGCGAATGTTTGAGGTTAGCCACTGAAATTACTTCCCAAAGAGGTTTCCCAGACTTTAACTCGAGAACCTTTCTCGTTAGTAATTCGAAGAGCTAGAAAGCATTACACGAGTCTTATCTTCGAGTTCATCGACCGCTTTTAATCTCTTCTGACAATGAGCGTAAAGAGTACTCTGTCCTATAGAAAATTATACCGTCTGCCATTTTCCTATAAAATTAACTATTCTCATCGAACGGTCTTCCATGAGAAATTTTGTTCTCGTACACCCCAAGAACTCTTGCTAATCTTCCAATTTCTTAATCATACACGATCTCCTCATCGACCTAACCTCAAATTGCTACTCCATCGATTTTTCGTTCCAGGCAGGTTACAATGGTATAAGAAAAAACCATCTAACCTAATTGAATTCGCACCCTATGAGTACAATGTGAAGAGCAATTAAAGGGACGACGAAGTGGACCGGGAGACTCTCTGAAAATGTTCACCTTCCTCAAAGAAATCGCGCTGAAAGCACAGAGAGGCCAAAAGACAAACGGAAGAGAGCCAGATGGCTGGCTCGGCTTTGTAAAAGCTCGAGCAAAGGAATTGCTTTGACTTCGATCACGTTAGCCATGAACTAGCCATTTCCAGTATAACGTTCGAGAAGAACCGTGAAAGTTTTCGCCGAAATAGGAGATGTTGGACGCGTTCGAAGAAAGCAGGCGTTTCGTTTCAAAAGCGTCGCACGCCGATCGATCGACCTTCCTGCCTTGCTTGAAACAGGAACGCGTTTTCGGGCTCACCTTGCACCTGCGAGAAGGCAAAGGGCAAGGGAGATTGATAGGTCGATAGATGGATGGAGAATTGGGGTAGGAGTGGTGGTAACGAATGGAAATATTTCAGAATATTTCTGAACAGAAATATAAGGAGAAGACTACTGATATTAACGCGTCAGTTGTCTTTTTCCTAATTGTTGTAATTATCTCAACAATGTTAGTGATGCTACTGGCGTATGCTTGATGTTGCATGTTAAACATTCGTTACGTTTTTATTAAAACAGAAGAAAAAAAGAAGAAACTCTGATGCAGCATATAGATACGGTAGCAGATAAAAGAAAGTATAAAGCTGTTAAATAATTTATTTGCGTATACGCACATATTAGTAACTTTTATATTGGATATTTTCCACTATGTCGCTGGCAGTCGCATATATTACATGTATAGAGTATATATATATCTATTCACTACTCTTGTCAAGTGCAATACTGTGTTTTAAAATTATCATATTTTTTGTACCCGCGCTTATACCCATTTAAACTTTTTCTTACTCGCTATATATAAAGCAAGCTATAAATTCTCCTGCATTACGGTAACAAGTTTGTTACTAAAACAAATGAAGTATTGAGAAGTAAATTTTACAAAGTACGAGTTATAAATTGCTGGAAAAAAAGGTCTGTACTTGGTCTACAACCTGTAACTAGTCAATTCTCTAATATTATTAATTGGTAAATTTCTGTGCAACAGGACCCTAGTTTCGTTAATTATCGCTCAAATCCCCTAAATCAGAGTCGGTAAGTAAAACTCAATGCGAAAACGCTTCTGATAAAAAAAAGCGTTTCTTTCCTCGAGAAAAATATAATCTCGGTAGTAGCGCGAGTATTGTTGACTGAATCGTTATTTAATCAGAAACCTTTTCCAAAAATAAGATCAAGACTTAATAAACCGAATTATATATTTTTAACAGAAATGTAAACGATGCACCGAGGCAACTGAGACGCTCGGCTTAAACAAGTTACCGACAGAGTTCCTGAAGAGCAACCGAATAATTGAAGGCACTTTGGTCAGCGACTTAACTTATTTTCCTCGTTTAACGGATCAAAGGTATAGAGACAAGAAGACGCATATACGACCCAACTAAACAGAAGAGAGAAAACCACGTAAAGCTTAAAACGTAGAAGATAAACTGTAAAAGAATAATTAAAAAGAAAATATTGCCGCGACAAAAAACCGATTCTGACGTCTGAGGAAACGAATACTTCCAAACAGGAAAAAAAACTAGTCAAACCAAGTACCAATATCAGAAACATACCGAGGGAGGATCGTGTTTCTATTGTCAATCGGTCTTTCATCCAATCCAACGATCACCGACAGGTGTTTTACATGAAAGCGTCTATAAAAAGCGAGAGAGAAAAAAGGAGGAAGGGGAAGAGGCGAAACACAGAGGAAAAAGAGAAACAGGAGGTTGGCATGATACATGTACGTAGTATACACGTACGTATATCGTATATAGGATTGAAAAGTTCGCAGCCCCTTGGTAAATTCGTAACGCGGAATGACGTCAGTGGTGAGCGCGCGCAAATGCCCCTGTTTCGCAATCCGCAAACGTCGTTTTCCGCGATTCGTGCCACGGGGGCACCGCTCGTAAAGCCATTTCGGCGATCTCGCGACATAAATTATAAAATCGACCGACGCCAGATCGTCTGTGCAATGACCGGCATGTAGGACGACGCGAAGGAATCCGTTCGAGAATCGAGACATCGGATACTGCCTTCGTTTCCCCTACCACTCGCCCTACCACCGCGTTACATTCTAGGTCCATCGGACTGGCATTTATTTCGACTCGATTGATAATGGACTCTGAAACGTTCCTCGGTCGATAACTCACGAAAATAATTTACTACATTTTCCTTCTTAGTGGTTGATCCCGGTTGATCGAGATAATCGTCGATGAAAGTACGGTAAATAGAATGGCACACTGGAAATTGTAGATAATCTTTGGAGATTAAGCGGAGGATGTGGTAGATTGGAGTCTGATATTGTTGAAAGATGAAACGTTTCACTTTGGTATGGAGTGGAGCACGTTCCCTGCTTCTTTTAATAGCAAAATTATTTGAGTAGGTAGAGAACGAATAACTCACCACCTTTTAGAGAAATTATATAAATTCACGTGGGTGCATCTCTGGAGATTTTTGCGATTTTTGCTAAATATACGGACGAAGACTTTTTCCCTTGTATTATGTACCGTCTTGCATATATTTCATATTTACGCTCGTTTGGAATCCTTTCACTACAAGTTTTGCACTTGTACGTTATAGTACTTGTGCGATTTTACTAGTAGCTCTAGACGTTATAGCGGCAATTTGTAATTACAGAGTTTGAAGAAATTGCAAGCAACGAGTAGGAAGATCATCCGAATATCGGAGACACGGTGTAATATATTCAGAAGAACTTTAGATTATACTTGGTCGTAACTGAAGTAGGTTTCCCCTTATCAGGAGGAACGATGGTCCTTTTCGATCTTTTTCTTCAATGTAACTTCAAACAAGGCAAATTTCATTAATCTTTTTATTCGCTCGCAAAGGTAAATTATAATTTCCCAGATAAATTTGATATCGCTAATTCCAATTTCTCGTTGCGTCAGAGCAAAGAATGGGAGATATTATCCACGATAACAAGAGTGGAATGAAATAAAGTTAAAGGATCCACGCTCTGAAAGCAAGCAGGATCAGGAAATTAACGCTGGGAACGAGAGGAGAGAGAGAGAGCAGAAGTGAAGCAAATAAGTTAGATACCACTGTACTGCGAATTTTTATGGATTCACGTGAAATTTGAAGCTGTAAAAATGCAAAGATAATAAGCAAGTGTATATAAAATATATATATATATATATATATATATATATATATATAATATTATATATATATAAAATATTATATAATAGTATATACAATACTCGTTACAGTGTTTGATGTTGTAAAAAAAAAAAAACAATTTTCAATCCAGGTTGCATTTTTTTTCATTTTATTCGTGAAATTATATAGTAGCATAAATATCAGACATCACTAATAGATATCACTAATTCCTATTTCTTATAATTTCAGAGCAACAAATGGAAGAAATTATCCACGATGACAAGGATGGAAAGACACAAAGTTAAACGATCCACGCTGTAGGGGTAAGCAGGATAAAGAAACTGATGCTGGGGACAAAAAGAGAGAAACAGAAGGAGAATTGAGAGAAAGGCGGATGAACTCGTTGCGTGGAAGATCGTAGAGGCTTTCAACGGTTGAAAGGAAAGGCTAAACTCTCGGAAGAAGGATGAAGAATAGCATAAAGAGCAGGGTGAAAAAGCCAGAGCATAGATCGGTCATGTGGAACGTGCGAAATAGTATTCGGGCCATGAGGTAACGTGGAACGTATACGGTTTTCAATTTCCCACGAGAGGTCAAGCAAATTCATAACCCAATCTATCCGCAAACCGAGAGGAACAGCGGGACGCCGATGAATTCGGTGATGCAACGCGATCTCCGCACTGTGTTTATTATTTTGAATCGATACTTTTTCAGTCCGGTTGCGATTACTAACGATCACTCGAATGCACCATCCAGAAGAGCAGAGAAAGCAAGATATACCGAATTATACTTTATGAGCAGAATCATCTACTGTGAGGCTCGTTCGAAAACGAAGGAGAAGAATATCTGTAAATTATAATTGGAATTTCAGGTCGAGGGTCCTGATTTAAGACCGAGCGCATTGAACATAGGAAGAACAATGCGAGAAAATATATTCGATATTTCAAAAAGAATCTGCTAATCTTAGGTTTAATCTTGTATCAGAGAAAGAATACACAATTATATTATAGTATTTTCAAATGAAAATGCTGATCTAAGCCGATAGCTGTGAAGAATAAGATTCTCAAAATAAAAGAAGAATCAACTTTAAACCAAACAATTGTAAGGAGAAGACCCCGATCCAGGACTAACCTAATGTTAGAAAGAACAATCACAGGATATATCACGATACTTTCATATCCCGACGTAAGTCCAACCTATGTCAGAAGAAAGGTACGTAAATCACATTACGTTATTTCAAAAAAAGAAGTTCTCAAAAAATCCTTTGACTCGAATCCAACCCTGCTTACAATGCGATTCAGAGAGTCCAGAATATGCATTATTCTTATAACGTTATTGTATCTTAAGAAGAATCCAGTGACTGCTGGCTGGTTCTAGTAATAATCTCATCGCTCGTCCCTTGTCGCCATTTTACATAATTGGATGAACGATCTCTGTGCCACCGTAAGAAGATAAACTCTCTGCCTCGCTTAACGTTACTCACGATGCGGTGTTACGAATAAACAAGAAGAATTCCAAACGGGAAGACGCGTTCCTTCGTCGAAAAAGGTTCGACAGAGAACGTATCAAAGAATAGTACAGAGATCTCTAACGCCAAAAAGGCGTGCGACGTTAACAGGGTAAGTTAACTTTCAAATAATTAAACGAAGTAAACGAAGATGTAACCGGAAGTCATCCAAAGCTGAAAGGCACTGAATCAGGAATAAATAAATTATTATTTATAAGTACAGAGAACTAAATCCATCCGTGAGTATCCGGACATTGACGTATTTCCGTATTTCGCATAAACCTCTTACGAATTTAGTTTCTTCTATAAATTTATTATGTTGCTCTACAGTCCTGGTGTTGCTCTTGGACGATATAAGCAACATTTATCAACAACTAATATCGATAAAGTTGTGCTGTCTCGACGCTGTTCTCGGACGATATGGAAAATATTTATTAAGAAATACATTGATAAAATTATTACAAATATTGGCAAACGAAAATTGCTCTCGTGTTTATCAATCTTAAGTGGTTAATTCCCACCCAAAGGTATAGAAACACCAGGCTGTACAAGAAATAAACATATTGAATAGATTGCACGGTGAAAAACAAACAGATGACAGGCAGAATGATCCGAAATGATTTATTGTCATCTAACAAACATTGTTTGATATTGCCGAAAAGTAACATAAACGTTGCAAGACAACGCAATAAATCTATAAGAAAAACCTCAAGTAGGATACTTATGCAGTATAAATTCCAGACGAGACGAGCGTCTTCGTTGAGAAAACTTTGACGGACGATGTATCGAGGAGTAGTATAGACAACTATACCGGACCAGAAGATAAAAGGAGATACGGTCCCGTATCGGAAACGCACGAGAACATCGTCACCGGGTTGGCGAATCTGGCGACCCGTGAGCCTGGCAGAAATCCAGAACCCGCGTCACTGCACCGGTGCGGTGAAAGAAAGCCCGCGACACGGGCGATAATCATCGTAAACGTTGTCGAAATTGTCCTCTTTTGTCGACGATGCCTCGAACGAATCGAGCTGATGAGAGGCAAAACTCGACGCTTCTCTGACGTCAAGAAACTACAGTGGTTTTCAACGTTCGAACGCGTAACGTGCCGTACGAGGAATAATTTTCGAAGAACGAGTAATTCGTTGACTAACGGGTCGTCGAGCCAATTTACACGCGTGTACGAACTTTTTAGCGAAAGAACGAGCATTCATCTAGGTAGACAGATATTAGAGGTTACGAGGTTGATCACGTTGATTCCGTACGCAGGCTGTGCACCGTGGCGAGTACGCATTGTCCCGTGGCACGTCCTGCTCGTAGATCGATCCAGTCTTCGGTACACGAACGACGAGGCTTCGTGGAGAGCAATGCGTTTAACGCGTTGACTGGCAGGCGAATTTTATAATGATCGATTATCAATGATTCACGTATGTCCGTAACGACTGTAACGTTCAATTTTTGCAAAATATTAGATCGCATTTGCGCACACTTTGCCGAGTGTCGTCTAAGTCGTTCACATCGTTGAACATCTTTTCGTCCATGAAACTCATCGTGTTTCGATCGTTCTATAAGTAAGGAGAATCACCGGTGACCATCGCGACGGTCAACGTGTTAACGGGATTTTGTTATTAAGGCGAGCGACGTCGAGTTGAAATTTGACGCAAGCCGATCTTCGGAGGATTTCTAATTTTATATTTTTCATGCTTGAAACTGAAAACGACGAGGCACGGCGAAACTCGACCAAAGATATTTCCATATTAAGATACTTACGAAGAAACTGAAATTCAATACGGTCTGATCTTTGGAAAATCCCAACTTTCTAGATTCTATGCTTGAAATTGTGTAATAGCAACCGTTTCTTCTGTGGAGATTTTTGAGATGAATTCGAAGATCCGGAATGAAAGAGGAATTCGTGAAATCGACGGGAATTTCGAGCCTCCTTGACCCTCGGTGACCCAAATATTTTCGCTCCTGACAGAGGCTGATGCAGAATTGCGGCAGACCCGTGGAAACGTTCGGTCGTTCGCTTTTGTCCGCGTCACCTTCAAAGGGATCATTCCATCCCGCGATAGAGTGACAAATCGTCGCCGACGTGTCTTTAATTCGTCAAAAGTTTCTTACATCCGATAGACCACAGAGGATATCCTCTGTTCTATCCTTGATGAAATCGTTCTCAAACGAATAGTACGATTAAAGGAGCGAAGAATTCAAATTAATAGAAGAGGCAAACGATAGATAGATAGATAGGTAGATAGATAGATAGATAGATAGATAGATAGATAGATAGATAGATAGTTAGATAGATAGTTAGATAGAGATAGATAGAAAGAGAGAGAGACAGGCAAATTAAGAGAAAGGGAAACTCTATTTAATTATACCAGATTATATCATATAGAGCATAAAAGATCACAATGCAGAGGAGTGACGATTTCTGATTTCTGATTTCTGTTTTCTGACAGGTAGCTGCATCCTGACCTATCCAACGAACGGTTTCCAGCAGCGTCTCCAGAGGTTAGCCCACCGATTGATCCACGCGCTCCACTTCTCTACTCAACGCAACTCCGTCGCATCCACGATTCAAAAGGGACCCCTACGGCTGTGATAGAAATCGCCACGACCCTACCATCGTCACCGCGTCTCTCCTGACCTTGCTCCGCAACCTTCCCCACACCGCTTGTTTCGTCCCTTGGTATAATACAATCCACACGTCTCCGTTCATCAATCAGTCGAACGTACTGGAGCGGTCCACTCGCAGGAATCCCTCGAACCACCGACGTAAATGGGATTCGAGTTCTTCCACCTACCAATCAAACGATCCCAACCATCTTCGAGTCCTTGCACGACTATCATTCCGCGGAACCAACAGCCAATACCGAAAAGAACCAACAGCCAATACCGAAAAGAACCAACGGCCAATACCGAAAAGAACCAACAGCCAATACCAAAAAAAAAAAAAAGGTATTCGTACATTGGGAAAACGTGGAAGAAAGGAAACGAAAAGAACTGTAAGGAGTAGACGAGTAGGGAGAAGAGGGCCTGAAAAGGGAAAAAGAGAGGGAGGGAAAAAGAGAAAGGGAGAGTTTGGTGGCGCACCACGCGACCGCAACGATCATTCCAAGAGCAGACATTGTGGACATCGTGTATACGGCTAAAAATGGACGAATCAAATCTGGTGTCTGGATCGTACCGATGCGAATACGAATTCCAAGGAGGTTGATGTTCTCGGAAGGCGTTATCCGCGCTGGTTAAGCAGGGTGGTTCCGTCCATCGCGTTTCTGGATCGTATCGCCCTAAGGATCGATCGTGGTCGGGTGCACACGCGCTGACCGGTTGCGGTACGCGTTCGGGAAACGCGTCCCGGACACGTTTCGCCTATAGTTGGACTAGACGAAGGATGATCGCTGTTAATCGGCTATGTACAACTTCTATCCACGATTCCTCCTGTGTTTCTTCTTTCTCCTAACTCTTCCACCGATTTCGACTATTTTTCTTCTTCCGTTTCTTTTCTTTTTATTTTCTCTTTTCCTTTCGATCGCGGTTCTCGTTCTGCGAAAATGCGATCTCCGGTCTCCACGCACCGCTGCTGCCCCGTCGTCCTTGTCTGATCGCGCGTACGTGTGTAACGAGGCGCGCGCGCGCGCGCTGATCAGCGTATACTCGCGCACAGGGATTCCGAGACTCAGCCGTGCGGCAGGCTGACCGATTGGCGACTGAGACTCACCCTCTGTGGAGGCGCTGACTACCCCCAACTCACCCCCACTCATCGACAGCGCGCCACCAATAGCGGCCCCCCACCACTCAACCTTTCCCCCACCATCGTATATCCTTCTAATCCCCGTGGCGTTCGCGCTCGCGCGTGATTTCGTCTCGCGATTCCTTCGGGTTTCCCTCTCTTTCCTGCGAAAAAAAACTTGCTCCTTTTTTTTCTCGCTTTTTTTTCATTCGGATACATATCGTTATAATTGATCGTTGGCTTAAAGGGAACCGGTCCGAAGGTGTTTAACTCGATAACGCGGTTAGTAAGCTTGCATCCAGCGAATGATGATTTTCGGCTTGAAGTTCCAGTTGACTTTAAATTTATGCATCACTGTACGCGTTCAGTAAAATGTACGTATCGTATTGGTTTATGAATACGTATAGCCGCGTTTATATGTATTAGACTATCTATCTGTCGGTTTCATTGGAAATATGGAAATTAATCTAAAGTATCAAGCAGACGATTGATCGAGCAGAATTTTATATTCGTGCAAACTTGCGATCGATTATACGTAGAAAGCAGACATTTGTTAGAAATATTTGAATGAATTATATAGCAGTATAATTGTATAATTGTTTGTTCATCCATACGGTATTGTATTCTGAATTCTATCGAGCAAAATTTTAGGTAAATTGGATAGGACACTTCAAGAATCCTATTCCAAATCTCAATCTGTATTGTATATAGGGTTTGTTTGGTGAACTGTGGTCGTTTTCGTGCGAGAAAAATTGTTTTTGCGTTATTAAAGAGCAATGAATATCGTTAGAAATTACTCAACTGCGAAGAGCACGGAAAAACGTTCGGCCCCAAAATCAAATAAAAGAACAATTTCCGTAAAACGAGATTAATTAACAGTATACTGAATTTGAAAACTGTTTTCTGCTTATGATCGATATACGTATATCTATGTTGATATGTGATATAAAAAATTATCATACCAAAGCGATTAGGAGGTAAAAATACGTGACAAAGAAAAAGTTCTTTAGTTAACCCGTATCACGTTCCGTGCCACGTGGATCACCGGTGACCCACATTTCCCTGAGTTGCAAGGAAACTTACTTCCGTGAAACAAACAATAGTAAAATCGGGACGAAACCCTACAAACGAATACGTACTGCGAGACCACGATTACTTTTGTTTGAATTTTAAATTTCTGCGGTTGAAACGCGTCGGAACATCTGCTATTCCATCACAGAGTGGAAAAAGATCTTGAGCGGGAATTTTCGACGTTTCTAACTGAATGCGAATAGATTTATCGAGCTTATTGAATTAATGGAAACGCGGCGCGCGCATAAGACCGTAATTAAAGCGAAAAAGAAAGAGAAGGGTAGAAAAAGTTGGAAGAATGCTTTTCGTGTACTTGTCACTGAAGTTGTGGTAATAAATTATAAGATTTTAGAATGCCAAGAGTACACGGTTGCCGTGGTGAAAATGTAAAATAGAAAAGAATACAAAGTTTTTTATCTCGATCTTATACATTCCGATAGTAACTTTCGTTGTTTTAAATTCAGCCCAGAAAACATTACTTATAGGATGAAAAATCTCTATTTAGCTTCCATTCCTTTACTCGCGTTCGTAAAAATATGAATTCTAATATACGATTCTTTCATACGATTACAAATCTTTACGATCTGCTATTTCACCATAAGCGACCGTATGCGCGTGTCTGTGAAGAGCTGGAAAGATGATTAGAGGTACATGTACACTGGACAAGAGTAGTACTGCTCTCTATCATCCACCTATATGCTGTCACGCTACATGATCTTGTTTGTGTATGTAAGATCCGTGAAAAATATGGACCACGACCAAGAGCCAATCCCGAACTATTTAGGATGTTCATACCCTACAGGCCACAACTACTACTATTAGGTCACCTATCTCTTGCATTTACCGAAAGATTTCAATAAATTTTATTTTCGTGATTGTTTTACATTATGCGATACATATGACGCGAATAAAATAACGGACTCATAATAAAATAATTAGTAAACGAAAGCAACGAAAAACATTCATATATTCTTAAATATCATAGGGTATCCTAGTAGTAGTTATTACCGGCAGTGTACGCGACACTTTCGGTCAATATACGTACACTTATCTTTATGATTGCGTTGGGTCTATCAGAAAGAACCAACCAGACTTGTCATTCCTTTGCCTAATCACCTTTTCAGCTTCTCTACTACATACGCGACAAAACGCTAGAGTTCGCTCGCAGAAGCGACACGAGCCAGCGCCAGAGGCATCTTGTTATCCGCGAATTTCCGGCCGAGTTGTTTACCGCTTTAACCAACGACCCCTTAATTACTTCAACAACCTGCAGCCACGAACTTGACCGACTCTAAGAGCTACTCCTGTCGAGCGTGTCATGTTAATGAAGTTTGTCACATTCGTTTGCGGAATCACCAAGACTTCCCTACCGATCGAGAAACGGATAATCGATAAAGAAGATACAAAAGGATGCTAGAGTTTAAGGAGAACGTAAATGTGTACATACACTGTCGCTAACAAGTATGTGAACGCTTTAGTGCATTTTTATTAACAATCTGATTACTGCTAAGGATATATAAATTAATTGCAAACTGACGATCAAAAGCAATACTCAGTATCTTCTTGTGAAATTAGGTGTTGCGCATCATATAAAATTTAAATTGTTTAAAATCTTATCGGTAGTATATTAAAGTTAAGTACATGACTCGTCAAAGTATCAAAAAATATGCTTTTCTATTTATAACTTGACAATCAGACGAGCATAGTATAATGAACTGGTTAAACAAATAAACTGCTACAGAATGCAACTGCTTATTCTGCGATATTCTGCGATATTCTGCGATATTCTACAATAACTCTAGTAACGAAATAAATCGTTTTAAGACCTTCTATTCTTAAGTTTCGTAACTAATTTACATTCCGTCAAAAATAAGTGAATGTCCACATATTTTTAAGCGTCAGTGTAAGTGGCTTGAAAGTTTCAAAGATACCTAATCCGACGAATGGAGACTTAGAAGTGAAGTTCGGAAGATTCAATCCTGGCTGGCAGTGTCGGTTGAGTTTCCAGTAGAATCTGTATAAGGAACTGTACTTCTGTCGTATATTCACGAGAAAAAAACACGAAGAACAAATCCTCCGTAGAATCTTGGAAACTCTTTCTTTTTCTTTTTTCTTTTTTTTTTTTGGAATTAAAAATTTAAGTGCTATTAACGATTGAGGGATCGATTAATTTAGATAATAATTCGATGTGGGAAATTATATGGAGTAATAAACGTAATTGGAACGTTCTTGGAAGAAGAAGGAAAACGTGACGATAGGAAGAAGACGAAGGAGGAAGAATAGAGTGGGAAAGAGGGAGAAGAGAGTGTTTGTTCGATCGAAGTTGTCGAAGGGAGGGCGCCACTTCACTGGCCACCCCATTTTCATTGGCTCCTGCGGATCATATACTTATCAAACTATCTTTACAATAGCCTTCATAACATTTGACATAAAATGCCTCCACAAAATACAAAAAGGTGACAAATCTTTTAAAGGAAAAAGAAATTTTATAAAAAATTTTAACAACAAGAGAGGTGTCATATTCTTGAAGATAATAAGTACCAAATAAGAAAACAAATACAAATACGAATACAAGGAAATAGGAATACAAGAAATAAAGAAACATTCCGTAATGAACAAGAAAACGCAAGGATGATGAGAAAGAGTTACGGCAACAGAAAAGTAGTAACACATTATTTAAAAAAGAAATAGAATGAAAGGATTACAAAACCACTTAAAGAAGCAGGAATCCTGAGGTAAAAAAGTCCCTGCAAGAACACCAGAAATCATCTGTAGAAATGGCAAATACTACGATGAAAAGGTAATAAAATGTCTTTAAACAAAACAATATGGACTAAACTACTAAAAATATACCATAAAGATAATACCGACGAGATAAACGCTATGCCGATAAAAGAAGAAGGAAAAAGAAATCTAGCAATAAAAAATTCCTATAAAAACACCAGAAATCAAAAATAGAAACAACAAGCCCCACAGTTTATAATATTTCCATATTTGTTTCAAATTTTATCGATATAATCATAACACGACATGATGCTCATACCATACTTTATTACAGTGCTAATGAAATTTCAAAATGTTTCGTATAACAGATGCAGTGGGAGACAAAAATAAGTGGACTAATAGGATAGTGGAAATAGATATCAGTGAAATTTCATTAAATACGGCTTGTTTACAGATAAATATATAAATCTTAATTTCTATTACTTACTAAATAATCTCGCATACCGTAAGAACATGCAATAAACAGAATTTAAATATACGGCACTAATACTAGTTCGATTAAACTTCAATGATATCTACTATCTATCCATTTACTTTGTCCTCAGCTGTATAATATGTACATTCATGAAGTACATCTATAAGTGTTCGAGTATTGTCTTTCATACGCTCATGTATGTCAACAAAAAGAAAATGTAGAAATTCAACGAACTAAACGTGACCAGGCAATTTCCATTCTCCATAAAGCAGATATTTTGCGAGAGGACGAGAGGAAAAATCTTTCGGTGACACCGAAAAGGAAAAGGCTACCGATCTCGCGTTCGCCGACGGAATATTTACACGAGTAGCTGCGGCACACAGGTGCACGCTTTGATTCGCTGACACTAATTGCGAACCGCGTCTGGCTGGCTCTTCTTGTTCCTAAATTAATTAATGGCATAGCAAATGACGAGTCGCTCGGAGATTCGCTCGCTGAGCTCTCGTTGCGCTGGGAAAAGCGAAATAATACGGCGTACGATCGTGCCGCGAATATCAATGCTTCCTTCGTTGTCATCAAGAAGCGGAGACTCGTGCTCGTTAATGATGTACCATCCTATATTATAGAATCGTTCTGTAGCTCCTCCTCTTTTTTCACTTTCTATCTTCCTTCTGTTTACTTGTTTTTCTTCTTCTTTTTTGTCTCTTTTTCACAGTCGAGATGCAGGACAAACCATGTGTGTGTGTATGTGGGTGCGCACGCGCTCATTGCAATTTCACAGCCGGTGTGTATTTAACCGTCGAAATGATCGCTTTAATCCACGCTTAAAACCTGAGCTACTTTTTTACAAGCCGCGACATACTAATCCATTTCGCTTCGTTACGACGAAAATGGCAACCGACGATTGATATCCGATATTTTAGCAATGTAGTATAGACGATCCGTTTTTGCATTCATTATCCTTTCAGTACAGTCATCAATTTTCTGTACGAATCATAAGAGATCTTTCATTGTTGTCATGAGATACGGTAACTTCGATAAGTTGAAATATTGCCACGCATATGCTACTCGTTATTAGATTCTAATTATATTTTGGAACCTATACATCGAAAAGAAAGATATTTAAAAAAATAAAAATAAATTACGAGATCTTTCTGGCAAAAAAGAAGTAGCCATACTTTGTCAGCATCAAATATGTTAATTGAATAATTTTAATGATTTAGTACCATTCAGCTATAAACAAATTATAATACCAGATAAATATGGTTTACCCTATTAATCTATTTGTAATATCGAATAGATCCAATAATTTTAAATGTAAATTGCATAATATCAAAATGAGTTATCATTGCCTATTAATAATCTACTACTATAAGATAATCAAGTGAATTAATTTAATACATTTACCATCAACCTTTGTACTAAACCTTCGACACAATTCGAAGAAAGCATCCGCCGCAATTCCTCTGCGTCGTAAAAGTGTTTAACAATAAAGATTTTGCTTAATCCCACATTCTGCAGCTCGTAAAACTTTTATGAAACAGCGTCGCTCGGATTACGAGATAGTTTGAAAAAGAGTATTATTCCCCCACTTTTGAGTATTTCTTTCGTGGTTCGATCATGAATTCGCAAAATCGAGTGTATCCAAGCGAAAGCAAAAGGAACTATCCAACGAAATTAATTACGCGCTATCTTCAAGCACTTCAGGGAGTAAGATACACTCAAAGAGTCAATTGGCCACTGGCCAAATGGTCTTTTACGTACGCTCCGCTTACGCAGTACTACTCAAAATCGGGGAAAGAGTTCACGATTGATTCAACGTTTAGCATAGATCTGTCGAAAACATTGATTTCTTTTGTTATGCATTTGTAGGGCATTTGAAAATATATACACGATTGTTACACATTTATGGGAAAGTTGAAAATATAACAATGTACATAATATGCAAAAATATGTAAAATGTAGGACCTTTCTTTCTAATTATATCTATAGGAATATGAATTTGCAAATATACACGGAATGCACATAATATGCAAAAATATGATAGATTCTATCATTTTATTTATATTCATGACGATATGAATTTACATAAATATCCACACTCTACTTACGGATTTCCTTTTGATGATGGATAGTCTTAGGTGTTAACCAACATATTTTGCACTCTTTATCAATTAATATTATTCAATTGTCAAGTTATAGATTATAGATTTCTCTTTTATAATTTTACAATTTTACATCGAATATCTTGGAACAGATAATCAAATGATCTTTAATTTGTAAATTTGCTTGTAAAGTTTCGTTTGATGATTTTGAATACACTGAAGTTATAACATGGAAAGGTGATGTGAGAAGAAAAGAAAGAAGAAAATTTTTCTACCTAGTAAAATCATGAAACGATTTCTTATGCATATATATATATGTCTAAGAATATAAGGATTTTACATGAGGTATTTAAATCGTGGCAAACGCAATGCGGAAGAATATGCTGTCACGCGTGCACGCACACGCAGAACATAAGCTCCTGTAACGCGACATGCGACCGACCTTGATCCACTTATCCTCCCCTATGTACTATCGTTTCTTTCTGTTCAAAGGAAACACGCGAGGACCGGCACTATATTTTGTAATATACTGCAAAACATCGTGACTTCTCGAGATTCGCGACACCAGATTTCTGATGATGATACATTTAAAAAACTCAACTTCTACGTCATATCATGTAAATAAAAACAATTTTATTGTAACAAAATTCATTAATTATCATCATGGAACAATCATTTTATTTACAAATTACAGACACGCTAAATAGTGAAGTATATTCAATCCTTGCCTCTCTTTTCTTGAGATTCTTCCTTCTCTAAAAGTGCGCTTGTAATACCTACTTTTTTTAATTCAGCCACCAATTCGCCATTTCTGTGCATTTCTAAAAGAATGTCACATCCTCCTACAAATTCTCCATTTATAAATACTTGGGGTATCGTTGGCCAGTTAGAGAAATCCTTGATACCTAAACATAGTTATGAAAATTATATATCATTTTATTTTTATATACATTTATTTATTTTAATTGTTCTTATATCAATCCTTTATTACTCTTTGCCTAATTTTCTTTCGGTTGTTTTTATTGTCTCAAAGAATTTCTAGGTTTAGGGATTTAATTTAATGGTTCAGAGATTTAGTCGCACTAGTCAGGTTCAATTTATTTCTATGAAATGCGCTATCGATCTTCCAAAAAATATTAACCTTGTCTAAGCAATTCATCTTCAAGAACATCATGAGCATCGTACTTGACATCATGCATCTTCAATATTTGTACAACAGCATTGCTAAAACCACACTTGGGACTGTCTGGGACACCTTTCATGAACACGACAACTTTGTTTTTCTGTAAAATGTAGTTGACACTCATTTATAATTGTCTAGTAATTTAAACAATATCAACGCTATGTGTACTTGCAATTGGTAACAGCTTTGGTTTATGAGTTTGACACATATTAAATATTGAAATAGTCGATAATGTATGATTGAAGATACACAATAAATAACAAAAATCATGGTAAATTTCATTCATTTAATAGCAAAATAGTTGGCACCTTAACGAGGTTAGCAATCTTATCAGCGGTCGTTGAAAAACTTCTGATAGAATTATACAATCTAAGTGGAATCATGTTTAGATACTGTTGTTGAAAATCAGATAAATCAAAACTCGAATTTTTTAATAGAAAAATAGCACAACAGGTTAACCGGTCAACACATTAATCAAGAATGGATTGTGCCATATTAATTTTCTTGTTTTACTTAAAGCGACTAGTGTCGCGCTCTGCAGGTAGACACACGAAACATGTAAATTAATTTTAATCGACATGAATTTTTATAGTATCTGTTTCCAAGCGTGTAATTATAAATTTCATGAAATTATTTATAATACACTAAGATTACTAGGGACGAGATAGACGTAACATTAAATGGAACTTTATATGTCAAGTTCTGAAATACCGACGTGCAAAAGGATCACAGTACTACTTGCGCCATCTGTGATTTTTTAAAGCAAACGTAGGAACATACACACATACATAATTCGTCTCATTTACAACTGTCTGTAGTACGACAAAAGATATCTCGTTTGTGGGTGGTCTGTCATCAGGTGACACTCAAACATGGGATAAATTAGATCTCTATATAATCAACGCAGCAAGCAACAATGTTTTCCTTATTAATACCACCTACGTTAGATGTCTATCATTCCCCAGAATTTTTATTACATTTCTAATGTTACATAAATTGAATTTTAATAAAAAATTCGCATGCGTGCATTTATGTAACTATTACATTACGCGCATATTACACGATCTGACGTTGTACTAGATTACATCGAGTCATATATGATATTGTCACTTTACAATATCAATCCAATGTAACTATTTCAAATTCCACTTTATCACACCGATATGGTCTATCAAGGTTAATTTTATCCTCGTAATATTTACTAACGACCAAAATAAAATCTTATGACAATTTTTAAGAGATATGACAATTTTTTGAGAAATGCAGTGATGTTTCGGTGGATTCGTAAAAGATAGCGTCGTATAACCCCGTTTTACCGTAGCCACTTCAAATTCGATTTACATTCATGGCCTACTTCCGAGGTCTACGCTCGTAACGCAAGGAATCCTGGCTACAATACTTTTCAGATCATTAAATATTCTTCTCTCGGTAAATATTAAACGTCATCTCGATGAATCACGTACAGCTGATTTATTCGAACCCAGAACAATGAAAAAAGATTCCTCATAGCAACCTCAAGGTTTCAGGATCGTCGAATTAAGAATAAAGGTTAAATTAAATTTTAATCGTGAATAAATTTTTAGAAGTCTGTTGTCAACAATTTTGTGACAAACATCTGTCTCGATAGAATTCCTTAGAATTGTTTATTTTCGAGATGGTCAATCTGTATCATCGTCAATTGCGACATAACAATGCAATAGCGCAATTCGTTGGTCAGGATATCACCATCTTTCTTTCAAAAGGATTCATTAATGCGAGAAATATCGATTTTTTCAAAAATAATCTGTAACAGAGCGCACGAGCTTCTAACTAGAACGGACGAATTAGAACAATATACGAATGACTTCATCCATGATTTTAGAAAATCCAAATTACTAACATTTCGTGTAATTTAATATAATTCAATAGGACACTGTATATATATATTTTTTTTAAAGTTAACAATTGCGTGCTCCTTCTGTGTAATTTTAATTTATTAAAAAAATATGTTATATATATATATCTTTTTTCCATTCTTAATCTTTAAAATATCGTTTGAACGGCTATGTTTAAAAATACGTTACAGTAAAATTACAATATTTGCATATATATGTATTTTTCTATTAAAGTTATCACCAGCGCTTAGCGACGTTTGTTTTTGTCGATCCTGGCCAATGTACATATTATTATTAAATATTGTTTACGAGTCATAATTAGTGTTTTTCTATTTTCTGTTTGTTACGTGTTGTTGTCGTACAAGTTGTTGTTTAAACGTTTCATAAGACAAATATCTTTCGTATCTTCAGACGAATCTGCTTTTTTCCATTGAAATGGCGTTGCACACGTAAACCCACGCAACTGTATTTTCCTCGTGACGTAACAGTGAAAAATCGTTACAGGGAAAACTCGTTAACCGATAACACGTCCGCAGCACGTGGTTGTCCTTTCCGAAGCAATGACTTCAGATTGAAATCATGGTCACCGTGACCGATCACCATGGAAACTGTGCTCGGAGCTAGTATACCGACGTGAGAACGCCCACGAGGATTTTAAAGTTCGAGCTAGCCTGGCGGGAGAGCGTCCCGTATATACAGCTTCACGGATGAAATCCTTGCGATAGGTCGGGGATGAAAGCACGAAAATAGCAACAGGTAAAAATGTTAAAAAATCTTTCGATTCCGAGCGAATCGTATGAAATCGTATGAAAACGTTTTCATCGTCAGCTGTCAGACTGAAATTCACTGGAAGCCAAACGCGTCCGAACAAATAACGGCTAATTTTTTTTAATTCGACGGAAATGAAACAATTCAATAAAAAAAAGGTGGGGAACGATTTTTCACAATCGACGTGAACATTGATAGCACATTTTAACTTGTTCGCAATGTGGTCACAGATTGTTTCAAAATATCGGCATTTATTATATATACTATACATGCCTGGTAGAATTCTCACACGTGTCCATCTAACCTAACCTAACAGAAGCGCGACCTTCCAGCGGATGTAATAGACACTTTTTTTGCCATTGCGTAAGACGCGACAGGCCTACTTATTGTCCACCTTCTACGTGTCTCTGTTACAATCGTACAGCCAATGAAGTTCGAATAATTCCTCTTTCTTTCCTTTTTTAGAAACAGTTTCTTCTTCACGCGACATTCCTAACGATGCCCGACGAAACCGGGCTAAATGTGACGTAGCAGTGGAATTCAAGGCGCGGATGAATATGTATTAAGAGTAGAGTATACGTATAAATTGCAGAAACACGGATAGAAGACCGAGCTTAATACACGGATTTACATACGCTTACAACTCTTTGGGTAAAGTAGAGTTACGCGAAGTACTTTACGGATACACGCAACAATTGCGTATATAGGATCTTGTAACGCGTGCTTACATTTGGTTACTTTTCTCTGTGTAACTTACGTAAATGTTCTATGGAGAGAGTCGAGAAAGCAACGTTTCACCTAATAAGCGGAAAGAATTGTTCACGTAGGTTAGGGAGAAGAAGTAAGAAATAAGGGACAAAACGAAGAGAAACGGTGGTGGGATTATACCATACCTTATTCGGAGCCAAGCGATTGTTGCACTATTTTAACGCGGCTCGCTTTAACGTGACTACACCGTGACGAGGGGTTTCACTTTGCCGCAATGTTGGCAGCTACTGCCAGTTAATGCATTTTCACTGGTGGGACGGTGACGCTAAATGATACGGTTTCCTGTTCACGAGAAACTCGAAACTACTCACGATACAAAGTAGTATACCAAAACTCTACGTGCAGCTTTATTTGATAAGCGAAAATATAACCTCCGCGCAAAAATTATGAATCCCCTCTGCACTATTTGCAATCGGAACTTGTAGCGTATTTTGTTACGTGTAGTGGTAATACAATCGACCGCTGCACAGAATGGCTATTTTATCAATTTTCTAACTCACAAGCTTCCAAATCGTTAAAGAAACAGCTTGTGGAAGAATTTTTCCTTATAACATGAAAAAAAGAAAATGAAAAATATCATGAGAATGTCTACAAGACGTTAGTAAAGTGGAATAGAAATGAGTCGGTGTCAGTAATAGGAAAGTGGTTTTGGTAAGCAGACAAGACTTCGATGTTCGTCAGCTTGTCTCGATCATTCTCTCAGAGCGGCTCGGGTGGGGGAGGTTGTCGGCACTGGCGAGTGGCGAGCATCTGCGACGGAGAACAAAACGCCAGAGCGAAAAGGAACGTGCTAGCCAGAACAACGAGGAGAAAATGATTCGTGAACGAGGAACGCGAACGTATCGCGGCACGTGCGACGAGGAGGGAGAAACCTTACGCCGATTCCTCTCGAGGTCGAACGTAGGAACGAAACAGAAAAAGACAGAGACCGGTCCGCCGGTCGTTCTGGCGCATACGCAACGAACACGATGCACGTCAGCCAGAAATGAGAAAAGATTATCATGCGCACGTATATTGTGGCCCGTATATCGAATTCGCGATAAGAATGATAAAGACGTTGCGAGCCGTGACGAGCGCTTTTTATACACGGCTGGAGAACATAACTTAAAACAACAACCGGATACAGTTGACGTTATACGCGATTTAAAACGTGCTCGAACATAAGCGTGCTTATGTCGTTCCTCGATGTTAAACGATTAATATTTTACCATATACTTTTTCTGCTTTTTATCGATTCGCGGTATCAACGGTTATTAAAGGTATAGAAACATTTAAATTGCTACCCTTTTCTGTGAATCAAACGTTACAGCGATTATAACAAAATCAATTTCATGCTCGTATAGAATGATCAAAAATCGATGATAAAACCATTGGAAAAAAGTAAAAACAGCCGGCAGATGGAATCGGAGAAAACAATGCGAAATGGAGAGACAGAGCAACGACTCGACTTTGTCCGAAAGAGAAAGAAACGTAATCGAATAACGCGCGAGAGAAGGACGAACGATCTGGTTGGTGGATAAAAAGAGATGGAGACGTGGCACAAGGGAGAGTAGAAGGGAGGAAGTGAGAGTGGAAGGGAGAGAGTGCCACGCGACGTGTTAAGCAGCGTAAGAGAGAGAGGCGGTTGGCGCGAAAGGAGTGGGGTTAGTAAATCGAGTGCCTTGGTGAGCGGCGGATGGTATCCTGCGAAAGAGGGAAGTGCGGTAAAGGGGGCGAGGACAAATGACGAGGCGCGCGAGCCATCAGGGCCGTATGCCAGAGAACACGCGACACGCGTTCCGGGAGCCATGGGTCGCGCGCGACCTTAACCCTTAAATAGTGTTAATAAAAGTTAAGAAGCATATGTGAAAATACTATGTCTGATTTGAAGTAGGTACGAATAAGGATATATATTAAGGAATGGGTCTAATAAATTTTGTATTGTAATATTGTAATGATATAAGAAGAGCTAGAGTAACATTATTTTATGAAAATTTTTATGACAAATCATGATCACAATACAAGTTATCATGAATGATAATTTGTATGAAATAATTTAATATTAGGCAAGTTGCCCACTGTATCTATACTAAAATCGTTTTTATATCTTACCGCGGTGAGATTGCGTAAAGCAGTTCACGAGGCACTTGTGGCGAGATTTCATACCGCCTACTCGATTCATAAGTCTCTGCAAGCTGTTCGCGATGAGTCGCTGCGAAACATCGTAATTCAGCCGAAACATGTTTACCCGAGATACCGCGGTCTACGTTTTTCTACCTCAACTTTTTATAACCATACTTTCCACCGTGAATTTTTATGAGATATTGAATGCGTTTTCGCTAACCAAAATTTGAAATATTCGCTTTGAAGATTATTTAATTGGCGATAAAATCGATAATTCGACTTTGTCAACTACCGGCCACGTCCATAATGCGGGTAGAAGACAGAATCGGTTTCATCTGTCTCGTTTCCCGGGAACCATCGCTAAAAAGTAGCGGGTTAAAACCTGGAGACGCATAACTTTGCGTTTACCGGCCGGTTACCGGTAACCCGGACTAGCTATAACCTGGAGAGCGGCGATGGAACCTTCGTGAAAGACAGAGCTCAAGAATCGTAGCGTCGAAGCGAGATGGAGGATCAGGCTTGTCGATAAAGTGGGAGAGGATATGGACAAAGAGCGAGATGGCCGTTGAAATAGAACGGCAAAGAAGTTAGGGGCCAAGGGAGGAACTGAAATAGAGAGTAGAAGAGAATTCACGAGTGCCTCGCGGACTTCTCCTCTGCATTAACGGTCTCAGACTACAAAGTACGAGAGAGAAATGAGAGACGGAGAAACGCGTACACGTTCAACGATGAGACCTATACACTATACAGTTTGTGGACTTGAGCAGAGTGCTCGCTGCTTCGCGCTAGCCATTGCTTGTTCGATGCAAACGTGTCGTTACAGCTTCTGTTAAAATTTCTTTGTCAATTAATATTTACAATATTCTATCTAACATTTTATATATGCTTTCAAACCCAATAAATCGATGATGTTATAGGTTAAGCATATAACTGCAAAAGTAGTTTAAGTAACTCCTTTATCCTAACTTTAACAAGGTGCGTCTGCACTCGACCCATTTTTTGAGTAATTTCTCTGAAAATCGAACAGTCGCGCGGAGAAACTCGATTACGGTTTTCCGACTCATCTTTTCTACTACAACCACTTCGTTTCAGAAGTTATATTACGATTTTTACCGCACCCTATATATTCGAAGGGAGCGAAGAAGGGTAGGAAGGAGCGTGCAAAGTGCGGTAAAGGGAGATAGAGATGGAGAAAGCAGCGATAGAGAGAAAGGGGTGCGAAAAGTTGGCAAGGGACGGCGTGGGGAAGAGTGGGAACGACAGACGTTCTACCGTTGCTTGGAACGAGCAAGCTTGGTTCGTGAGCGCGGGGCGAGAGAGAGAGTGAGAGAGTGGGGGGATGGGGTTCAGCCGATGGGTGGTGGGGGGCGGTTAGTGGGTGGCAGCTGAGGACGGAGTGATAGGGGAAATCAGTCGCGGTTCGAGTACCGCCACGTATGCACGTGAGCGGGTGTGCTCGTCTCCTCGGTGAGCTTCTCTCTCTCACTGTCCCTTTACGACGCACCGTAGTCGTCCTTCCTTCTCTTTTCTTTCCGTCCTACACACAGGATTCCGTCAAATAAATACAATAGCCGCGTTCTTTGGAATTTTTTCTGGTCTAGAAAGGAAATTTCTCCCAGCTTGTTGTTCGAAAGAATTTTACATTAGATCTTTCGAAAGAATTGAGGGACGCTTGCGCGCCGTTCCTTCCCCTGCCGGAGACGGGGAATCACCGACACCAGGCCAATCAGAAACATCGATGTAAACAGAGAGTAGAGTTTTAAACGGAAAAAGAGTTTCGTGGCTCTCGAGACGCTCGCGTTCCAGAAGCGCTATCTCGTCCTTTCCACCACAGCTCTCTATTTTTCTCTCGCTCTTCGCTCATTCACTCTCTTTCTAACTTTTTCCCTCCCACTCCCGGTCTCCTCTTTCTCTAACCATCTTCTTCGCTCTTAGTCTCGTGACGAAAGGACGTTCGAGATAATCCGAGCGGACGTTTCTTCGAGGGGAAAGTCTGACTTTGATATACATACCAGTTTTCAATTGCCGTTCGACAGAGGATTCCGCGCGGTCTCCACGTTCTCTTTAAATACGAACGATATCATTATTCTCGCTTCCGTGACCGATCGCTACGATTCGACGTATATATTGGAAACGTGATCGGTTACTGTGGAAGGTGGAGTGATACAAGATATTTAGTCGGTGCTAACGGAGAGACTACAGAAGCCGAAGGGCCGTAAAAAGGCAAGCCAGACTGGAACGAAGAGCCAAGATGCTCGACTTCGAACAACAGGCGAATCAGGCACAGGCTCTGGCTTCGCTCGACGAGGACTGGCACCTGCTCGAGGGTGAGCGCACGACCTTCGCAATTTTTCTTCTCGACCCTCTATCCTTTGCTTTTTAGATACGCGCGCGCACACACACATCGTACATACACGCATACACACACGCGCGCGCGCGCGCGCGCGTTCACACACACACACACACACACGTGTACAGATGTTAGATACATGAACAGTAGCTTCGATGTTAGATCGGTGTGCAGCTGGTGAAAACCTGTATCGAGGTGGATGCCAAGTTGACCCTTTGAGGCATGTTGCTTCCATGCTCGTTGCTCGAGTACATTGGACAGTGTCACGAACGATAATCCTCGAATACGTCGCCCGACCGGATATTATTAGGGGTTAATCGAATCTGAAAAACGTGGAATAACATCGGTCCAACGAGGTATTAGATTTTTGTTGGAAACGATCGATTTTTCGATGGCGTTCGCTTTTTCTTAATTCGCTTTTGTCGCCAGCAGCTGTTTCTAGGTCAGGTTTGATTTCTAAGACGCTCATCGGCATACGTGTGCGCGTTCTCATCGATGTGTCACGTAACACACGGTACACAAAGCACCGTTGACTGTTTGTATTCGTTGACAATCGTATAGAAGGTAATGGAGAAATAATTAAGCTTCAAAACGACGATATCGATAACGTATCGATGAAAAAGAAAACGTTCTACATTCGTTCTATATATCGAGGCTACGGTGTCTCTTAAAGGATCGCGTATCTTATTGAATCGAGTTTCAAGCAAAATAAACTGCAAAGGAACATATTGTTCGAGGACGCGTCGACATCGACCGAGTGTTTTACGAAGGATAGAGCCTGACCCGTAACACCGCGCGTTACCGACATTTGTTTTCTTGCGCGCGGTTTCACGCGTTTTTACGATCGTTTGAAACGCGTCACCACTTTACCATCCGAGTCGAGTTTATGGAAGACCGTTTGATCCGTGGCTAGTTTCGTTAGGTATGCTACTTTTATTGTCGTTGTCTCTTTACACAACGTTTACTCGTAATTCGTAAAGCAATGCCACGGCGACGTTCGATCGTTAATAACATGCGCAAATTTTATCAATGCGATGTTCAATAATAAATATCTTATACTTATCAACCGTTCGACAAATGTGACATATTCCTACCGTAATTTTCGTTATCTTTGGACAGCGTCCTCGTGACGAACAAGTAATGTTTTTCGAAGTGATAAAATTCCTTTATGACGAAGATTGTGAAAATGGTGACTAAATGTCTTAGTACGTAAATGTGGTGAGATGCGAACCATGTGACATTTGGCCGTATAGGGTTTGAACGTCCTTTTATTGAACAGCTGCTTTCCGGACCGGCCTCACCACTTTCTTGTCCCTTTTGCTGGCCGCACGAACGTCTGGCGCCGTATTCACAGCTTTTATTGTGATTTCTTAATACCCACCGCAAGAAAAGTGACGTGAATTTTGTGTTATATACAAGAATACACCAAATAACCAGATCGACGCCACAGTCCAGTTTAAATTTTAACGATAAGTAATACTAACCTCATATGTATTCTGCTTCTAACATTGTTTTCTGCGTGTGCATGCGTATATAAGTTTAGAGGCGTAGACATAGTGTAATTAATACAGTCGAAGAAAGTCAGAAAGTTGAAAGGAAAGAAAAGTGAAAGGAGGGAGCGTGAGCATGTACGACGTGATCTAATGTAATTTATTCGAAAATTATATTTCGCGCAGCACTAAGATTAATAACGTGTATACATGGTTGGTAAGGAAGAAGTACTTTGGTGAAGAAAATCGAAAAGAAAAATGATCGGTTTAATAAGGGGAAAATCGATCGGCATCAATTGATATTACTGACTCGTTACGTTTATCGACAAGAAATTAATCGCGTCCGCATCTTGCACCAGGAAACTATGTAGTTACAGTTACAAATATTCCTTGCGCGCTTTGAACGCGTCGTGTGGGATAGTCTGGTTAATTGACTTTTAGATTTGTTCCGGAAAATTGAGATTCGCAGTTACGTCGGCTCGGAAAAACACAGTAGGAACTTTATTTAATATACAACTGGTATTTCTGTTTGCTATTTTCAACATTTTTAATCGTATCGCCCAAGAATTTCAAATTAGTGAAATTTTGGTCTTTTCATTTTACATCGTTGATCATCTGATACTAATTCGAGTGAATTTTCAAACATTTTAATATCTGAAAAATTCTTAAATGTATAGAATGTGTGAAATTCTCTATTTAATTCCACGTGTAATTAATGTAGTTAGATAATTTTAAATATTATTGGAGGATTCTTTATGGTCATATTTTGGAAGTAATATTTTCAAAAATGTTAATCGTGTCGTTTCAAGAATCTGAAACTGGTGAAATTTCGTTCTTTTTCCTTTCACATCATTGAAGCTGGAAATGAATTTTCAAACATCTGAATATTCGAAAACTTTTTAAATATACATACGTATAGAATATAAAATTCTCTATATTAATTTTGGTTGTAGCTAACATAACCAGATAATTAATGAAAGAAATAAGTAAGATATAACAGTAAATTCGAAAGAAACCGGTGGTTTATCGTGGGGATCTTTACGGGCATGTTTCGCTAGTAATATTTTCAAAGCACTTGTCCGTTATCCGTAGCGTACGGACACGGCACATCGACTGGCACGTATCGTACCACGGGAAGCACGACTCGCACCTGTTTCACAGCACATAAATGTTTGCGGGAGCAATATCGTGTTTGGCAATGCCAGCCTCACCTGGCCGTTTCTATCAGACGCGTATTTTTGTAACAGACGCTTAAATCGTTGTTGACAAATAGTCAGCTTAAACTTTTAATATACCAACTTTTATCGTGATTATCCTCGTCGTTTATTTCGTATTTATTATTGTTCAATATACGAACGCGTTGAGTATGAATTACGATTATCGTTATTATAAACTAACATCAACCTACGATGCTCATTGCCTACAAGCGTAAAATACACCGATAGAGGTTAGGGGAAACGATTGGTAAGAGAACGATTCTAGAGCGACTAGAAAATTTCGCCATTACGTCAGATTTACACCTGTTGAAGTAGTGGGCGTCAATTTGTAACATCTGTCGCTCGCTATATCTGTTTAAACAGGCAGTAAAAGAGGTGTAACTAAATTACTTCTTCATTCTTACCAACCTGAACATAATTGCTTGCCTTTTGCAACTTTTTCAAATTATATTTTTCAATCTTATCTTTTGATATTCTATTCAATCGATATAATAGAATTAGAATAATTAGAATTAGAATTAGAAAATTATTCATTTATTAATGTTAAATAATATTGCGAATAGGTTAGGTAATGGTGGTAATTCTGTGAACTACCTTTCATGATTGTATTATAAATTTTTTAATTTCATTTTTCGATATCTAATTCGAAATAATCGAATGGAATAATTTAAACGTGCCGATTTTAAATAACGTGAATAGGTAATGGTGGTAATTCTGGTGAGAATGGAGGAGCAGCAGCAACCTGTCGTCTGAATTTTCACGGTTGTATCTCGTCGGTGCGCTAGGGAACTCCATTTTCATGAATATCTAAGGTCCCCTACAGCTAAAGCTTCTCATCAGGCGAAGGTTTTGCCGCGAAGGGATCGAGAAATTCGTCCCTTCTCCGCGCACATCTCTCTAACTATGCGAAACTTCTTCCCCATATAACCTGCGCGAACTCGCATGTCGAGTTTCGGCTTTTCTTCCTAGATTGGAACAATACCGCGCGTATTTACATTTCTCAATTGCTAGTTACCTGATCACTAGATTTCTTTTTACCATCTATAATTTTTCTCAGTTTGATCATTTTCACGAAATTTGTACATTAGTATTAGTTTTTCAAAATTAGATGTAGGTTAATTTAGTGTACGTTAACGAATGATCGAGTTTTATGTATATATAGTTAAGATAATCGATTGATTTAAAAGAAACTAGGAAATCGAAATATATCTCCGCATCTTCGTTGTCAGCAGTAGCGTAGAGTTAGTGGTGAATAAGAACAATTTTTCGTCGGGTCATCGATTCGCAAAGGCATTGGCCTAATTGCCGAGTCAGGGACACGCTAACATTTACAGGTGTATACGCGTTTCGATCGCAGTGCGCGCCTGTCCGAAGGACCTCCAGCGGGAGTTCGTTCACTCCTTTCCTACACTGTATCTTCTATGTAGGTATACATATAACGCGTTTTATTCCAACATCGCGCCGAAAATATTCGAATCGAAACAAACAAATTCTCCTATCCTTTAAATGGATGATATTTACAGATATAGTAGAATACTCTGTATTTTACAATTTATCTATCAAAGAATCATAAAAAAATAATTTTGCAGAATATATTTAGTAGCAAACTTAACCGTTAAATGCGTGATTTCTCCAAATACAACGAAATACGTTGAAATTGTCGGTCTATGATTCATAAGATGGCAAAATGAAGAAACTTATTTCATATTCGTGTATTTTTGTACGTAGTTTTTATTTACTAATTTAATAAGAAGTGAAGTTGATCAGAGAGGTTCATATTAGATAGTATAGGTTATGTTGTCATATACCAACACCATACGCTTAAGAGCTAATTCCATGTGGTTCCATAATCTCCCACGTAACTTATCAATTTATTAAGAAGTTTTTCATCCCTGGTGTCGAAGAACCTAACGACGGACAAAAGAAAGATAAGCTTCTCTCAGTTTCGATGATAGCAACTGTTTATATCATTGACGGCGTTGAATTTTCATCGTGCGGCAAGATTTAAAATGCATCCGTTTCACCGGCGGAACTATACTCGTCCGACGACCGAAACGTTTTGATGAAAAAAATGCAAACGCGTAGGGCGAGAGACACAGAAAGTGAAAGAGAGAGAGAGTGAGAGAGAGAGAGAGAGAGAGAGAGTGAGAGAGAGAGAGAGAGAGAAAGTGAGAGCAAGGGAAGCTGGGAAGTATGGAGGGAAGAGCAGGAGGAGAGTAGTGGTGTGTATAGGAGAAGCGAGAGGGAGAGAGGGAGAGACAGCTTCGACACGGCAGCATTGCGGCAGAAAACTGGTCCAGGTGCAAGCTCGATACTCCCAGAGAGCGTGATTCGCGTTGAATATTCGCCGGTGTAGAATTCCTTATCCAGCTGCAAAACCGCGCCATTCTGCTCCCCACGCAACGGTACTTTTCGCGTTTCGTCGTCTTTCCCCTCGTCTTTCACCTTCTATTCCCTTAAATTTCGTGTTTCCACGTTTTAGATATCAGTTACTATTCGATCGTTAAATTTCGTTGACAAATCTTTCGACATTTTTGTATAAATTCGTTACTGTTTCTTTGAAGTTCTTTAGGAATCTGCCGAGGATTTTTCGAGAAACATTTTGTACTCTTTCTTTCAGTTTCTATATTCAGAGTTTCCAACTTTACTTGTTGTTTCTGATAATATGATTATAAATGTAAAAATGCAATATATCCGTGTAATATGTACGTTACAGGCAATCTCACTTTTTACATTTTCTGTAAAAAAATTTGGTGCATTGAAGCAACGTATCTACCATAGCGCAACATATTTAGTAATACAATGTACTTTTATATATCATTAGAAACAATAAGTGTGTAATGAAATTCGTTTTCTTTTTTCTTAACCTTAAAATGTTACACATCCGTATGTGGCGCTAGTAGCGCACATATTTGCTTTGATTTTTTCCATTATGTATATATTTCTATTATCACGTATCTTTTCCACAAAGGTACGAATTAGGTTAAGGAAGTAAAAAGTGGAAAAAATATAGTAGAAAATATAGTACAAGAATGGTGAGATATAGCTGAATCGCAAAGAGGCCTTCGAAAGGTGCTCATCGTGTATGCGATTCGAACGGCAAGAAGTTAGAGTTGTTTAGCTGGTACACGGATAATTGTCGTTCGGAGATTTGTTCGGTGTTCCCAGCGAGGTTCCTCGAGCGCTGACCTTTCCCAAGGTTCCGAATTCGGCGCGTTCGAGTCTTTCTCCTATGAGAATACGAAATATGGGCAAGTCCATATTAAGAATGTCGATGACATTGAAATCGGACCGCGTAAGAGCGAGCTGGCGGCTCGTGTACCAACGACCTTCGATTCTCCACGTTTCTCTTTCTCCAGAAGGAAGATCTTCGAAATTCCGCCGTAGAAAAATTCCAAATCATTCCAGAAAAATTCTAATGATTATATAAATTAAAGAATAGTAAATAACGTATATACCAATTACAATTAGAAGTATAATATATGAAAATAAATGTTATTATTACAATTTCAGGAAACGAAATCACCTATATCGTACACTACCGAAAATAATTAGAAGGTCATTGTTATGAACAATTTTTTTGCATCATAAGTTGTTTGATAAACATTATCTTTTTTTGAAATTGGTATATACCAGTGGAGCGTATCTTTCCTGGAAATATTAAGGAATCTGAATTTTAATCCAAGTGTTGTTGATTAAATTATTTTGAGATTGTTATTAACCATTACGAAAATTATCACAACTGAAACGATAGTTAGAAGGATCGTTCTCTTATATTATATCGTTTTACGCTTGTCCACGATAATTTTATTATGTCGAAATGTTTAGAATCATAGTTTTGCATATTAACCGAGGGAAACGGTGAATAAAATATGGCGTCAGGATGGGAACGTGTTGCAAGTAATTCGACTAGGCTCGTAATCGAACGCGATCGGCCATGATTACCATTAATTACGAATAATAAATTACGAGGCCGTTCACGATCGACTTATCGTCGCGGTGCGATCGATACGCGTCTCCTGCGCGTCCATCGCGTCCAACGCGTCCAACACATAAACATTCGTTGATTTCGAGCCAATGTGTTCGCATCGGCCACTACTAATAACTCACTATTCGATTCACGACTCACACTGGTCCACTAAGGATATTTGAACACTTATCTAGCGTACAATGTCTTTAGCTCTTTATGTCTCTGTATGCATATGTATAGGAGGATATGTATAGGATTTACTGTGAACAGATATAGCGGTGGACAAAAGAAAATTAAAAATTGATACTTGCGTATACAAGTAGAAGCAGAACGTGTATTAAACATTCTTTCTGTACTAAACGCTCGTCTATTCTGAGACATACAATTATATTATACATTCGATTCTCTTGTGAATTATAATTTAGTTCTGTATTCTACTGTAATTGTACCGTGTATGATACGTGTTCAGAATATACAGATACTATTACTTAGACTTGTAACATGTATTTTATACATCTTCTTTTTCTTCGTACATTTTTGTTATGTACCTTGTTAATCACGGTCGCTAATTACAATAAAAGATGTTTGACGCGACCTTACATAAAACAAACAATAATAATATTATTCAGTTTTGTAAAACTACAGCGTCTTCTTTCGTTTTATTCTTCAGGCTTTAATTTCTTTTGGGGTTAGGTTATACGTTGTTGTACGTATTTCATAAAAAATTAGTATACAGCACGAATTAGTCATATAAAGCATCTAGTAAACGTTAAATATGATTTCGCCGAATATTGAGACCATTTCGCTGTACATATCATACGGTGGAAAAATACAAAGTGAGACCTATAATTGTTATAACGAACAATTACGTATTCCTTGTTTTTAAATGTACTGTGCAACTACTATAAAATCCATGCTATACAAATCTACTATAAAAGATAATAAACGGGAATACACGAAGACAATTCTTTTTAAGTTTTGCAACACGTTGTCATTTTTATCGAAATGTCTTTACGAGAGACTAATCGTTGAATTGGACGAGAAGATTGTTGACGAGAAAGAAAAAGAACGGAGGCCGAAATGTAACGAGGCGCGCGAAGGTCTCATCCTGCGGTGACGCAATGGAAAGTGGGAGTCGCAAGGTTGTTTCCACTGCGCGAGTAACACGCGCAATACTCCTTGCAGCTTTATTATTATCCTATCGCCTTCGTGGCTGTGGCTCGAAATCACGCTGCAAATTAGCAAACAGCCGCCATTCGAAGTCTTCTTTGTCGAAACAGTGGAATCATTAAGTCTTTCAAAAGTTCTTTTTTATCTTGTAAAAAAAAGTTGTTTTTCAGTCATCATGAATAATGGAAACCCATCAGTTTTAACAAAAACATATATGCTTATCGCTTACTTGAGTAGTAACTCGTAAGTAGTTTCGTGTAAGGTTTAACCTCCTGACTCGTGATTTTTTTTAGTAGCTAATATACTAGGACGATGTTAGTTATTTAAAGGAGTAACACCGCGATAAACATAATATTGAACTATTCTATATAACGTATATTTAATAACCTTTGAAATTCAGGTTAGAATTCAAATTACGTTTTATCGCTGATATAACCTATCTTTATTAGATCGAAGTTGTAGTGATTAGATTGATTGTAGTTTATTAGATCGATGTTGTTGTGACTCGACTTTCAATATTATGAAGCAAGAGGCTCACAATCGTTTAAATGTACGAAATCTTGAAATTACAAATTTTTTATTTCTAAATCAATTAATATTTAAATTGGAAGTTGATCGATATTTTTCTTTTCGAAAATTTCAACGTACAAGTTTTACCGCGATAAACGTGGAGTTACGAGAACGTTCGATAGACCGATTAACGAGCAACGTGTAATTAAGCAATGAGGGGGGGGGGAGGTACGCGAAGGTGGCGACCTTTAAGGAAGGTTTACGCACGGGCGAAAGTGCTTCTCTGCTCGTGCCACCTATCAAGCAGGCGCTCGTGTACGCAACCGCTACTTAACCGGACTTCCGGAATGACATGCTACCGTAGGCCGCTAAACTCAACTCTACCACTTTTTTTTTACCTCGTTCCAGCTTTATCACCCACTTCTCCATCCCCATGAAACGCTACCTTCTCAAACTATTTCGTTATAATATCATATATTCCATCCGTACGAGGATTAACCTTTAACCTTTAACCTTTAACCTTGCTGCTTTCGGTCAACTTCCACTCATTGTATCTTTTTCACATCGAAAAGTGTTTCAAGTTTGAGCGAAATATGAAAGAATGTTATATTGATTACTTGTTTCGATTTTATGTTGAATATCTTAACACTTTGCGGACCGGAGATGCGAACAAACTTTCCGAACGACCGTGTGAATTTTTTTTTTTAATTAAA
Source organism: Bombus waltoni (assembly GCA_014737395.1). NCBI lineage: Eukaryota > Metazoa > Arthropoda > Insecta > Hymenoptera > Apidae > Bombus > Bombus waltoni. Next base: position 7,067,107 of record JACXII010000008.1, read on the forward strand.
TTAAAGTTAAATTATACGCGATACACGGTCCTCCAAGTGTTAAGACATTAAGAGCCTTCTTATTTGTAGGAATAGGAACAAGATTGTAAAATAAAAATTAAAAGTTCGACTCTTGTCAAACTTCTTTTTTAATCTGCATTTGATATTTCAACTAGTATCGACACTTGTTCAACTGGTATTCACAGGTTATACTAAATACGCGTTCCAGCCGAGTGCTCTTTTTATTTTCATACATTATTTCGATAGTATTTGTACTTGTTCGACTAGCATTCATCGTTGTCCAACCTCAGTATTTTTTCTCATTTCGCAAGAATATTTAATATACTAGGCGGAATTTCCTGTTAGCAAGTATTCACAACATTACAATTGATTTATCAAAAATCATTTTTATTTTTTCGATTTAGCGCAAGTACCAATATGATACTGACCTCTTATTTAGTAAAATACTATTTTTTAATAAAATATAATAAAACTCTTATTTAATAAAATAATATTTCTTTGTGTTTGACTAGTATCTACTAATCTCATTCCACTGGTATTTTCCATTCTCAATTCACCAGCAAACTGTCCTTATTCCTCTGGGTTAACACGGTACAGTGCGGAACCATTCCCTGACCTCTTTTTTTTATTTTATTTAGTCAATGACCCGTTTAATGCTATCCTATGATAGGTGCCAGTTTGTTAACACGTTCTTTATTCTGAACGCGTGCAAATATTGGAATCTCGATTAGCACTTTGCCATTCATTAAATATTTTATTGCCTGTTTCGGCTAAACGTCTAGCTTGTATGGTAGTTCCGATGTTTACTTCTTCTGGATATCTGTTCTATGCGCTATCTGATCACACAAATCTAATTTACTACATTCCAGTGTCTTTTTAATAGTACGATTACATATATGTATACAGTGGCAAATATGTAAACAGGAAAAGTATGTAAAAAAATAGACTGCGTTTATTGCTGTCTAATGTCTTATTGGTAGTATAATTACATATATATATTACGTATTTATCAATATCTCTAAAATCCTATTTCAACCGAATTTAGACCAGTTCATTTTTTCGTATCTAGCTTGACGTAAGCGAATGAACACGCGACTAGGCGAAATAAGCAGAGAAGTGTAGACGTATTATAGTTCCGGGACGACGATGCATCGACGATTCCAAGGTCAACGAGGCGATAACTGTCCACGTATACCGTATGTATACTATGGGTTATCTTTCTTAGATCGACGGGTCGCGACGCGATGCGGGGAACGCGTGACGAATGGTTTGAGAAGGTGTCGAGAGGACGGTCAGCGTTTATTATGCCGGTGCTATGCGCGCGTATACACCGACAGAGAGGCGGAGTTGCAAATCAATAACCCGTGTTATAAGGCATTTCGGCATACCGAGAATATCGATTATGTAGCGTGGTCGTCACACGAGAGCTGCCCAAAGACGATGGCCACGCGTAAGCCAGAACTTGATTTTGCTAGTAAATTAGAATGAACGCTCGGGTTTGGTCGATCGTGAGATTATTCGTAAAGAATACAACCAACGAACGATGTTAAGCTTTATATATTTATGATTTGATAATTGACTGCAATTGGATATTACTATGCAGGCGTTTATCGAAGAATGCTTCTAATTTAATGTATGCTTGCATTGCTTGTAATTTAATATATATATATATATATATATATTATATATAATATATATATATTATAATATATATATATATATATATATTATATATATATTATATATAATATATATTATAATATATATATATTATAATATATATATATATTATAATATATATTATTATTATTATTATTATTATTATTATTAAATATCTAAGGCTGAGAGATAAATCAGGTATATACATATATACATATGTACATCTGATTTATTTTCAGCTTTACTCTAATTCTCTGTCCTGCTTCTAACTCCCACTCAATCCCATGCTTTATTTAGAGCACACATCACATCTAAAGACATACACCCACCCGTAATCTCATCCCAAACACACGTATCTCGATTTGGTTTTAATATTTTGCTGATTTATTTGGATATCTTACGGGTACATCTCCATTTACAATATCTTATCCTATCTTATCTTATACACTATCCTTACCACAGAAGATCTACTTTTCTACCTTTAGGATCTCGTTAGATTGGAATCAAAACTAAAAGTAAACCTAACACAAATTCAGGGTAACAGATAACAAAGCCAACTTTAACTTCAACTTAACTTGAGCTTAAACATATTCAACGTAAACATATACATAAATGTAAACATATCTTGGATTTATCTTTTATGGTACACTATATATTCATATATCTTCATTGCACGCGTCTTTCCCAATTAATTAAAACACGCATCCAAAGCTGAATTTGTAAAAATTCGTAAAAATTCACTTTCAATATGGGGATTGTGACAATCATATATATACTCGGAAATTTTTAATTGAAGATTTTTTGTATACGATACTGTAAGTGCAAAAAGTTAAAAAATGCTGTTTCTTTTTTATAATGTCCTAAACGTTAATGGAAATACAATAGCATAGAATCTAAGAGCAATGTAATTTTGTAAATAACTACTAATAGCGTTAAAAGGCAACCGATAGGTGGAATTCAATGAACACTTTGCGTGTATCTCGGAAATTGACAATAATCTTATCAGGCCCGGTTAAATGAGCGGTTTCAAAATTTAATTAAAAATTGTACATTCGTCGTTATTTCTTTTATTGGTCTAACTTTATGTAAATTTTTTTATTAACAAAGATTGGTAAGTATAACAAGTAAGGTTAGTGTTAAGGGAGTCTAACGTTTTGGTGAGAAGAAAAAGTTTTTCCGAAAATGATGTTTTACAACATATTCAAAAATCGTCGAAATCGGCATTGAGGAAAATACTTCTAAATAATTATCGAATTTCCTCCTCTGGGGTTCTATTTAATTTAAGATTCTACTTTTCCGAGTTACGTGGAATTTTTTCAATTTAGAACCTTTCCAAATTGCGATTTTATAAACGTCGAATTTCATAGATTCAGAAGTTCTGCGAATTTCGAATCATTGGAACTTTGTCAAGTTTCGAATTTTCTACGTTTGGAAATCTCTCCTCGAATCGTCCCACCTTTTTAGAGCTTCGCAAATTCCGAAATTTTCGATTTTTAAATTTTTTAAACATTATATTAGGATATAGACGAGGAAAATGGTTGTCAAACAAAAAGGGGAAAAAGAAGCGAAACAGTTGAATCAAATGAAAATTGCGAGGGGTGGATGATGATTTATTTATATACCGTGGCCTGCCGAATCGATGGATAAATGAGTCGTCTACAAAGGTTGACGAGCAGCCGAGGCGGCAGAGAGGGGCTCTGTTGAAAGGATTAATGAAAACGAGGGTTCCGAAGTTGGGTCAATGGCGTAACCCGAGGGCGTGTAACTTGCTTCGAATTCACCCACGTATATACATCTATAAAACCGTTCCGCTTTTCGCTGTCTTTATTTACGCAGATCAATCATAATCAACCTGGGAATTATCCTACTATTATATCCTACATCACATGGTATACAAAAATCAAGGAAAATTGTTCATCGACAAAAGATGAATTTTAAGCAATGAAAGAAGAATAATTTTCTTTACTTATGTAATTTATATATATGTATATATATATATATATATATATATATATATATAATATAATAATAATAATAACATAAATATATATATAACATGCTAACTGTAACATACTGTATAATCTAAGCATACTATGAATTATGTAAGATTAGGTTAGGGTTAGGTTAGGTAGCATACTATGGATTATCGTGTAAGATTAGGTTGCAGAAAGAACTGATTTTTGTCCACTAGTGTGTAAATACGGATAAAAAAGTTTGTAAAATTATTATTGGAGAAAAGGGGAGAAAGTGCAAAAGGAACTAAGTGATTCATGACTAGACGGTAGATCGGGGATATGTACTATCGTATAAAAGAGATTAGGCTGCAGAAAGAACTGATTTTTGTTCACTGCTGTGTAAATATAGATTTAAAAATTTGTAAAAATATCATCGAAGAGGAGAGGAGAAAGTGTAAAAGGAACTAGCGGATTCATGAGTAGATATGATATAAACTGGGCATATGAGTTATCGTGTAAGAGAGATTAAGTTGCAGGAAGAACTGATTTTTGTCTAGGATTATATAAATACAGATTTTGTAAAAATATTATCGAAGAGAGGGGGACAAATTGTGAAAGGAACTAGATGACGAAGATTCTTTGAATAAATTTAATTAAATCTGAATTATTATATATATATAATTATAATATATATATAATACATATATACATATAATACAGATGAAGGTGACAAACGAGAGTAAATCCCCCTTAGAGTACATAACTGTAGATACAAAATGTTTATGTAGAACGCAAACACATATTATACAAGTAGACGAGCGACATATTTTACAAAAATTGTTGAATCCAATTTCTAAAGCTATAGATGCTACGTAGTACCAGGAAGGTCTAAATAAGCGCGAATATGACTACTATTTCCTAACAATGCTGAAAAGGAATCAACAAATCTGCCAGAAGTTTCGTTGACACAAGAGATCGTAGTTTCAGCGAGATCATAATTGAGCTGTAATCATTGCCGGCAACAGATATCCGTACTCTGACCCAATTTACATGCCCTGAACCTAAGAAAGACTATGCTGCGGATGTATACTCTAAGCATGGCCTAACAAAATTGCAAGGTGTGACAGTTTAAAGGTTCGAGGATTAACAGATCCTTAACAAATCCTAATTTCCCCTATGTATTTTGGAGATCGGTTTTTCGAAAGGAAAATTATGGGAGAAAAAGAGTTGAGAAATTGGAATATGGAGATGGGCAATACGTAGGAAAGCGATTCGCGCAGCAGCCTGTCGTCACGATTGATTAGCGAGCAGAAACGTGGCACACACGCCCCCCCCCCCCCCCGCGGTACGCACGTGAACGCACGTGAACGCACGTGAACGCCCTGTCGATGCAGATGTAATTATGGATTCGCTTTGACGCTGTAAAACGCTCACCGTCGTCACAGCTACGTGTCTTATTACCCCCGTAGCCAGTTAATACACGAGTTTACACCGCGCTCAAATGCTTGCCTATATCGATCATAGCATCGAGGAGAAAGCCACCAAACGAAGCAGCCATTCTAACTTCCTCTGATTCTTTCGTTTATCGTAACGAGCATCGAAAGTACATCGCAACGATAGCTTGAGAGATTGTACGCGTTATATATCTGGTGAGCGGGTAAAAGCGTATGTTAGAATCTGCGTAGGTTAAGAATTGTTAAGCGTCGTACAGTCCCTTCGTGAACTGTTCGATTTCCATTCGATTCTTCGGAGAGTCGATCCTTCTTGTTCAAAGATCGATCTCTCGAATCGATTCTCTGCTGTGATCGATTTCTCCGAGAATCGATTCGTCGATTCTTTAACCTAAGAACATATTCATCGATTCTAGACTTGTCGAGCTTAACAGTCGAAGAACTGATACCGTTTGATTGGTTTTTCCGTTAGGAAATTAAATTGTCACCGACGGAAACACCAATTCAAACAGCTTTATTCAGCTAGTTTTTTAATTGCAGACAATAGCTAAACTGTGAGTTTTCTCTTTATTTCTATCTATATTCGATCTATAGAGTTTTCCAATTTTATAAAATCGCACATCTATGGCCGGCATAAGACGGTTACCCATATCTATAAGAAAGAGAGAGAAAGAGTCGATTCTTTGATTTCCATTTTTTTGAAGGAATCAAAAAATCCTATCTTCTGTTCCTTGGCAATGCAATGTCGAATCGTTTGCCACTAGTAAAACAATCTCACACATTTTCTAAACAGTCATACCAATCGACAGCTCATAGCTCGACGCCGAGTCGAGTCCCCGGCTATCGACTTTCCAAACATTCACTCAAGCACCCTACCGATGTCCTTCTTCAGTCCTCGGCGCAGTCATAAATTATGGTAAGGTCAAATAGCGGCAGGCTATCTGCCATCATATCACGAAGATGCGTTGCCACCAACAAGTACGAGTCAGAATCGTCTATTACCTAATAACATCAGTAAATTGAAAAATAGCAAGATATAGGTTATAGACTTCGACTTAATGTAATTAGTAAGATACTCTTGCAGAACTTTACTTATCTCATTACCAAACTTGCTCCTCTTATCTAAGAGAATATATCAGCTTGATAATTAGTAATAAGTAATTAATAGCTATTTAATATTCATCTAATTGAGCAGGAGCTAGAATCCATAAGAATGTTGAAGAGAAAATTCACAAAACATTACAATGCGAACGAATTTCCTCCCGAAATTTCTTATATGTTTAATAAATTTGATTTGAATTTATGATTAGAATATATTTCAGGATGAATATGGTGGAATTACTTGGATGTAAAAGAAACTATAAAAAAAAAGATTTTCTGAAAATATGACAATTTTTAGTAAACTTTTCTCTCCAGCATTTTATCCTAGAATTTCTTATATTTCTGTTAAATTTGGCAATTTACGGTTAAGGTATGCTCTAGGAGGAATATGGTGAAATTGGTTGGTCTGGCGAAGGAAACGATGTTTTTAGTTTGTTTTCTTGGGAGTTGAGCGAGCCGACGAACCGGAAGGAAGGGAATAAGTCGAGAGAAAAATACGCGATGGCCGATAATTTGCCAGTGCCGCGGCATTAATTGGGCGTCAGGCATACGTAACGCTGCCAGCTCTGCCACGTAATTATGTCGACGGTCGATCAACATCGTAAAACACCGAATTATTATCGGTCCTCGGAAGAGAGAGAGAAGCGCGTGTAATATCGATCGCTCGACGTAGTTCCACCGCGACGGCGATACCATATTCCCCTCGGCCAAACCGCAACTTTCATTCGATTTTATTACACCGGATAATCATCTTCTTATGCCTGTTAATATTTCTCTCCCCTTTATTCGTATATCTATGATCTTTAAGTAATTATTGTAATTAACTTCACTTTTCCACATTGTACACAATTTCCAAAAGATCTACTTTCATTTACTTACAATCAATCATCATGCAGGTTATTTAATTTATAGGATATAATCTTTATTTTTGCATCTTGCATCAGGTTACATAATTTTGCAATGTACTTATTATCTTCTTGGCTTCCGATTGTAAGTATATCGAAATGTATATACAGATCTCGGACAGAAAGGTTATGGATATGCGTACATTAATTCATTAACTTCCAATCTTTTCCCTGAAATTATCGTGTAATACAGATATTTCATATAATTGGTTTTCTATAGATATGAGAATCATATTTTTACAAATTCCTCTTTATAGAGATATATTTCTTCCCAAATGCAGTTGGTTGTTCTCAAGCTTTAATTCAAAGCTTAATTCAAAATACTTGACGATATCTTATGTACAAATAGTACGTTTAATTTACAATTATGAGCACCTTATATACAAATAGTATCTCTAACTTGTATTTTTTTAAATATACTTCCTATAACTGATAATATACTGACAATTAGTACTTTTTGTAACTGACTTATTAGAGTAACTGGAAATAGTCATAAAAATTTCAATCGTCGAATAGCTCAAAATTGTGCATGTAGCAGGAAATCTAGTATGTGGTTAGTTTATGTTTGAAGTCTCTAGAGACCGGTATAGCGTAGATCGGTTCACCCCATACTCGAGAAGTAATGCAGCTAATGTAGGTCTTCTCCAAGGCATAGACGCAGCCATGCTTTTCGCATGGACAGGTGAACTAGAAAGTCCAACAAGTTAGAGAACTGGTACATAGCAGTGCAAGGGATTAGCGCGTGATTACGCGCGTTTTCGATGCGTAAAACACAGAGAAGGTTAATCGAGGAGTGTCGTAACATCGTTACGCCTCGATCTACCGATAAAGTCGATTGCGTAAAACATCTTGTCATCCCTGTCCGCCAGAGGGTTCTCTCGGCAAACGTTTGTCATAGAACATCATCGCCTATTCATTCGATAATTCGATCACCGAGTTACATCTTTCATTGTTTCCGCTCTCTTTGTCTAAAATATCTTATCTTTTTTTTGAGGATGTATCAAAATATTTCAAGTTTTTAACCTAGATATGTAGTTGCAAATCAAATTACAAGAGAATTAAGAAATATTATTGGATAGCGGTAGGTTATACTAGATTGTAGTAATGTGAGTATTATAAAAATTGTAAAGAATTTGGAAATTCATAGAAGAGTACTAAAAAAAAGTTATATATATATTTGAATACGAGTTATAAAAAAGATGGATATTCTTCTCGAAATATTTTTAATTGGCAGAGGAAAAGAAAGTCGGCGCGATATCCCAAAATAGGACTTTTTAATCTTAACCAAGGAAGACAGGTTTGTCTGCTATTTCAAAATCTGTAAATTTATAATATATTATTATGATTAACCTTAGAAAAATGATTGTTTATAAAGCAAAGATTTTATTAACTTTTCGAGTGCTGTTTCCGTCGTTAGATCACGAAACGAATGCAAATAAATATGGTATTATTCGGAGTTACGGTTAAAAGCTGTAGTGGCATGGCAACGCAACGAAGCAGAATTGAACGAAATCGAGCAGCGGCGCTTTCTACACGCGTCTACGAGCGCAAATACACGCTCGCATATTATATTACCGTTCTAACCTGCTTTTACTCTTTCCTCCGCTTGGTCCCGCGGTCCGTTTTCTTGCTGTATACTCGCCCATCCTTCTCCATCCGTGTCTCTGGAAAGTTTCACTTGAAACGGGCCCGTTTTTAATGCCTCGTTATTACATGTTTCATAGTTGAAAGAAAGAGGCACGCATCTCGATCGGAACCGTTTCTTCGGCATCTTCTTGAGTTTTCCGTGACATCTTTCCTCCATGCAAGACGACTCAACGTACTAAGTATCTTTTCCTTTAAATGATTTAAAACAGATTTTGATAAACTTCAAAGTTGAGAAAATAAGATTTCAGAAACTTAATATTTTCAAGTATCGAAGTAGTCAAAGCGACCAACTCGTTTTTTTATAGATATTTTATGGATACACAACAGTACATCGCTTTTTGGATGATTTGAGTAATTTTTAGTAAAGTACTATGTATCTAGTATCTAAAGTACTATATATAGTATCTATATAGTGCTCATTTCACGTGTCATTCATTTTGATTTCTTCCCTGAAATTATTATATAATGTAAATATTTAGTTGATCTTGTTTGGATAGTAACGAAAAGAATAAGTTTTTCGAGTATCAAACCAGAAAGTACAAGTTTTATACCTTTACTCGTTAGTGTAGTCTAGTATCTCAATTTGGTCCATGGCTCTAGCTATGATATAATATTAAAAATATATATAATTAGGTTATAATTGTAACAAGAAATGTTGACTTTTCACGTATTCGTTAAGCATAATTTTTACTTTTAGAGTCATCTGAGGGTAAAAAGACGACAAGCTAGGGAGGTCGTTTATCGCGAGCCGTGATCGGTCGAATCCATCAGGGAACAGTGTCGAGGAGATTTCAGCGTTGTCGGAGGCCAAACAGGGCCGGCTGATCGATCGGATTCACCGGCAGGAGGCGCCTCGAAATTCCGTCCTTTCGACAGTGGTTGCCGATGGCCTCTGCGAATGCCTCGAATTGCTTCCAATGGTGTCATGCAACATCTCGAATCGTTTCGACCATTATTCCACAATTCTCGGCAATACCAAACCTACTAACCTAACCAAACCTTAAATAAAACTTATTATGCAAATACAATTATAAATAAAAGCAAATCGATTATTCAGTTTGCTTCGCCGATAGTCAATATTAGTTTGGCGCACGTGAAACGTCAATTTTTCAAATAGGATTCTAGATTATATATTCAAACGAATTTCCATATGGTTCAATGAACTTTCCAAAAATGGTATGATAGATAAATTAGTTTCATCGCGTCAGGTATGTAAAAATTATTTGTCTTTGAATTCAACAATTTTCGGAATGAAACTGTTAGAGTTTTTTCATTTACAGTTTCTCTTAAAATAATCTATGCTTTAACAATTTTTCTATAAGAAAGATAAGTTTCCGGCAATTGCTGTGTCAATTATCTCAAACTTCTTCATCCGAGAAAGTTATTCGAATATTCTCACTATTTATAATGACCAATAATATTTTCATATTTTTATTGTTCGTAAATAAAAAATCTTCGTAATAACATTCAATATCGTGTTTTACACGAAATATCTTCTTCTTTGGTGTGATTGATTGTTATGAATAGGGCGAAACTGTGTACATACCGGTCCGTTAGAATCCAACATTCCAACAGCCACATTTCGTATGGATCGATCGAATGCTTCGTATCGGTGAATCATTTTGGTTTTGTAGTTTTTTCTACAATATTTCCTCCAGCCTGGAACAAAAAAAAAAGATGAAATGGTGGCAAAGTTACTTTGCGCGGTTCAGCCTCAAGTTTCGCGGATTAAAAGTGTTAAAAGCAGCGCGAGCTTGCGGCCAGATAATTGCCAGACGTAACGAACGACGCGCACAATGCGAGCTGGAAAACAAACCAACACCTTTGCTGTGCATGTGCGAGCGGGCAGGCGCGCGCGCGCGCGTCGCCAGTAAAATTCTTTGACTCTCCCCTATGACGCTGTGTTTCGTTCTCCTTTTTGTCCTCGCCTTCTCTCCCCTTTTGATCATCGCGGCAGTACCAGGGTCTTTTTAACCAAAAGAAAACTACCTTGTTGGGAAATTAAAGAAAAGAGCGTAACCACGGCTCTGCAACGTAGCCCGCCAATTGTTTCTCGTTATTTTACCTGCGATATTAATAATTCGATTAACAAGCATTTACAGAAAATGGGAAACTCTAGGAATATTAAAATTAAACAGAGGTTTACGATAATTGAATTCAAATCTCCCGGGTTTCCTTTGCCGGCTCGTTCGTTCAATTAAAGGATAAAACACCTATTGCGAATTTATTGCCTCCGTTCTTTACGTTTGAAACTCGATGCTTTCAAAATAAAATGTAAGGATTATAGCATATTTGTCTATAACGTTGGATTTCAAAATAAACGTAAGGAGAGTGGAGGATATTTGGTAAAAGAGAAGAATAACTAATCCAAATTTTTATTAACACAAAAAGTATTCTTCCTTCCTCGATGTTTGAAGCATTAGTATATTTATTAAAGAAATTCCTATGTCTGCTATTCTCCTGGTTATCTGTGAAATATTAAAAGTGGCGCGCTCTTTTCAAACAGCTTCGAATAGAAAGTATAGAACTCCAAAAAAAAGGTTCTAAAATTAGGTGCAATATTCATGAAGAAACTCGTTTTCCTGTTACGGGCAACATCTTTTTGCGCACGTAACACAGGCGGATCTTTAATTTTCGAGCCGGAGTACGACAGATACCGTAACTGCACGGGGAGACAGCCCCCCTCTCCCTTCCGCGGTATCGATTGCGCCCTCGTGTGTCGTCGTAAAACTTCGGAGATGATCGCAGCCTCCGCCGCTCACGGGCCACTAGCAGGTGCGTAGGATGGGGTCAGGGGCCCGGTCTAACTGCGATTCACGGACAAGGTCCGTGAAATGGTGTCACGGTTACCTTCCAAACTATATCGTCTTCGTTAATTACACGTATCTTATCTGTACTACATGTTACGCCTTGTGTAATTACATCCGAAGGTGTCTTCAGACATTGAGAGATAAAGAGAAGGTTATTATTATCTTCTCTTCATTATGCAAAGTACATAAGAATAATACGTACACAACCAAGTTCAAAGAATCAAAATTTCTATAAAATATCGTTCGACATTGCAATAGTCTTTCATCTGACTTATTTTTGCGAAATAAAAATTATTCCTGTTTTTCTCTTCATCGTGCAAAATATATAAGAACGATATACGTATAAAGAGCGAAGTTGAGATTCGAAATTTTGATAGAGAATTGTAAAACAATGAGGAATCCATAGAATAGCGCGTCGCATAAACGATAACTGGTGGGGCAACGACAGAAGTCCTTCTGACCAGGACTTATTTAGCGACACACACAGCACACCGTGGACTTTTAGTCGTAACTGCGCGCCTTTCACCAAGCTATAGTCCCGTCATAATTAGATGGACCGACGTTTCGTCATGTCCGTGCGTCATTGACAATTAACTTAAGATAGCCGGCCGTGGAATCGCGTTGGCTACAAACTACCATCTAGGCTAGAAGAAACCTCTTGCAATACTATGGTAATATATAAATATTTCAGCAAATTGAAAAAAAAAGTCGTTAATATGAACCCTAAATTTAAAAAAGAAATTTAAACATTAAAAAAATCCCGCCACCTTTACCTATAAACACGTTAGTAGGGAATCCGGTGAAAATCGATTAATCGAAAGTGTCGGCGCAATTTCGAGACAATGGCGGCATAGGTGTATCGGTTATCGGTGTTAAAAAGATCCGTTCGCTATTACACGGAGAAAGAATCGGGCATAAAGAGGATTTCCCGGAGCGAGGATTATTTAAATCCGGGCTGAAAGACATTTCAATGGAGACACCGATACGCCGTGTCACCGTCACCCTCCACGTATCCTCCGCAACCCCGCCGACACCATCGCCGCTCACGCTCCTCTTAAGAACAACAACCGAAAGGAGTCAAGGTCGTCGCCACTACTGTGTTTTCCTCTTCTAACCTTTCAGACCCCGCCTCCGTCCTAATCGATCCAAGTGTTAGCAAACATATTTCTTTAACATTTCACGCTACCATTATGAACCGTTTGTTTATTAGACTGTAGATGTTTATACAATTCGTTGCTTTCCAAATTTTTCATAAATAGTAAGTCATATCTTAAAACGTAAATCGTATATCCTACGCACTAAAAGTTAGTATTTAATTTAGATTAGAAATATGTGTTTATGTAATTGTTATTTATAGGTTGGAAAGTTTAAATAGACGAAAGATCGAAGCATAGATTTATCGAATGACGTAAGACGTAAATTATAGTTTAGTTTACTTAAAGGTTAAACTTTTTAAATATTTAAATGCTAAAATTTAGTACTTAATTCGTGTTAGAATTACGTTGCATCTATTTATAGGTTAGAAAATTTTAAACGATACATATCGAAAGGGATAGATGCAAGATTAAAGCGTAGATTAGTCGAGCGGTGGCGCGCGCGAACGTAAGCTCGGAAATGATCTCGCTTACAATTAGTAGATCGGGGCCGCGTATTTCCGCTCCTCTTGCGCGCGCCTACTATTTAACCTCGTTTCTTCCATATCTTCTGCCGCGTTGTTTCTGCTCTCGTGCTGTTTTGGCTTCTCCTTCTTCGTTCGATCGTCTATATCCCGAACGTACGCTGAGATATCGGATAACAAGTCACGGGGAACGCGTAAAAAGTAAACTTTCAATCTTGTTGGCGCGTCACGTCGCGTCGTTGGAAACGCTGCGTGAGAAAGCCGCGCCAGCATTATTATGTGCATAGTGCATAATGATCTTCTTACCGGTTGTTTGCTAATTTTCTCTTCTCGTTTCATTTTCTTCGACCAAAACTTAATTATCGAAAATAATAGTCATACAAATTCCCCTAGAATTTCTATAACGTATACTCCAATCTTGTTCTCATTTTGACAAACAAAGAAAGTCGAAGAACATATTAAATATGAAATTAAAGAAAAAAATCGTATATACCAGTAAGAACGTTTTCATATTTTGTTCAAGCTAGAGATATTTTTTAAGGTTAGGAAAATGATAACGAAAAATAGACACGTTTATCGTTTAATTAATTAATAATTTACTGAAATACAAGCAGTATAAAGTGGCTAAGGGTTAAATATCGGATAAAGGAGAGAAAAAATGGGCGAGGTAGGAAATGACGATGAGAATCGAGCCTGCTCGTACAGAGGAACTGGGGGATTGGTCGCGAAGAAGTTTATTTTCCAGTTGGCCGTTGGTAACACGGCAGCTATCTATTTGGTCGTTGGTATCTAACCGAAGCCATGGTACGCTCGGCGATGTCGCTTTTAATTCGGTAAGAAACTGGGTTTTTGGGTCAGAGAGCCGTGATACACGAAGCAGCCGACGAGCACCACAAGCAAACGGCTTCACATGACTCTCGGGGAAACGACTTTCTTCGGACCAGTGCCGTATCTTTCGCAACAACCTTGTATCTATACATTCGTGTCCACTCTCCATATTTTACGCTTACATCTTACTTTTTCACGCTCTGCGTATCAATTATTTATATATTTGGTATTGAGATTGTAAACATTCGTCATATTCGAATGACTCACCCTTACAAGAGAAGAATCGTTAATCTGAGACGTTATTGTGACCGTATAAAACAGATATATATCACGCGCTTATCCTTGAATTTTTTAATTAGAAAAGTTAGCTAGCTATTCGCGTAGTAGAACAAACGTGTTAAGTAATTAAATTATAATCTAAGATCATAATTGTTAATATCATCCAGATCTTTGAAATAAATTTCAAATAGAATGCTTTTATGCTTAATTATATTTGGGTAGGATTAAAACCATTCCTCTTTATATCGAACGATAACCATTAGCCTAGGGATTTTAGGCATTTATGGGGAATTTGAAGGTACAAGAAAGCATAGAACGCACACATATAGAGATATCCAAAGCATACTCCATTCGTTATAATATTCAATAGGTAACACACTTTTTTACTTACATCCCGTTCGTTTAATTATATTCATAGAAATATGAACGTTCATAAATATTCGCAGTCTAATAACTATGTAACAATGTAGAAAACTGGTCGCTTGTGCACGTGATATACGAATGACGTTCGCGAACTATGTAACATGATCGGCAGAAGAATTACGGCTCGAATTTCCAAATCTAATTCACACATAAAAATTCAAAAAGACACGCGATGAGTTGTTTACGTATCTTTACTACACAACGAAAGCGAGAACCGTAGAAAAACAAAGATGACAGGAGATCGGCGGAACCGTATTACGTTACGTTCCAGCCGTTTCGGAGAAACACACGGAGCGGCAGGGACATTTTTGTCGAGAGTGAAAGTCCGTAGGTTTCGATGGGGCAACGTTAACTTTTACGTTCTCTGTCGTGGAATGTACACGTCGATCGGCCGTTCTAAGACACTCTCGGTTTAGCCTTACGTAAATTCAACGCAATGTTATTATGTAGGACTCCTGTCTCGCGTCTGGGTTAAAGTGCATTAACTGCAAGGCGCGCCAAATACAGCAACCGTTGAATGGTTCGATAGGGGATGCGCATGTCGCGATCCTTTCTCTCGCGAGTGTCACCGACAGCTTTCGATACCTCGATTCTCGATTTTCAGTGTATCAATTTTTTATCCATACGTGAATTATCGACTGTTGGATCTTGATTTTGCCCTGGACTCTAAATTTCCGACATATCGATTTTCAATGTCCGATATATCAATCTTTGGTTATCGATTGTTTCTTTTTCGATATATCAATTTTTCAATTTTCGCTATATAGCGATTTTTATCGTTGACTTTGAGCTTCTGACACAATAATTTTCGATATATCGTTCATCGACTCTGGACTGCTCATTTTTCGATATATCGATCGTTTACTGCTTGCAAGACGGATCTTCCAGCATGGACTTGGAGTTTCTAACATATCGGTTTTCGATTTTCGATATATCGAACCTTGATTATCGGTTGTACATTTTCCGATATATCTATCGCTCGTGTTTGTCAAAACCCAG
This sequence comes from Bombus waltoni, assembly GCA_014737395.1. NCBI lineage: Eukaryota > Metazoa > Arthropoda > Insecta > Hymenoptera > Apidae > Bombus > Bombus waltoni. Next base: position 7,082,782 of record JACXII010000008.1, read on the forward strand.
TTTTTCACATATATACGCACACGATCTTCGCTGTGTTAATTTTGAATTGTGATCATGTATTTTGGATGTTTCTGATCGTCAATTGTCGATATATCGATTATCAATTTCCAACGAGTTGGTTTTTAATAATAACACGAACGTTCAACGCGATATCTTTTCGATCCATCACACGCGCCGTTTCGTCGGACGTCTCTTGCCTATAAAACGCTGTGTCACGAGAAACGCCGTGTCACGAGACCTTGCGCGTTCAAACTTGCTACTCCCAACCGATTAGCGTTCGAATATCCGTAAATTACGTCACACACGACTAAATTAATTCTGGCGACTGTGTTGATCAGGATCGTTTTAAACATTTAAACGACCACCGGAATAAACCGAGCAGACGAATTCCATCGACTGACTCTCAGTTCGTAGAACGTGTCGGAACGTATCGAATATACGCAAACATTGATAATTCGACTGCGTATTTTTATACAAATACCCCCTCTCGCCCTCTTCCCTTTATTTTTCTTAATATAATTAGAGAATGACGAAACGTAGATCGAAAACCGTTTTGCCTGTCAAATGTTATATAATATAGGGACTTATAATATAGGGATTACTATGTATAGGGATATTTTTCCAATTTCTTATAAACGCATAAAAATCCGCCATCCATCGATAAGCAAGTGTGTGTGTCGTGGATTCTCGACGCCGTTGAAAATTTAAAACGTAAAATGTAAAAGTAATCGTAAATATAATTGGTTGAAAGATATGAAGCAATCGGAAATGAACAGGCACGGTTAAAGAAGCAACAGCAAGGTCTAACTGTACACAAGCCGCGAACGTAGAGCGAGAACAAAGAGGGGATAGCCAGGTAGGATAAGAATGTCGGGCAACACACCGGTTGGGAAATGAATTGTGACGTGGCCTGGCATTGAAAGAGACACGCGTGTATGCACGGACAACCGAGCTCGTCCACCATCGCCTTGTCTAATTTCTCGTGCGACCTGATTTCTCAAACTTAACCAAGATCGTTGGAAACGCGATGACACTCCTCGAACGCTTCCGTTCCGTATTCGCTTTGCGGACGAAGCTTCCAACTGGATTCAGTAGAGAATTTTGGAAACTCTAGTATTTGCCTATCTTCGATTATCAAAAGATCAATATATATATATATATACTTGCTATGTATATTTACGTCCAACATTACACATCTGTGGTAATGGTAAAAGCAGGTTAAGTTAAGGGTTAGGTAAATAAACAAATGATGAAAACACTTGGCACGAAAGTTGCTTTGTCGATGATTTGTCGTGTAAAATATTTTTCGTAAAGCGTTTATCGAGGATGGTTTACGTAACACGATCGAGAATAGGGAATTTCCAACTGATAAGCGAAGGTTGTTGCGCCTGTGCGAAAAAGTTGGTGGAACAGATAATGAAAAGAATTGAGAAGCGAAGGATCCAAGAAAAGGTGGAAAGCGATTCGTCGATATTCCGCGGAAACGCGAATGGTAATCGAGTTTTAATTACCGATTAACCTTCCAGAGAGCGAGCTGCCACGTTAGTACCGCGTTTTATTGTCTATCAACAACGTAAGTGGGTCGCGCGCCCGCCCTCGCGCCTCCCCCGAGAATTTCCCTGCTCTTATTTCCGCCGGTCACGGGATCCGGATTATCTCTGTCACGTAATTTCCACCCGCTTTTGCCTGTTAACTGTTCTTGTAATTTCTAAATGTATTTTTCATATCCTCGAATCCTCGAACTTTCGAGGTGTCAGTCATTCGAATTTCCAAAGCGCGCGGAACTTTCAAACCTGCGAACAACCGAATTTAAAGAATGTCCAACTTTTACATTTTCGGAACTTCGAACGTTCGATGCTTCGCGTTTTCAAGATTTTCTCGGATTCGTCGAATTCGCGAAGCTCGGAAATGTCCAATTTTTAAATATTCGCAGTGCCAAATTTTCGAATTTCCAAGCGTTCGAAATTTGAAATTCTTCGGGCTTCGAAGTCTTCCAAATGTTCAATGTTGCAAGCTTTCGAATGTCCGAAGCTCCAGGCTCGAATTTTCAAATTTTCCAAATCCCCGGGCCTTCCAACTTTGAAATCCCCGAATCTCGGAATCTTTCGCTCTTAAAACCTCAAAGACCACGGTGAACGTCGCGGAGAATTTGCAAAAGGGGCCGATGTCCTGAAATCATAGAGCAAGCACGGAAAGCTTGAAAATGCGGGGAACGTGAAAGTTCAGAGCGCCAACGTCCCCGAATATGCGGTTTTTCTTTCGCCACGATGATATTCTCTTTGTCGTTCAGCTCCGTTAAAGGCTGTATATATTAATTGATGTGGGAAAGACGAGCCAGAAACTGCCTAGTAATCGTGGATTATCTCTTAGTTGACAAACTAGCCATGTATAGACGCGATTCATCGGAGGCTGTTGTTCCCTTGAACGAGGTTCGAGAGACTTTTTCGTCTGGAAAGGGGCGCGGATTAAACGGGACGCTGATTTCTCTCAGAAACTGGCCCTGTCCGGGGCCATAAATCAACCGAAGGAAACGTCGCTATTCACCCTCGCAACACCTCGTTGTTCCCGCCTCGAACACGTTCACGAATATTTTGACCCGGAAATCATATTCTATTCGTCCAGTACTTGCGTCTACAGCCTCTAGAAAGTATTTTGTCCTCAGACTCTTTGTCCAATCAACAATCAGACGGTTGGGAAAGTTTTTAGTGGAATTTTATAAGCAACGAGTTGAAAGTTATTAAGTATTAACAAGTACTCTAGCGCAACAGTAAGTTGAGGGACGAACGAGGCAAATTGCCAGTGGGCCGGTAGGGATTTGGGACCGCTCTACGTAGGATTTAATTAACGCACTAAAAATGACGGGTCGATCATGTTGGTAATCCGGCGGTAACGATTTTAAACAGTAAATAGTGTGCGGCTTCATAAAAATTGTTCTTTCGTCTGATAAAAAGGTATTGTGTATTAAAAGGTATTGTGTTGTAAAAGAGAAGTCGGGAGAAGTAGTCGATTGGCTGATTAATTGATAAATTATTATGCAAGAGAGCGCAGGTGTAGGAAACATTTCTGTGTCGTTAGTCTCAGTCTAGTTACTTAATTTTAGAACACGTTAGTCTATATTCTGCACGGTAAAGACAATATTAACATCGTAGCAAAGTAAAACGAGCTCGATACAATTCAAAAATCCAACAGTACGTTCTGATTAATTACCATCTTGCTAATTGTGATAGTTGGCAACTAATTCTGACATTCATCTTCCCATCCTCGTGGAAGCAGCTAACCTTAAAGCGGAGATCCTAAAATACAGGTATACCTATATAGGATTGGTATGCTATAGACGTCTTGATTTACGGTCTAAATTGGGCTCATTGACAAACTGGCCCCTCGGTAACGGAGGTCTCTTTGGTTTCCAGTTACTTGCGCCAGTCCTTGGCCACGGTAATCCTTCCAGAAATAAGTGGCCGACTATTTTCGGTGTTTGGGAAAGCAACGGGAAATTTGTAGAGACCAGGAAATATCTTGTTCGATCGTGTACATACGCACAACGTAGCACACATTTAAAACCGCTTCTAGGCACGATATTACCGGGGACTGCGTCTATCTGGTTCCGTTTTTAACGAATCTGCGTGGGCTTATTTGGACAATTTTGAAGGTGGAACGATGCGAGCTAGTGTCCGTATTAAATCGAGCATGATCGCTTTGTTCTAGCGAGGCCGCGTGAATTTCGAGGGTCGACTAAAAGGGGTTGCGTCACTTGCACACCTTCAAAGACGAACCGAATTAACCTAACTTGCTCTATTATTTATTTGTTTCGGCAAAAGGTTACGCGTTTCTCCTTTGCTTTATCGAACAATTTTTATCACCTACTTGCTTTTATCTACCCATTTTTCTATCTTTTATATTACTTTTATCTTTCTTATTCTTGCGTTACCGATGATCCCAACGATAAATAACGTCCTGTAAACTTAGCTATTATTCGTTCAATTTGATTTGTTATTTATTTATTTCAAACGACCTCTGCTCTGCCTCTTGTCGAAAAATTTCCCTAGACTTTGTCTTGCTTGCGATCCTTTACACGTACATACACGCAACAACCTTGAAAGTAGTCACGAGTTAGTCTAATCGGTATTTGCCCAACCTAACCTAACGATCGATCGATCGCCCATTTCTTATTTCGAAAAGTCCCAATCCTTATCGCCGGATCTTTTTCTTTTGAACAATTTCTCTAAACTTTGTCTCTCTTCTTCCTTTATTCTTTCCTAGCTTTTCTAGGTTATATGCATAGGGATTGTGTTATTCTCTAGTATAGGATCACAGTGGTCGGAGTGGTCGTAGCACGTGAATAAACTCAGTTATACCGGTCGTGGACAGATTGATGTACAGTTCTCCCCTCCGACATCTGTGGCTACAAAAGGGCCAGTAAATTCGTGAAGGATCCCGACGATGGTTCTACGGTTTGTTTGTACTAGGACGCTCGATCTTTCCGGCAAATCACTTTTCGCCCCTCCCTTTCAGATTTGATCGTTACGTCCATGCGTTAATTAATTGTTCAAGGATTGATCCTTGGCGGTTCGTTTCGTCGGATTAATTTGAATCGAAAAGCAATAGAAAAAAAAAGGGAAAAGAAAATTTTACGCAATAAACGAGATAGGTGGAAAGTAGGGGAAATAAGAAATTTCACGAAATAAAACAATATCGATCGCGCACGACGGCGATAGACGGCCATAGAGAGAACCATTATCGAACGTAAGTAATTCTGCACCCTTCTATTATAGGACGGCATCGAGATTGGCACACCCCGACCAGAGAAAAATCCGGTGTGCTCCGCTTAAAAGGGGTTGTCTTTGTGTCTCGATTGCGTAAGATCAAAAAGGGCCGGGAGGCTTTGTACGCGCGATTTCGAATCACCGGCGTCGGTCCACATTGGTAGAAACTCTCGGCAAACAGATTTCCGTTCGAGTTTCAATTTCAATTACGGTTATCAGTCGTGCAGTAATTAAAAACTGTTCTCGATCGACTTTGCTTAATTCTGGAATAATCGTGTTTATCGATATCCTGCCATTTAACGGGCATTTTATTTGCCTCGTTAATTTTCCTTGTAACCGGCGTAACTTGCGAAAACAGAGAAAAATCAAAGAATAAAAAAGTCAAAGTTTAGACAGACTTCTCGAAACGAACAAAGAAATGACCGGATGGATTTTTCCTATCTACTTACGTATTGAGTGTCTATAGTTTATGGTTACTTATAATTTCCTTGTAAGAATTGTTGTTCGTGGTCACGATTATTCCTAGGAACATTCGTAGGTTTAGAACCGCTTAACAGTTTCATTCAATTAACCTGGCAGCTTGGCAGATGTAGATTACAAGAGTGTATCGTGTCTCGGCTGTGTTTTGCGACACACGGGTGAGGCCCACCTGACTGCGTCACAATCGTGCTTTACGTATGTTTCTGTGGCACGCGAACCAGCAAACTAACCTCCCCACTCCTGGTCGAACTTTGCTTTAGTTGACTTTAGCCGTTGTAACAGTGTTTAGACGCATCATTAATCTCGACCGCGACTCCCTTTCTTACATCTGTATCTAATAAGGACATCGTGCATAGAATAATCGGTATACTAGTTACGGCGACCTACCATCTACCGATTATCTTATTTTTTGTTTATGAATATCGGCCCCTTAGGACTTTCAAGAAAGAGTCAAGAAATACCCAGGAAATTTTAAACGTTTGTTTTTCTCAAAAAAATACTTTTGCAGAAGGCCAATGTTCTGTTTTTGTATCGGGAAATAATTGTATTTAACCGTTGACGTCAATAGGTTGACGATGGATTGACGTCGAATCTTCTAACAGCTTGTCGTTCTAAGGTCGATTCTACACTATCGAATCTACCACAAAATGATGGATTTCAATCGCATGATTATTTGTTGGATGAAAATATATGTATAAGAATGAATATTATTACATACCGCTATAGTTACAATTGTTTATACATAGTGTATTCAAACACACATTAGAGGTTAGATTTAGCGTTAAGGATACAATATTTCTATTTACGATATTCGATCGATTTTTAACACAGGATAAACAGCTTCCGAGTATTCTTCTCAACTTCTCCGTTCGGTACTTTACCGATGGAGTTTTTTTATTCGAACGAATTATTCCATAAGCCAGCGTGCACGCGTGTGCGTGGCTTGATAAGTGTTGCGCGCTCGCGCGTGTGGCGCGACGGAGTTGGCCGAGGCGATTCTCCAGACGTTATTTAGTTAAAACAGATATGTAGTGGGGCGATCGCGATTGCAGTTCGGCCTCAAAGTGGGATTCGTACGAACACAGATGTGAATCGAGCGTGTCTCGTGATCCGCTCCGAGGACCGGAGATCCATTCTGTTTCGTCGTTTCGAGTATACGAAGGACGTGCTTCTTATCGCGATCCACAGCGTGTTGCAACGCAAACACGCAGTTAAACGGTATTGTTTAACTATTTCCCGGCGATTGTTTGGCCAATACCGCTTACCAAGCGAGTGACAAGCTGCAATCGACGTTTTAGCTATCTTAGATATTCTTTGTACTTTTCAATTAACCTATTAACTGGAGAAGTCGACCTTACAGCAATTTCCTTATTTAAAAATCCTTTAATTCTTTACATGTCGTTTTATCTTTATTAAAAGTAAAGTACGTATATTGTGTTCAGATTTTCAAGGATTAAAAGCGAACTAACCAATTTGCCTGTGTAGATTCTTAATTTTACGATATAGAAGCTTTTAGACAGAACAATGCGGTTAACAGATTGCATAGGAAGATTAATAGGTTATTCGAGGAATGTTTATGGGAAAGACCGAGGTAGATCAAGACGTTTTTTCTGGAAAATACTTTTTATCGAGTACCGATAAATTTATCATAATGTAAATAAGATTCGTCGAAAGGTTATATTTACGATTCTTAAAAAACTTCTTATCTTTGGCAATGATCGAACAGAGACACGTATTTCTACGTTAATTTTAAGAAAAAGTCGTAATATCTTTTCGAAGAAAAAAATAACAAGATTGAGAGTCACTGTATCACGCATTGAAAATCACTTAGGGAGCGATGCTTTTATCAAAGCAGACTCGTCATGTATGTCGCGTTTACGCTACATAGAGACGGTGTTCAGCAGCGCCACGCGCCTATCGGGAGAATTAACTGTAGTTTTAACGTGGCTCCGACTCAGAAACGAGGCGGTCCACGTCCCTCGATGACGACGTCGACGACGACGACGCAATGCAAAAGGATACAAGCATGTATGCGAGTACACGTGACGTTTACACGCATACATGTGGCTCTCTTCTACTCGGATGCACAAGAGGCGTTCGGGAAGTAGGGAGCTCCAAAGATAGCGTTGCGATTGCTTTCGAACCCTTTCGAATACCCTTTCCACGTTTATTTCTGACAGGCCGCTCGTAAAATTCGTTCCTTCTTCGTACGCGTACGAAATTAGGTTACCAGTCAATGGGAATGTTTTATGAATACAGCGACTGAAGTAAAGTTACATTTTCTTTTCTTCCTCTTAGAAAATATACAAAGTTCAAGATCGAAGTATCGATTGCGTGACAATTACTAAGTATTAGTGAAACTATTAAACGATTAAATAGGATTCTTAAACTTAACATCCACTTGGAGGTTAATCTATTTATAGTACATGCAGCTTGAGAAATTTATTTCCTCGAAATATTCAATTATAAACTGCTGTAGCGAAAATTCTTCGTGTTCGAGGAATCCCCTACGAACGTAACACAAGGAAAATCTGTTAAAACAGAATGAAACTCGGGGAACCCTTGCACGAAATTTTTCCATCAACGAACCAGAAACATTGGAACGTTGTTCTCTTGGTTCGACGACAGGAAGATTCGAAGGGCGGGATACATTTTCGAGACACCCTGTGTGCAGTCGCACTATTCGTTCGAGGGGAGAAACCTCGGGCATGCATACAGAAAACAGAGACGGACGGACGAATGGAAAAGGAGGCGCTGCGGGTCGAAAGGTACGGGAAGGAGGAACGAGTTCCGCACGAGCGGAACGAAAATGAAGCTACGATTCTTTGCCCCTTCCCCTATTCCCTCTGTCTCTTTCTCTCTCTCTCTCTCTCACTCTCTACTACCGTCAGCACGACTTTTCTTTGTTTATCTAACGCGAGAACCCTGCAGGAGGAGAGGAACATCGACCAGGACGGTGACACGAAGGTTGAACGAAGATGCACGATGCGAATAACATGTGCCACATTTTCGAGTTAAACGAGCTGCTCCCTAGTTTTTATACTTTGACTTCTGACCAATTGTTTTCTATTTAGAAATAATTTATAGAGTTCTTTTGTACAATGCAATATTATTAACGAAGTTTTACGTGTTGTAAATAACAAATCATATATATCAGTAGATTCTTTTCCATGATTGAAACTACTTTAATAATGAAGCAAATGAATTTTTTACAAGTAAATTTTACAAATTAGAAGTTGTCCGCTTATTTGTTTAATGTAGAATTTTACAATTTTGTGTTAGAAGTCTGTAGCCTACAGCACACTAATATTACTTATTTATCAACAAATAAATGAGTGTTAAGAAATTAAGAAATCAATAAAACGTGAAGTTAGTCAGTTTAGCTTCTGAAAGGCTGATATATATATATGTACTTTATTTATACTTCTATGTTATATATATACTATTACTTTACTTATATATATATATATATGTACTTTGTCGTATTGAAAAAGTGGTTTTCGAAGAAAATAAAGAGACGTTAGAATTAAAAGAATTGTTACGGAGTTAAAAATTGTTTTTTAACGCGACACGTGCGGATAATGAATTTGCTTATCGTTTCTACGAAGCACACTCTAGCGACTAAGTTATTTCACCGATCTAAACATGACGAAATATCGATACGATTTTTTACAGCCGTATCAATGGTGACAATAGCAACTTCATACGATAAGAATAGTAGCCACACATATAGTGTAATTTAAATCGTTTGCAAGACAGATGTTCGAACTTGGACGTGAATCAATGATCACCCATAGAAAACGATTTTAAATACACTGTTTCTTGGAAATACAGCGCACGGGTGATGTCTTTACGTTCTTTCCGCATCGAGGCGCTTCAAAGAAGCACAACTTCGACGAGTTCTTGACACGGCTTAAAATTCGTCCCGTTTCGACCTACCCGATAACCACGTAAATTTACGAGCTTCTTCCGTCGAGACTATCGATTAGCTTTTTGGTAGTCTCAAGGCCGGCCGAGATAGAACATTTTGAAGGGTCTCGTAAAAGCCCACGAAGGCAAACCTATGTTTTCGATAAAGAATGCTACTAACCAAAGAGGGTAATGAACAGATTATTTTTGTTGTTTGTTGTCGTTGATATGTATGTGTGACTTCCTGTTTCAATTTTCTAACAAGTCTGTAAAATTTTATCAACAACCAAGCGAAGGTTTATGTTTGGAATGTCCAATAAGGTTAGGCTGCAAAAATAATAATATTTAACCTCATAACAATATAAGAGGAAATTTTTGGTATTTTATTAGTTTTGATATATCATCAAAATTGATCATCATATCTTTGTGATCTTCATATGTTAAGGAAAGAGTAGTATTAAATCACACAATTCTGGAGACCTCATCAGGGTTAAATAATTCCTTTCTATCGATTCTAATCTCGAACCTGACGATTCTAAGTTTCATTCGTAATTACCATTAGAGTTATTTATTTTTAGACAATCAGATAAAAAGGATAATACAACATCGTTTAAGTTTCGAAAAAGAGAAATGAAATAGCAAAATATGTGGTGGAATGGATCGGCACTTTCCCCAGCGTGTTTACGAAATCCATGGATCGCAGAGGATTACTCGGAGTTATAACGTACGTAAGAAGGACAAAATAGAAGCGCAAGGCGGCGACGCGGAATCTATCGAGAGAGCACACCACTTTCGTGTTCTGAAATCCTGCTCGACACGTTCCCGAACGCACACTCTCTCGATGTCGCTCGCAGCAGCGTAGCGGCGGCGTTACGATGGAAACGCGCGCGCATCACCACCGGACACGGATATTTCTGTGTGCATTAAGTGGCGGGACAGGCCAGACACACAATAGACGCGTATCGGGCCCGAGACATCGACCTTCGAGTAGCCAGGTAGACATCGCCATTACTTTCAAAAAACACGTTTCAGGAAGATTCATGATCTTGTAAGGGCTAAACGATTACTAAATTTGATAAAGAACTTGATCTTCTAAATATCATGACTGTACGAGATAACGATAATTGAGTTACACAGAAATTGCGTCAATCAGTTACAAAATTGGAAAGCAAGAAAATGTGATATCGTTATAAGCATTATTTTTTTTTATTTATTTTGGAATTTATTAGTATTTATGTATATTATCTTTTTGTTATAAATGAACTTATGGAGGAATGAAATTTTCATTTCGTTCGATTTCGAAAGAAATATGCTTTGTTACCTAGTTAGAGGTTAAAGCGACCACTTTCTTTAGAAAGTATGCTCGGTACATAAATATCAGCCGAGATATCGCAGTAAATTTTTATGTAACCAAAGAACTCCGTGTAGAAAAGAAATCGGTTTCTAAGTACAATAATAGTAATAATAATAATAATAATAGAAGCTTTGTTTTCATTTAAACGTTTAATAAATCTATGTTAAACGCGAATCACCATAGCGGTACAAAGGTTGGGCAAGCGCTCTTTTACACATGAGTACTTAAAAACTGTCGCGTGCTCCTCTATGTATCACAGACGTCGAGGTTAAAGGGGCTTGTGGATCTGGTCACGGTGAGAAGAGTCGCGACTCAAAACAGTATAGAGACGCCTCTGCCATATGTCAGAACGAGACAGACTACGTAGATAGAAGGATGAACCAGACGAACAAGCGAGAAATCTAAGTGAGAGGTCCTTGAAACGAAGGAGCGAGTGAGCGAGCAGATGAATGAGCAAGTGAAAGATCCTCGAGATGAAACGGGTGTGTGTAAGAAAGTGAGTGAAGGAGAGCTGTGGTGCTTGAGCGAAAGCAAGATGGCGGCCGAGATGGAAGAGGACGCTCATACGAGATGGCATGGCAAGAGAGAGATGGAAAAAGTAAACAACGCGCGAGCAAGAAACGGTATAAACGGAAGAAGGAACAAAGATGAGGGAGGAGGAGAACGTGTAGACAAGGAGAAAGAGAGACAGAGGAAGGCTGCTGAGGAGCGAACCGGCGAGAAACAGGTAAGAAGGGAGCGACCAGCTGTTTCCTCGTGTGACGTCACGCAGGTGCCTCACGGTCGGTTGGGGGAATAAAGGTGGACAGGTGGACAATGCTCCTAACCCTCTACTCGTATCTGTATCCTGTTTTCCACCGTGCTTTCGTATTTAGCCATTTTTTTAATCGTGTTCTCTTTTGATCTTTTGATTGTTACGGCATTGAAAAAAAAACGTTAACCATACTCATACAAAGTATAAATTGCGGGTACCATATCGAGAAAATGAGACTAATTAAAAAAGAGATAGAGATAAGTAACGAGGTCTCCCTATCAACGAAGACCACACTCTTCATAGAACATCCACGTTCGATGTCTTTTATGTCTATGTCGTTAACTTAACTTTAACTTTTACGCGTTTAGTCCAGCATTATGGAAGCGTTGATAAAGCGTTGATAAAAAATTCGAACGAATCAAACTAAAATTCGTTTGGTATTTGACGTTTCAACCTTGCGTTCTTTGGAAATGTCAGATTGTCGATGTTTCAACAAAATATGTATTAATGACTTTATGGAATGTTTGCTTTCGTTTCGCTTAGCAATATATTACAATGCACACTCTGTCATGGAAATGAACGTAGCATCGTTTCGTGGTTAAATACTGCTTACGAGAAAGCAGGACGATGTAGAGTGGCAAAAGGAACTCGAGACGAACTATTAATCCTAGAAAAAGGTCGTTTCTCTGATTAGTCGAGGAAACGCGTAAAACCGTAACTTCGAGTCCTGAAGGGAGAAGCCGTCGGGAGATCCGATGCAGCCATCGTCCAATGGCATCCATCCCACTGTGCCTTCACGCATGCGTGTTCTTTGTGGCTATGCACACACGCATTCACGCACGTGCCGGCGTGCACACTGACACGCGTCCCTGGAGGGGAAATACAACCTACATATTTCGTCGAAGAATCGACCGAACTACCAACGAACTAATACCGCGGCGATGTCTCACGAGATTTTTCGATAAACCACCATAAATAAGATCATCCATGTTCAAGTAAGCGTTATAGAGTTTAGTTGGAAGGATAGACTTTTTTAAAAAATACATACATAATTCTTTAAGATCGTTGGCCAGGAATTCTTTCTTCCGAATTTACTTGGTAACGGTCCATTTTTCGTTCTTCTGCAAGTAAAAGAACAAGACTATGTCCATTCTTAGAAGATCATAGCATTCGGATTTTATAGATGATCCTCTTTATATTAAATGTTACAGAATTTAAAATCAACTTCTCGAAAATAATTGTTCAAGATATATTTTTAACTTTCATGTCGTAATTGTTGGAAGGCTTGTCCAAGAGCAGCTTTTGTGTACAGATTTATCGACCGTGCACGACCCTTGTTTCGGTTTAAGTACGGTGGTGTGTGACCGTCCGACAGCCATATTTCCAAAAATGTCTTCGTTCGAAGACGTTAGGCCACGCTTGTATTTCAATAGTCATAGACGAGTATGTCGCGTAGTTCGCAGATTGACGTGCTCGTTGCCGCGAACGACTCCGCAGATTGGACTTGAAGCGATTAATCACGAACATTACCTTATCGCGAGTTGAATGCTCCTATCAACGACGCGTCGCAAGCAATCCTCCGCTATGACAAGATTGTGCAACATCGTGCGCAATATCAGGCTAGATCCACCAATAATGCAGAAATGCGTTGTTCCACTTTGCATTAGGCCCGTTTATTTCATCACGTAATTCGAACATTCGCGTCTTAGCTTCTTAATTAAGTTTCTTATATTTAAAATTTTTCAAATTGGAAACGTATTTTTTATATTCTCCATACCCATTTCTTTGTTCTTGTCAGTTGTATCGCATTCGATGTAACTGTTCGTTTCTTAATTGGCGAATTAACAAGACACCTCATAAGAGACTTACTATCTCATAGAACCATTTGTCTTCTCTACACTAAATTCAAATACATATTGATTACTATTAAACTCAATTCAATTACTCATTTATAAAATGTTCGTCGTTTCCCAACAACAAAGTCCAGAGTTATCATAACACGATAACATTACGAATCAGCGATAAGGTAACCCTAATAACTCGCTACAAATTCGTTCCAAACTAAAATTTTATGTGCTTTTTCCCCGATAGTAAATCTTAGAAATTACCATTTAACGCAATGGACATTTATAAAACGTACTTAGTACTTAAATTGCGGTTAACAAACAGTTGTCGCAACAAAGGATTCAGGAGCGATGAAAGCGCAGCGTAACTACAAAACCATCAATTTGGATAACGCAAGGTCTTGCCATACTTGGCTTCGAATTCCCTAAGTAGGTAGGTATGCGTATGACTAACAGTGTTTCAGCGAGCAGGCGTGCGTGCGGCTCGTTGCTCGCTCTGTCCTTGTCTAACGCTTGTCGTTGCCTATAAGTCTGTCTCTCTCTCACTCGCGCTCTCCCTTACAATTAGCTGTCGGAAGTATAGGAAGGATTACTCACCCAAGCACATTGTTTTCATCGTCCCGCGATCTCGGAGTCGATAGGATCGAAAACAAAAACGAGGAAAGGTCGTTTAAGTTTATTATTAAGTTTATTAAACGAATTTCAACAATTCGGAGTGACCGAGGTGATTTGCATTATCCTTAAATATCACCGGCACTGTTGATATTTTTAACGGCATGTTGAATTGACGAATTTGCTTTGCTTGAACATATTGACGAAATTGGTGTACATAATTCTTTAACCCTTCGCAGTCCAAGCACGTTTTGACGTTTTATCTCAATCAGTTCGTACTCGATTGTCTATCTTGAAAATCTATTCATAATTTAATTGAATTTTTATATTTTCATATATTCGTTCATTCGGTGGCATCTCTGTTAGATTAATTTGTAACACAAAGAATACATTTGACGTATTAAAGTTGAGAATCGAATTAAATAGAATAAAATGAAATAAAACAGAATGACGTAGAATGTAATAGAATGTATTTAGACATATGTAGATCCACGAAGGGTTGAGGCGTGTTTTCTCATCGAATAGCAGGTCTTTTGCAAAAGTGTTGTCGGCCATCGAATGCGTAGCTATTTAAACAGCTGCCCCGCGGAATCTCGCATTTGACCTATAATTAAATGCGCTATTTTTCGCCGCACGCCGATTTCACTCCTCGTGTGTTCTCGAGAGTTTCTTCGAAAATTGCGCACTTGGAAGGTCACAGATGGAACCGAGGAATGATCGAATTTTTCTTCGAAATTTTTCTCTTCTCGTGAAATACGCGTTTACTAGACTCGGTCCAGTTTCATCAAAAAACGCTACTTCCGGGAATAAACGAACGTTCCTCGTAAATTGGAAATGGCGGAGGGACTTGACGAAATTGGGCCTGATGTTTGCTCGCCGGGCAGTACTCTTAGAATTTACAACACTGTGAAAATATTGCGTTTCAGTGGCTCTGTATATTCAGTGGTTCACTTACAGAAACATCTTATTAATTAACATTGAACATAATTAACATTAGCAATATCTTTTCTTAGCAATATCTTATCTAGCAAATCTTCAGTAAATTATCCAAAAATACATTTTTCATCGGAAAATCAAATAAAAAGATTCTTTTGATATAAGATTGGTTAACGATGTATCAAACTTAAAAATTGCTTCTCTATGAAAGATGGAAAATGTAACCTATCATGTTCTTCATCTGTAAAAATTATATAACGCAACGAATACTTTGTTTAAAAAGTATGAAATACATCGAACAGAAATTTAAGAGGTTAGGTTATTCTTTAGCTCTCCTGGAGACGGACAAACATGGACAGAGATCGTTTCTGTTGCGAGCCTTTGGATTTGTAGTAACTTTCTTATCGTTTCCAAGGATTCATCTCTGGATAGAGGAATTCGAGGGAGTTGGAGGAAAACGGATCGTATTGTACGCGCGTGCAAGATCGCAGAAACCTCGCGCTCTTTCTAATCAACTATTTCGCATCGTTAAGATACGCTTAACGAGCGAGGGGACGATTTATTTTCGTCCGGCTTGGCAGTGTCTATCATAACATGATTAACTATTCGCCAGCGTCAATTCGCTCTAACCGCTAGCTGACTAACTCTTTGATTCTTAATGAGCCGAACAAAACAGTAATAACCCTGTCAACTTTAATATTGCAATTCCGTGCAGGTTGTAGTATTGTTTATTTTATCTCCAATGACTCAGTGAGAAAGCATTATTTATTATTACTTATTATCACATAGCTGAAAGTATTTGGACGCTTATAGAAATTTTTTATCGATACATATACTATATGTGTTATACAATAGATTTTGAAATTACATCAGTACTCTGGCAAGATATGATTATTATTACTATACGTATTGGTAAAGTTTGAAACAAGTCTAAAATATATAGAAGTTACACAGGGCCGCAATTACCATAAGGCGCATTAGCTCCAAGCAAAGAACATCACCCTTTATCGCGTTGAAACTTAACTTAAACCTTAATTAGGCCGCATAATAATGTTGTGCCCAGTACTTCCAAAAGTACGAATACAACCTTGAATTTAGAAAATATTTAGTACAAGTACATAAAAATCAGCATAGTAATTACACAGTCAATTATTGATTATATTAATAAGTTACAATATTTGGTGGAACCGCTTTTAACGCTTATTATATGTTCAAGATGACTGTGTGTCCTATATACATACTAATTTATAATTAAACATATTTCCAGTACCTAAATATCTTGTTATTTCTGTATATATTTTCAGATTGATTTCAAATTTTACCAATGTAGTAATGTTAATTGAGTCACATTACAGTACTAATGAAGTTGCAAAATATTTTATAAAACACACGATACGTACGAAAAAGTTTTCTATTGAAAATGTTGAATGAGTTGCTGTAATGCTGTTTAGAATGCTAGTTAAATACGTGCAAAATACTAGTCAAACATACACGTTTGTAAATGTTTTGAACTGAATTTTCACAATTCCACAATAGTTATCGATCACTTAAAAAGCATTGATATACGAGTTAGAAATATTTCATCGCAACTATGTGATCCAACATGTAAAGTTATAAATGGACTGCGGACATCTATGCAAATTCATATTTTTGAGGATATAATTAAAAAAGTACAAACTCGGTAAAATGTCGTTTTATCTATCGAGTATTATGGAAATTATTATATTTTCGATATTTTATATATTTTTTTATATCATGTGCGTTCTATGTAATTCTGCACTTTTCAGTTTCCTATAAGTGCATAAAATTCCGCAGTTTACTTATAACGTCGATGTTTCCCATTAGTAGTTTGGGTTAGGTTCGATGGCGGTTCGAAAAGTAACGTTCCAAGATGGTTGAACGCATCAAAGCAGAGCAATCGGTGTCATAGAGTAGTATACTGCAGTCTTTATTTTCAGTGACACCGGTGTCTATTTTTAACTGGCTTTGGCCACCTTCGAAAGCGCCTCTTCATCGAACATTGAATTCGATGTATCGATACCCTAACCTCTCACCGTCTAGGCTATTGACTGTGCAATGTTATTAACTTGTATTTTTCACTGAAATAAAAGAATGTTTACGACTTTCATTTCATAACAAAACGCAAACAGAGATATACCGGCTTACGAAAATATTTGGTCACTGATAGAAATCTTGTGTTAATAGATTATGTGCGTTATACAAAACCTTATGAAATTTCATTTCCATAATAATGAAACAGGATTATCACGATATAGAAGTTAGAAGATGTTATTACGAGCATACAGTTCACAAAGATCACCCATAGTATTTGAACGGTCTATTACTCATTATACATTAGTCAGCCACAATTTCTTTAGCGAGGCCAATTTTGTTTCTATGTTAATTCTATGTTTACGACCATTATTTATGTTGTATATTAATTCCATATTAAATAAATACATATATGTTTGCAATAGATAAATTGTAGCTTCTATATATGTTTTCGGATTGATTTGAAATTTGACCAATATAAATAACCGCGACAAGCACTATCTCGTTAAAGTGCTAATGAAATTTCAAAAAGTTTCGTATAAGTCACGTAATACACTCATCAAAATTTTCTACAGTAAGCATACCCGAATATTTTCGTGAACCAGCATAAGCATCTATTTTTGTATTGTCACATCGGATGGCCTTAGGTAACCCTATATTTAATAAATACAAGGAACAGTATGAAGAACGTGATTTTTGTTCACCCATGATTTTATACTCCTCAAAGCGTGTCTCCTATGATTTCATCTATGCGTCACCTACGTGTATGTATATTCAATTTAGAGGAAATCAGCGGTACAGAGTAGTAAATCTTGCGTGTACCTCAAAGAAATAAATCCATTCTTTCATTAGCGAACGGTTGCGCTGGCAAACGTAACTATAAGGTGGTATAGGCATAGCACAGAGTCTCGCGCGGCTCTCTCGTATCCTTTTCCCGTGATTACAATGCAGGGACGTACGATCGGCGGTACTGATAATAGTGTTTACAGAATCTGGCCTGGCGTTATCTTCACCAGCTTCCGCAACGTCCGTGCTTCTTTCATAAACTCACGCGGAATTTGTTAACCTTCCATTTACGTTGCTTGGCACGGATTAGCAAGATTTTCCTTAGCTAACCTCTATTTTAACCTTTACAACCAGTAACGACATCCGCACCATTACCACATACGCGTAGATTTTTCGAAGTTTCTCGATGGCTGTGTCGTGTTTTTGTGGATATCCTATATACAACGGTGGTCAAAAGAAAGTAACAAACTGGAAAGTTTAACTCTGTAAATATTAATAGCTTTTGCACTGAATATTAAATTTATTTAATAAATTAAACTCGCACTAAACAACTTGTAGCTTTTACGTTCATTTCTAAATCTATTTCAAACTTTATCAATACAATTGATGGTCGATAGTCGATAGTCGACAGTCGAGTTTCATTACACTAGTCGTTTCAAAATGCACGATATACATATTCGTAAAAGGTTTTTACAAATCCTCAAATTCTTTCGTAAGTCACTGTGCGTAAGTCAAAATTATTATCCTTGGACAAAAATGATGTTATAATAAACAATTTCAGAATTGTTTGAATAATTTGTTGATCGAATAAATGCCTAAAGTTTTTGCGCGCGACATAAAATTTTATCGCCATATGATTTATGAAGTTTAATTACCCTTTAGCGTTTCACTTTTAAGGTTATATACCGGCAGTTGAAGGGAGGTTTGAAATTCGAACAGTCCAGATATGATCAAAGGTAATCTCGTGAAGGAAAAATTCGATTCGACGCATACACTGGTCGTTGCTACAAAATTGAAACGCGAATAAGCGCTCGCAAAACAACCAATATACGCTCTGATAACTCTACGTTTTCCGATAGGTTAGGTCAGGGACCAGAGTGGAGACTAGAGACAACCTTTCGAATCTCGATATGTATCTATGTTCGTACGATCTTTTTTCTGTTTTCATTCAGTGTTCGTTGCCACGGGATGAGGATACTTTTGTTTTTTTCGACAGATATTTTGTTTATAAAATACCAAAATACTGTACACACTCCCGGAAATGTGCTTTTGTAGAGAAGAAATTTTATCGATTATTTTATGATTTATTACTTATTCGATAACGTTTTAAACATTATACATCAAATATTCTTGCACCGGAGCTGTCTTGCATGGTCGAACTAATATTATCAGCAATACTTTACATTTTCTACGTCACAAGCTACAACTAGTATTAATAAATATCTTTGGCTAACATGAACGGATTTAGTAAAGAAGCAGATGATGTTTTAAAAGCAAATTTTACTATCTGACGTAAAGATTGCAAAATTATAAAAGACCAGTTTATAACCGAAAATTTGTAACTTGTCAATTCTCAGTAATATTGCTAGTTGGTAAATTACTGTGCAATGATCGTATCGCTAATTGGATTCATTATCTCTTATCATGATGGTTACATAACCTCTACATTGACGACTAAATACTGTTGCTCTATAGCGCGATTAATATTCGTTTTTATTCGATTGAAAACTCAATATCGCAACTTGCCTGAATTCGCTATTATTGTTGTTAAATTATTGCGCAGGAGGCTGTGATATTTTAAAAAACGAGCGTAAAATACCAAAGCATTTTGTAAGAAATTCGTCGATCGTTATAACACGATATAAACATGACGCTGAGTCTCTAATGAAAACGGTCGAACGCAAGTGGAAAGCCGTCCTCCGTGTCGCCTCTCCGGCTTTTCTTCTCTTTTTCCCCCTCGCTCGTTTCCCCACCCAGCCTCACTCGACGTTCTCCCTCGTTCTCCTTCTGGCTCCATCGACTTTTCTAGGGATCTCACGGATAATGTATAGCTTTCATTCCTAAACCATACAACCCATGTTCCCGCCGACTCGTAAGTTCTAATAAACAATAACTTTGGTTTGCAGTAGTTGCGTGGAACATTTGCATTTTTCTTTCTCCCCGTCTTTTCTTTCTTTCTTTCTTTCTTTCTTTCTGAATTTGTAAATGAAACCGAGGAGATATTATGCGAGTTTAAAATTACGACACAACATGCAAAAGTTGTTTGAAAATACAATGACGTGCGAAAGTATTCGAACACTTACAGTGGGACATTTTCATGAACATATCGTGTATGTTGTACGAAACACTTTGAAATCTCAGTAGTACTGTAGTAAATAAATCGCGAATATCTACAGAAATTTATTTTTTATAATGGTACATAAAGAAAATGGCAACGAAACAGAAATTTGTTTTTATATATTTTTGCATATTATGCTCATTCTGTGCTTTTTCGCATTTTTAAATTTTACTTAAATACATAAAAATCTGCAGTCTGGTAATTAGGCTCGATTGCTGTGATTAAAATTTTGAATCAATTCGAAAAATATAAATACATACATGTATAGAAGTTAACGAGATAGTTATTGTAAGCATACGCTTATACTAAAAGATTAGTATACAGCACGAACATACAATTACCGCTAAAGATAATGACTCGATGTAGTGGTTTACTAATGTAATGAATAATTCACTGTTTAAATATTTTAACGATTTCTATAAAGTGTATACTTGCAATAAATATCTTATAACTTCTATATGCATTTCCAGATTCGTTTCGAATTTTATCAAGACAATCATGATAATCGAATCTCATTACAATATATTGATAAAAAATGTACAATTTTTTACATACTTTAGCGAGCTACCGTATAAAAAGTGGTTCTACGAGAAGTAGATTCTACAAAAAAGAAACGGTTGTAAGAACATGCGACAAAATTTCACTCGATAATCGTCGATTAAGAGTAAAAATTAAAACGTTCGATTTTACAAAGCGGAGAGGTTAGGATCCAGTTTCGTCCAGTGCGGACGGAAAGAAGTGAAAGTTAATTTTTAACCGGCCGTTACAAAAGCATAATTGCACAGTTAGCCAATCGGGCGATCATTGTTTTGAACGGAATGATAGATGCCATCAAACTATCATTAAAGTTGCGGTTATGTAATTGACTCGCGTCGAGCGTCGGAGTGGTTTGCATCTTTCTTGCGGATAAGGCCGTATGTGTATTAATGTGTAACGCTACCACTGCTCGCTCGTTATTAATACATGTCGAAGAACGTGTGCCAGCGATCATGATTTATTGTCAGTCAACCACTACCATTTATGTGTACTCTGTCAAGATTAACTTCTTCGTTGGAAACGCATTCATCACTTACACAGATCGTAATTAATATCAGGCTTTAGTTGATCACCCAAAAGAATTGTATTTTTGCCTAGTACATGTATTTCTTTTTTTTCAATATGCGGTAGCTCGCGAAAGTGTTATACGAACTATTTTGAAATTATATCGTTATCATTATCATATTTATCATCATTGTATTATTATAGTTTGAAATAAATCTAGAGATATCTAAATCTATTTAAACGTCTTTAAGTCAATTATCTATATTAACTATATAACAAAAGATCTCGATATTCAGTGGAACCATTTTTAAGACTCATTATGTGTTTAACACAGCTATACATAATACACATATACTAATTTTTTACAAAGTGTCTTTTAATTTCCATATACATTTTCAGCTCGGTTTCAAACTTTATCAATATAATAACAACAACAACAACAACAACAATAATAATAATAATATTAATCAAGTCGTATTATAGCGCTAATGAAATTTTAAAATGTTTTAAATAACGCGTACGATACATTCGTAAAATTTTGCTATGTTAAATGTTTCAACACCTTCGTGAGTCACTCTATACCGATAAAAGTGAAAGGTGTTACAAATTCTATATTTGATTCAAATCTGTAAAAATACTTAATAAATTCATTCTCAACGTATCTCAAGTACCTTTAAGCTTCGTCAGTCATGAAAGCACGCGAATGTATTAGTCGAACGCGACCTTAAAAAATGAAAATAAAAAAAAGAAAGAAAAGAATCAGACGTTTTTGATAGCGTGATTCAGGTAATACGAGCGCAATAGCATATCGAGCATGAGACCATCCATGCTGATCGATCTTCCGGCATGGCGCGACTAACTGTGAAAAGCTGGTGGCGCCGACAGCGCCGCCGTCGTCGTCCTCGTTCTGTCTTCATCGGTTTTCGGTGTAGTTGGTGTCGTTTCGCTCGTGTAAACACAGTGTGCGGTGTGTAGTCGTATCGTATCCCTCCTTCTCGCGACCTCCTCCGATAACGAACGTGTTTTACGCACCACACCAAAATAATCCGATTACCGGGCCAAGCTGGCCTTTAAAAGGCGCCTTCAAAACGGGAAAAGGGCGGGAAAAAGGGAGGTCCTTAACCTCTTTGACTCGCTTTGCCTGTTTTACCTCCGATTCCACGTCAAGTTTTAATGAACTCGTCCTAGCCAGCTTCGCCTAATCAGAT
This sequence comes from Bombus waltoni, assembly GCA_014737395.1. Lineage (NCBI taxonomy): Eukaryota > Metazoa > Arthropoda > Insecta > Hymenoptera > Apidae > Bombus > Bombus waltoni. The sequence goes on from JACXII010000008.1 coordinate 7,104,859, forward strand.
TCCACAATTTGGAAAATCGCCAACTTGAACTAAATTCCCATGATCTTTTAATGTATTAATTTATTACTATCTATTTTTTTTTAATTTATCTTCTCCGGATTCGTCAATCTGCGAGATCACAAGCGCGAAATGGGTTCCCTTAACCCAATAACCGACTCGTTTCTTAAATCACAAACTTCTACAAATATAGAACTTATCGATAAAAATATAATTTAATTTTCATAGTGATTTTGATAGACATTGCATTAGAAGTTAGATCTCTAGATAAAGAGATTGTATCCGAGAGAAAAATATTTTATTTTGCGTAGATAAAAATATTTCAATGTACTAATGTGTTATTTATTTATTTATTTATTTCTTTTCTTTTGCTTTCTTTCAAAATTCATTTTTTTGTCCCGTATTGAAAGAATTTCAACAGATTCCGATGCATTCCGGGAATTCTCTACCTCCGTAGAATTTCTTGGTCTACCTGAACATCGTTTCCGGTTTGTTCACACGATAAGAGTCAGGAATCTGTGTTTTAATCGATGGCCCCCGCGGAATTCACAACGACGCGGTCGAGTTAATAAAACGTTTCAATTATTTATCGACCCTGTTCGCTGAAATTAACGAGTCGCTATTCGATATCGGATATTCGAAATAATTGCCATTGTGTCCTCTAAAAAGCCTCTGGATTTATAGCGTCTTCCGCTGCACGAATTTTCAGTTAATTTGCATAAAGTTAGGCGAATATCAAACTGATTAGGTAAGGGTCACTTTTAACGCGATCTGTACCGAGATTCATTGTTCAGTGAGCTTAGCGGTGAACGAGATCTTCAATTTACAATTTCTTTACGTTACCATATTTCTCCAGAAACTTCACGATTTTAAATGTACCTTTATGTCTACTAATACTCTCTAATATTACAAATAGAACATTACAGGGGGAAAGACGCGATAAATCTTGTTTCCCGTCGTCTGTAGCAAAATAATTTAGAAACTCAGTACTTACGTATCCTTATATTTAATTTTTAGGCTAACCACATGTGTATTTCTCCACCCTTTCATGACTTTAAAGATATTGCTCTTGTCAGAATTTTAATATGCTGAAAGATATTAAAATATTGAGATATTGCGTGTATCAATATTTTGATATCTTTTACTTCTTCAAAACTTCGTTAATGATAGCTTTGGATTTAACGTGCTCTTTCCTCTTTTATCTATTTTATATTAAAACAACTGTAAAGTGACATTAAAATAAAAAAGATCAACAGAATTGTATTTGTTTTTGTTTTTAATTAAATTATAAATACAAATACAATATTATAATTATGTTTTATTGAAAGAAAAAGCCAATTAATACCTAAGTTATTGATGTCTAAATTAATTAAACAATTTAGAGGTCATGAAATATTCTTTTATTTTCTTTGAAATTTTTATGGAGAATTAAAAGCAACGGTTAATGAAATGGATGGTGATTTAACGTTGGTCGGACATCATTTTTAAATGAAGCACGCGCCTGAACGATCAGGAGAATAGACAAAGTGGCAAGTGGCAGGTGTGTGCGAAAAAACGACCACGACCGATATCTTCGGAACGCCTGTTTATCGATTTGCCAGAAGACCGTGTACAATACCTCTTACTATACAACCTGTGTTTCCACGAAGAGCACTGTGATCAGATTTCGAAGGATCGTGACTTGTTTACTCGAACGCTACTAAAAATTAAGCATTGGCCAACTGTTATTTCTTATCTCCTTTCAATTACATCTTTCACGTATTTCTTTAATGCTATTAAATTAATATGTTGAATTTTCAATCGAATATAAACAAATTTTAACCACGCCAAAGGCAAACCTTATTTAGTGGTCACTGTAGGGATTATGTAACCCTTGTGACAGGAGATTATAAAAACTGTAAGATTCATATTAGGGATATCTGGCCTCCTCTACAAGTTTTAGGTTATAGATTTCTTCCTTACGATTTTGCGGATTTTTTTTTTTTTATCAAATAGGATAATCGGATAATTTATTACTTTTCAAATCTTATTTTTTATTATCAAATTTGTTAATGCTATGCAAGGGATATCCGGAAAATTGGCAATGAAATTTAGAAAAAGTTTAAAAGTATTATATTTTTGTAGAAAAGTTCTCCTTTCTTCTCGAACACTTTCTATTAGCCAATGCCAGATTTTATTCCTTAACCGTTACACTTCTATGTTCAACTGCAAGCAGTATTTGTTAGCACATTCAACATACGGCACATAAAATCGAAGGGGGGTTCTTGGCGGCAGAAATCGATTTTTCTATAACATGTACTCGTTTATCCACGCGTCATCCGTAAGAAAATAGAAAATCCTGATGACGCGTAAGTTCACGTCTTCCGCATTGAAGGTGTTAAGCAGTTTTTTTTGTAAAAATATATAACAAAATATGATGTAATAGAACGATTTCTCAAAAAAGCTACGAACTTTGTAAACCCAACCGAATATTAATCCGTGTAACTTGTGACTTGTAAAATTTCCCCAATGATATTAACTCGATTGTTCAAAGCGACCCTTGACGTGGCGGTCCAATGGTTAGTTGCTAAACGATGTAATATCAATACCTGGAAAAGATATTAAGGAAAAAAGAACAAAGAAGAAAATGGCAAGAGAGGATTTAGTGATCAATTAGTAATAAAACAAATTGCAGGCCTTGGAGAGTTTGCAGTTCTCGAAAGTCCCAGGCCCTCTATCAGTAAAAGAGGTTAGTAGCCGTGGTAGAAAATAGGGGTTGGCACATAGAGAGCAATGGAGCCGAGGTTCCATTGAGAACCGTCAAAGCAGCCCCTACAATCACTGGTGGAGGCAGGTCGAGGGTGCACCTCGGTTAACCCCGTATATACGCTATTCGAAATAATAATTTCCCACGTGTTATTAATCCATTGTACGCTTCGCTCTCCAGCAAACAAAATCTTCGATACCTCGTGTTGATTTAATTTCAACTGTTTACGCCCATTGCTGTTCAATGCGATAAAATTGTGGTCTTCTTTCCTTCTTTACCACTAAATTGCGGTTACTTATTGTATCATTTATCTTATATAAGGTATTTACATAAAAATATATGTTTTTTTATGGATACATTATGTGTGTCGTACAAAACATTTTGAAATTCCATTATTAAGTCGCTGTGTAACAAAATATGTAGGAAATTGTCACTCGTAAAAATCGATGATTCGTCGTCGATCTCTGAAAGTTTAATAACGCAAGGGAAATGCAAAAAGGACGGGAGAAATAGAGAAATGGTAGCAGGAAGGAACTAAACACGTTTTCCAATATTTACGAATAACCGCACCCGATTAACTGGAAAGCCGAAAGCGAACGAGTGTTTGAACCACTGTCGTGCCTGGAGGGGGCGACCCCCGAACCACTGTGCACGCTTAATGTAACGGAGGCCAGTGAATTACAAAGTGGCCCAGCAATCATAGTCAAGAATAAAATGTAACCGCTAACCTTTCATTTAACGTGTTATATTAAATATTTCGTGTCTAAATTAACGATGTATCTTTTTATTTATATACATTTATATTAAAGGAATACGTGTATATATATATATATCTTATCATCTTAGGCGTCTAAAATACATTAATAATATGAGTTATGCAGTCTAGTATTAATCAAGTAAAATTCGACTGATATTGTGAGTGATATAATATTCAGAAAATTAACCTATCATATTTTCCCCTTAAGTCTTTAAACATATGTCACAAAGTCAGTAAACAGAGAGAGCAGTCATGAAAATTTTGTACACGGTAATCTGATTAGATAGAAGTGGTGGCTGAAAGGAAGGATCGATAAGCTGACGAGATAATCGGCGAAAGAATCACAGCGACTTACCCTATAACGTTTAGCAGCTCAGTAAAAGATGCGAACTCCTCGTTGGGAGCTCGAGAAACCTTCTACTAAATCTTAGTTCAATAAACACTCTATAGAGCGTGTTACTGGAATTACCCGGCGTTAGTCGACTCGCAGATTAGTCGAGAGCTTAACGATCCCCCTGAGGTCCGATGGAAATCGACCGTACGACTTGTTATTCAGGGAATAAGATGATCGCGCGTCATTAATTAATTTCCAGAAGCCAAAGCATTTAACTCTCACTATTTTTTGCGTTAATCTTCTCTCTGTTATCGTCTGCAAACTTCGACTAGTATAGGACTGATATAGAAGCAACGACTACATCATAAAACAAAAAAAGTAAAATTGATAGCGTTTTTATTATGGATTTTTATCAAATGACGAAACGTTCGAACAAATACCGCGTATAATAAGTGCTCGTCATTGTGGATATATCGTAATCTAATCTAAACAAAACTTATTTGAAAGCTTATTCGTTATAGATGGCGCAAAGTCTAATTCTAGTTCAATCTTTCTTAACCGTCTCTACGAATTTTTCGAACGATCTAATGCAACATGTTAATCGAATAAAGCCGAGTGCCAAACCGATAGAGGTTAACCAAAGACACAAGGCCAAATAAAGGGTAAATTCGGGGCGTGTCAATCGGATAAAAATGGTGGGTGCCGGTGTAAGTGGTTAGTTTCTGTGCAGAATGCGCATAGAGAATTTTGAAACATCATAAAAATCGATCGGGCCACCTCCTCCTCGGTTAAACCGGCTGTTCACAGATTGTCGGTCCACACTGACACGCCGAGAACGCAGCAACTGCGTTGCCCGTGTGCCTCGTACTCTGGCGGCTGCGAAGAAAAAAACAGACGAATAAAGGCCGAACAAAGAGGGAGGAAGAGAATCTATAAGCGAAGAGTGGATGGGAGCCTGAGCGGGAGCGAGAAAGGTGACGAGAGAGATGGCAGAGTCAGTGTGGCGGAGGGACAAACTGAATCGATGAATAAGCTAGAACGAACGAGACAGAGAAACAGAGGGAGAGGAATGCCTGACGATGGAGCGAGCGAGAGAACGGAGTAAATATAATATAACCGGGGGAAGAAAGAGAAGGAAACAAAGTGAACGAGAGGAGTGTGTAAGCTCATCACTCAGCGGAAGAAAAAGGATTGAGTTGCCGATCGAACGAGCGTAATGAAAAGGGTGGAAAAGGGATGCATTACCTGAAGAGAAAGCGAGACGGCGAATCAAGCGAAAGAAAAAGAGTGGACGCGTGCGATGGAAAAGAGCAGAAGAGAGCAACAGAAAATGAGACTTAATGAGAGGAACAAAAGTGTGCGCGTTAAAGAGGAACAAAATCATATGAGTTAACGAGTGAGACAAAAGGACACTTCTAGAAAAAGTAACGCGAGCAAGAGAGAAAAAGAGGGGGGAAAAGGAACCACGTGACAATCGTACAAGGAAGAACGGTAAACGAACCAGAACAAAAAACTTTCTTTCTCTGTTTTTCCCTTTAGAAGAGAGGGCCAGAGAAAAGAGGAGTGAGAAAAGCGATGGTGAAGTTCGAGGAACGAAGTAGAGTAACGTTCAACCACACGGACTCGTCTTTCCCTTCTCCGTTCCTCGCACGTTCTCCCCTCTCTATCCTCGCGACGAACCTCTACCTCTACAAACCGAGAGAACCTACTGTATTCGCGCTCTACGTCCGCCCGTGCATTCGAGCTTCGCGTATTCGTTGCAAACGGCACACCGTTAACGGTACATCGCGTTCGTTACAATTATTACAAACATTCGACTCGACTACGGTTCGCCTCCAGCGTAATGGCTAACCCTGATGGCACGATACCGTGACGAGTTTCGAATTCCTATCTTACGTGTCATCTATATACTTTGATTCTTTGTTAGATTTCGATTGTCATACTTTAAAATAGTAGAGGTAAACTATAACATTGACAGCATGATCGTTAACGATCCTCCTCGGTAACCTCAGTCGCACCTTTCTTTTCATTTTTAAAGGAAGAAAGATCCAATTGTTTATTCATTGAGCTAACAATACCGAGGAAAAAACGATTGCCGCGGTTCTTCTACATTCCTCTGACTTTTTGCAAATTATTTGCTTCGAAGCGTCATCGATATTCCGTATTTCCGACGCATCTTTCGAGCGGGAACGATATTCACTGGAGAAGGTGGCTTGCAGGAGAGCTGGTCGATCGGCAGGAATTAAAATATCGAGCGTCTCGAATAAAGGAGCGCGTTCGAGCTTCGAGCGAGTCGAGAGCAGAGAGACAAAGACGGATAAACCAACAACAAGGATAGAAGAGTCGAGTAGTCGTGGCTTACTCTGTCCTCCTCGCTCTTTAGACTACGTCGAATCCTCTTTTCGTCGCTCGCTTTCCTTCTCTACTCGCCGGCCACAGAAAGAAAGACAGAACTCCTTTTTGTCCTGGGACTGAATAATCCTTGTCCAAACGATTTTAGTCAATGTCCTCACGTAATATTATTGAACATCAATCGACAGATGATCCTTTCCTATAACCTTCGTCACTTCTGATTTAACAGATGTTGCTCCACATTTGAAGTTACTGTTATAAAATTTGGCCTTATTTCATACGTCTAAAGTTAGTGGAATTAGTTACCTAAAGATATTAACAATTACTCTAACACTGAAATATGCTTTAAAAATTTGATTTAAATATTATCTTGTATCACGGATTACGAGTAATAGAATAACGTCAAAGCAACCTGCAATCCTTCGTTGAGAACTCCGGATCTCTTCGGAACAACTTTGCACGTCCGGCATCAGTTGGAGGTCTTACGAAAAATATTCTCGCCCTCCATCTTGAACCAAGACTCCTTATTCATGAATTTTATCAGCTGACCTAATTCATCTGATATATTAAATTTTCAAAATTGTAAAAAATACACAAGGGAGTGAAATCACGACAATAGCACATATAGAAAAAGTTGTGTGAAAGAAAGAATAGGATAAAGGCGAGAGGAAACGAAACGAAAGGAAGGCAGAGGCAAATACAATTTCATATAATGCGTACAATATAAACGTTTTCAGATTAGTTTCAAATTTTATCAGTATATTCATAGCAGTGGTGTTTCTTTATACATAGTGTTAATGAAATTTTAAAACGTTCATATAGTACACACAATATACACATAGAAGTTTTCTATTGTAAATGGTCAAATACTTTGACGAGCCAAAGTATTTATGTCTAGCAAAGTATATATGTGTGGAAAAACGCGAGTCAGGATTCGTTCGTAGTGAAACGTTGCCGCGCTGTTGGGAGCGTTGTACTCTGGCTGTCTTGTAATTGAACAGACACGAGCCACCGAACTTCCTGAGTCCGTTTCAGCCTGAGGGAGAGAAGGATCCCTATTTCTGGCCTTAGTTTCAGGCCCGATTCTACGAGCTCGCCACACCGGCCCAGGATTAGACGCTTGTTTGTCCTCGCTGTAGCATCCTCGGTTTTTGGCCAACCATTTCCTTACGTGTCACTATTTTTACTCAATGTCACGCCCACCATTTTCAACTATTCAGTCCCTACACAACGAATCTACGCTTCGTGTCTACGTTAGAATTAAGAAATTTCCGTCGAATTTTGAAACTCTGAAATTTTTATTTCGAAGATGTTCTTCTACTAATGGGAATACTTTTAAGGAAATGTTTATGCCTGGAGACAGAGTGGATTAAATATAGGATCGAGGAATTTTTCTGACGAAAGTCAAATGCAAGAAACGTTCATACGTGTGACATCGGTTGGTTTATCGTCGAAGGTTGCTTTCGAGGTTAGGGATTGTTCGTACTAATTTATTCAGAGATATTCATGTGATGATGCTTAGCTTTCGTGACTAGTTGAACAAAGCTAATTACAATATTTCCTGTAAAAATATATATATAATCTTCGTGTAGGCCGAAGTGCATATCCAATAAGTGTATAAACAAATTTCAAGCTTATTATTCAAAACATTCGAACAAAACAAAATTTTTTAAAATATATACGTATTTAAATGCTTTGTTAAATTGTATAAATCGTGAAAAAAAAATAATAACAGTTGCTCGTATCAGGGGATTGATAAGTTGTTATTGATAAGAAATCAAAAAGTTGGTGAATCGTCTAATCAAAATGTCGAAGTCTTTCCTATTGGATCGATTCTAAAGCGCAAGAAGGAGAGAGATAGAGATAGTAGACTGAAAGTAAGTACAAGCTTTGACTGTCTCCGTGGGATCGTGGCGGGATTACCAAAGGGTTAAAGGGGTTAAGCAGCCAAGACCTTTCGAATTCGAGGGGCCCGATAGTACCCAGCCATGGATAAATCTCTCCCTTTCTTTGCAACTGAACTCCGAAGTCTTGGTGGGAAACATTGAGATTTAATATCTGGAGGAGGACGTGGCCAGTAGCAGAGAAAGGAAGTTTATCGTAGAAAACGCCTCGAAAGTAGCTGAACACGCCATTCGTCTTGTAACTGAGCGCATCCTGTCGTGTATACATCAAACAATTCCATATTCCTTGTCTTTCGTACTCAATAACCTTCGTTCTTAAATCCAAATCTATATTTTATTGAATATTTAAAGAAACCGAAGATTATATAATTAATTATAATAATGGGATATTTTTAAGTTTTTTAAATTGATAATTTCAGATATTTTCAATTGATACTGTAGGTTAACCCATAACTGGTATTGCTGGCTCTATAAAATCGTAGGTGTATTTACTTTTGCGGTATTTCCCGATTGCTAGCGAACATTTCTGTTTACGTGATAAAATGGCCACCATGCAGTTAAAAGTGGCCCACGTTTGAAATTTCAAATGGCTCTGTTCCTTTGAGGGATTTCCAAAGAAAGATAAAACACGTGATAATTTTGTAACAACAAAATACGCCTCTTGCCTCTGTTTTGGGATACGAAAGAGAAACACAGTTGGAATCAGGAATTTCCTTGAAGTTCGATTTTCATGTTTGGCCTCACCGACCTGGCTGCTAACCGACAAAAATTGCAGCGTACTCACGAAGGACGGTCGAGGAAGTGGAGAAGGTAATGGCAGAGCAACGCTAACGGTGAAGAGAGAGAGAACGAATGAACGAGCATGCATGATAGAGAAGGATGGGATGAATTCACGTATAGGAAGAGGGGGACAGGGGCCAAAGAGGAAGGGAGGAAACCGCGCGAAGGGGAAAACGACTCAACTCGGAACTCGTCGTGTCGTAGCGGTACTCGTTTTCTCCTCGGCACCGCGTATCTCGTTGCCACGAAATTGAATAACCGCGATATACTATGGCCAGCGCACGAAGTTGCACTTGTTCGAGCTCGAATTTCTCAACCTCGAATTCAACGTGATAGCAAAGGGAACGTCTTGTTTTTAAAAAACCAAGGACAGATCTAAAGAGTCCCTTTAGCTTCATCTATGCCTAAAGTAGTGATTTCACTTTGTGAGAATTTAATGAATTTTTTTGTCTAATTAATATTCTATATATGTGTGTCTTAATTATTTTCTTTCTTTTTATATTATAGTTTGTGTCCGTTGGTAAAATTTCGACAATTTTGGAAAGCGTACTGATTAATGTTGTCAATTAGATCCTAGATATTGTTTCTCTTCTTTTCTCAAGTGAAGAATCTTTGGGAAGCGACAAATGAACAATTTAGGAATACACGAATATTTAACGGAGTTCATTTTCAGTCCCGATTCGCATCACGTTACAATCATACACCTTCTCCCACACCCTCGCCTGTCATTATTCGTACAGTACACGAAACTCAAGGGAAAAGGCTTTCCCCACTCGACCGGCTGGCTGGTTAGGTGCTTGGTCACGTGTTGCGCTAAGCGAGTGCGCACCAGTCAGAACGTCGTTGACCGTTCAATGTAGCGGATCGAATCTATCATCCCGATACATATTCCTCCTGCTTTGATATTGCCATTATTTACAACGTGACACCATAGAATTATAAAGGAGAATTGCACAATAGATTATAACTGCGCAATACGATAAATGCATTATCAAGGTTAGATTCGATCCATTGTATCGATCGCTCGTCAGTGTTCTGATTTATAGACGCTTACGTCAGTATGACATATAATCTGGTGCTTGAACACAACGAGTAACGACAATGCATGATTTCATATCATCGATGTATGACTTCTATGATATTATTGATGTTAGAATGCGGTGAGCTATAAGAATATATCTATAAGAATATAAATGTATTCATAAGGGCCAGGTTTAGCAGGTGAAGGCACGGTTAACGACTATAGTCGCGCTTCGTACATTCTGGTTCTACGGTCTTGGCATCGCCGGAACCGAGACTCCATGTTCTATAGGCGCCAACAAATTACACGGGACGACTTGGTCGAGTGTGTACCAGGCGTGCAGGTTTACGAAGAGCTGTAGAGCTGCTATAAGTATCTTTTCACGAAAACCAAATATGTACGTACAAACCATCCAGTTAGACTTACAATATCTATTTCAATCATTGTAACCTAACAAATATAATAACAAATAACGTTATTAATTAGTTCATTTAAAAAACAATTGCTCCACAAACAAACCACGATTGATGCATGAAAAGAAAGTTTTCAAGACTATAATTTTCAAGACTAGGAATAAAGTGAGAATGGATGAATGAAAGAAAAGCAGACAAAGTCGATATACAAAGGCGAAGTATGTCGGTCCGAAGCAAACGAATACCGCTAGGTACAAGCAAGTACGGACTCGGTGCGTCTATTTTGCGCCGTACTGCGCATCGTTCCACCTCCTTGCTTCCCCACCCTTAACCTCCACCACCTCTGCCCCCCCTCGACAACTCCCTCTCTACCCCGATCGACCCTTGCTCGTCCTACACAGGATAACTTTCATTCGAACAGGCTAAAACGTTACGGCATAACTTGAGACAAAGGACGTACCGAAACTTGGTCCCGTAACCGTTTCATTCGAAATAGAGTTCCTTAATAATGTATCCTCGAGGAGGTGGTGGTTACATCGGTTCGGTACGGGTATCCTTTGCGAGTTTAGAATAATTCACATCGCTAAAGGAATCCTTACTCGTACTATTGTTAATATCCTTGACGTGATTAATACTTAATAGCAATTATTATTAAGGGAAATTCCTAATCTCTTTGTTTTTTATTTATTCCAAAAAATGAAAAATTTCATATTTGAAATTTTCGGTAATCCGACAAGTTAGATGATTCACGATAAAGATTAGAATGATTTACAGTCGCCGTGTGTGTTTTGCATCACGGAACTATAAAATCCGGTCTCAGATTTTAAGCCAAATATCGATTAGCGGCTGCGGAGTTTCGTGATTCGATGTGTCCCGTTCGCTGTCCCGTAATTGTTTCCATACAGCGGCGTGTATCGCATATTGTGCATAATCGCATGCAATTTACATAGGAGTAGGCGGGCGCGCGCGACCAGAAGCAGAAAACCGTAACCCCGAACCGGTGAATTACGAGGTCGCCTATGAAGCGTCTTTCCTTCGTCGTCAGTTCGTTACGTAATTAACGATCGATAAGCTCCTTAGTTGCATATCGGCTATTTCTGCACGCGCCTACTTTTCACCTAACCTCTCCTCTACGCAACGTCTTCGAATCAAACGCGATTTTACAAAATGGCGGTTCCATAGTACGTATTACATATCTTTCGTTAATTTGTCTCCATCTACTAATTTCTCGATGAATATTTCACGAGAGAGCACTCGGGGCAAATGGAGGACCGAAGGTAACTTGAAACTATCAATTTTTCAGTGGAAGTAAGAGGCGGCTTATTTTCTCGATGAAAAAAAAAGTGGAAAGAGAAGAAGAAACGGCCCTACAGGAGTCACCTTTTCCTCGCTGCTTTCACGCAACGGCCCCTTTAAGACCTAGCAAGAAAACACACGGGGCATCTCCGCTCGCCGCAAAAGTGCTCTTAACCCTCTCGTTCTTTGCTCTCCCTCCTTTCCCCTTCATCATCGTTCCTCCCCCTTTCTCGCTGTTCTGTAGGCTCCGGTGCCGGTTGGTGGCGGTCGCCAAGTTCCTGCTGGATACTCTCATTAGATTACATCAAAACGGAGGAAAGCGGAAAGATCTGTGTTCCATTATATTCGAACGCGTGCACACGTATATAACTAAAAAGCAGAACGCGGATCTCCGTTCGGTTAAGATTGTTTTTTTCATATTCGGTGAAAGGAAAAGACGGAAAGACACGAGGGATAGACTAATATTTATCTTAATCGTGGAATAAGTACCGTCGGATCGCTTTCGTTTTCGTCTGACCGTCACAGATGTCGCTGATGCCTTCGTACCAAATCAATTGCAAATCGATCGAAATTTAAAACGTTATTCTACCAATCCTATTTTGTTAAATAAAACGTTGCTCGAACGAAATGATACACACTACAAGTAAGGTTGAAGGCGCTCAAGAAAGTCGGAACGGTTGAACGAGTCTGAAAACAGGTCATCGAATTAGAACCGAGGAACGAATGAATATGCATAGACTGAATTAACAACGTAATCGCAGAAACGGAAGCAAGGATCCGCGTGAAAAGCCGGTGTAAAGAAACATGCTAAGCTTCGGCCAGGCGACATTACCAAACAAAGGGTTAAGGGACAGGTTTAACGTTTTGATACGCGAATGGTGTTCTTTTTTTTCTGTATCCGCGTGTAGCGGTACTATGGTAGACGGGCGTATGTGTGAGCGCGTGCGCGTGCGCACGCACTACAATATTTCACGTGGACGTTCGCACAAAAGCGCACGGCGCATTATCATATCGCATTACGGTACTTACACGCGCGTACATCTACTAAATTCCACGTATGCCATCGGGTATAATGTACCCTTCCTATCTACCATTAAATCAAACGCAAACCACCTAGCCGGTCGGACAGTTCATTTGGTTTGGCCGGTCATGGCAGCGTGCGCGCGCGCGCCGCCACCGTATTCACCATCTAAATCGTAGCTTTCGTTCCGCGACCTCCGACGAAAACAATGGCAATCATTTTTCGACCGTGGATAATCACGGGCAATCCCTCGTGAACTTGGCAACGACGTTGCAATTAAATATAGTTCGGTATTGTTATACAGGAGAACCATTCCGTGCTAATTACGACAGGTGTGGATATGGTGTGAAAACACATTGATTAGGAGATATATGTCTGTATGAAGAAGCATAAATCGGATGCGAGTCACTTAACATTCCCCCGATTTGTTTAACTCTACCAGTAGCAATAGGCCGTGTGTCCCACGAGTCCACACCTGTTCCGTGCCGATCAAAACTTAGACCTATTCGATTCCGTGAGAAAAAGGTAGCGATTATACGAACGTATATGTGTGGATTGCTTTTTCGGTGGTGAAGCTTATACGAGAGCTCATCGTCGAGGAAAAATCGCAGTGTATGTATCTCGTATACCGAAGGACGTGTACGGGTTTAAGCAGTAGATATAGAGGGGACCAGTGACGCAGGGGAAACGAGGAATCGTAGAGGACTACGGGGTAGATGGACCGGTAGACGAGAGGACGGAGGGGCGAGGATGGGAGCGATGGAGCTCGGTGGGGGGACAAGGGACTCGGAACTCGTGTCGTAGCGGTACGACGTTCGGTCGGGTATCTCCGCATCGTGGGCCACACGCTCGGCCGGTGTCGGCTCGCATACGCGCTCAGTCGTGCTCCGGCCTCGCTTGCGTATGAACGTCAGGCGGGAGCCATTGGATAGGACAACGGCATACGTACACAGTGTTTTCTTCTTCTGTCGTCGTACATACGTGTGCCCGTGAGAGTGTCTACATATACGCAGAGACTTGTGGCAGATATAATACACGATCGTATATATACGTATATGTAATACGTTCATCTCTCTTTCCCATTTTGTCCTTCGATTATCTCTATCTCGTCTTCTCGCGTAAGAGTCACACGTACTTAGAAGAGACTTAAGGTGTCGCGTGCGAGTACACCGGGAGTAACAATACGACAGTGCTGTATCGAAACGTTATCTTGTGACTGATATCGATATATTATATCTGTATATATACTAATAGTGCAGCGACAGCAGTGACGAAGGGACGTCGAGTCTAACGTGCTCCGATTAACTTCGTTCCGTTAGTCAGCCGAGTGTGTGGTAAAGCTGAGAGTGCCTGCGAGAGCAGGAAGGAAGAACAAAGAAGCGACGTCCTCTGCCAGTCGGTGGAAGCAGAGCGGGGCTTGCGAAGACTGTCCCCTTCTGAAGTCTCTCTTCTCTCTGTCTCTTCACCCCTTTCTCTGTGGATCTTCATCTCATCGGGTGTTCTCCTACTCTCGGCTCTATCTCTGTCTCTTCGCTTTCTTCATTTCTTCGCCATCGACATCGTGTGAACACAGCAACGAGAAGTTGGTTTCGTCTCGAGGTAAAGTGATTTTATATGACGTCACGAAAGCGATGTCAAGTTGAGCAACCTCCATCCAACGCACGTCATCTATTTGTTCCCGTACTCTTATGACTCTCTACCCCCTCCATCTTCTACTCACTCCACCCCTCACCCTTGCAACCCGGACTCTGTTGATTTCTTTCCCCCCCGCGTCGTGTTAAGTACCGCGCGTGATGATCTTGCGACGAACAAGTACCGATATTATGCACTTATGCGTATGACACAGCATCTATTATCAATGGACAACGTAATCCGGGGAAAAACCTCTTAGTACCCTGGGTTTTTTACGTGGGCGTTACTCTCGACGATAGATGAACTGACTTCCTTTTCTTCGAGTAGTTCGTTTAGATAATCGCTTGAAAACGCGGCACTGTATTTTTTGTTCGCGCTGTTGCGGTATTGTCCGAATCTATTTTTTCCTGATCGTATATCAAAGCGGAGTATATATGTACAATTGATTTCCTTATGGAGATAAGCTATTTTGTTGATTCAACACCTTACGAGCTTTATGTTCTACGACGGATCGACATCTTATTTGAAGTATATATATTTTTAAAGATTTAAGTAAATTATACAGAGAGCGTCTAGTTTTTTTTACAGATAAGAAAGAGACGCTATTCGTTACCGTTTAATCTGTCTATCTAGTGTTGTAGCAACGGTTCGATATATCGTTACGGCGTATCTAAATAGTCCACAGCCTTCGATTTATCACGTACAGCGGCTGCTTAGGGAATGCCATTAAGTGGATTGCTTAGCCGCTATCGATTTTGTATACTTTAGAGTCGTAACGTATGATGTTAGCCAATCTGTATATCTCATTCCATTTTTCGATACACGCTCATTTCCAACTATAATTAAAGTTACTAAATTGATTTAAAATTAACGACCATACAAAGACAAACTATTATCTCAAATCCTTAATAACATTTAATAATAGGAACAATGTAATATAAACAATTATGCACAAACTAAAAAAAAACTAAGAAAACGAGCGAAAAATATAAATATGGCAGAGTAGAAAGGGCGACGGGGGAATTTCTCAACGCAAACTCATTCAACGTGAGCTGGGCTAGGTCAAGGGATGAATAGCGATGCGATAATATTTTTCCAAGCGTTTTTACAGGTCGACGAGTCAAAAGAGTTTCGTCTCCTGTAATTGTAACTGTACATATTTGTAACTAGTCTCCACACGAAATCTTTCTCGTGCATCGGTCACAGTACCATATAGACAATTAAATCGGGAATCGCTAGTACAATTTCATAGACCAAAGTCGTTTCGATACGATTTTCGTCGCGCTGCTGTGGTTTTCTCGCCCTCCTCCTTCCCTCAGTCCCCTTTCCTCTTCTAAACGATGTAACATATGCGCGCAGATTTACGAACAGAGCACGTATCGAGTTATTATCACGGGAACCGCATTAACCCCCAACTACTCGACCGGTAACAAGGGCCACCGATACCACCGCCTGTCCGAATCTATTTCGGATAAAGTCATGAAATTACTACTTTATGTACACTTACTAGTAAATTTATATGTCTGAAGGTTACAGAGGAAAATAAGTATAACTTGTTTGATTTTTTTTTCATTTTGATGTTATTTAATGGTTAAGAGAGTGTATTTTAATATAACGTAGTAAAAAGAGGGAGGACCTATTTGGTTCAAAGATATAAGCCTTTTACTATAGAAATAATTAACAGACCCATGAAGCTGTATGAAAAATTAATGCCATACCTAATATCTAATATCTAAGATATGATAACTGGACTGTTTATTAAGTATTATAACGGGTATTACATTTTGGATATTTTATACGTTTTTATATATTATTTGTTTTTTATTCATTTTGTAGCGTCAAATTTCATAGAAGCCCGCCATTTAATGTTAACCAATGGTTTTAAAATTGATGAATTGACAAATGACGAATTGTGGGTTATAGAATTCTTTTATAATTTTACACGTTTAATAAAGTACTTGATTTTTGTTGGTATATTGAAATTACTAGAAAGTGGAATTGCCTTCTTATTGGTGCAGCTCATTCAATTGGTGAATTTATGAATTTAGTAATGAATTTTATGGATTTACCGTAATATATGTATAAAATGTCATTGTCCGATAATTGTTGCGCGATTCGCTCGCCAGAGCGCGACCATTCGCGTATCGAAGCCTTTAAGGTCCCTTTATACCGCGTGCGCCGCATTCTTCTTGCTGGTTCGCGCCTTGTCTCCACTTACATTCAAGGACGATTCAGACGTAACTGCTCTCTCGTGCGCGCGCGCACCATATATATTCTTTACACGGTTTTAACTTTGAAATGACAGAAAGGAAAAGTCCGTGAACAGAGAAATATAGAATGACATTCTTATAACGTAAGATGAGGATTTCTCATATAATGTAGAATTGATAATTGTTTAGCAACGTTTCTTGAAATCATAAATGTTATACTTGATATCTGGAATAAAAAAATGTTTAATTGACGAATGCAAAGAGAGATAGATATTTATAAGAAGTATTGACACGTCATTGTATTTATCCAATAGCATTTACATACTAATTAATTGATCCAAGTATATTAAATTTCGTATCATTTAGTAATACTTTCATACAACTACAAAAATTTCTGACTAAGACGAATGCCAAATATTATGAATACTAAAACCTCAATGTAGAAACTATTAAAAAGCGCTTCATTGGAAAATAAAGATAAGTGGTAAATGCTTTTTGTAGCTACATTAAGTGGACAGAAAAAGTTTACGTAAAGAGTGGACGTCCGTTTTAACTGCGTAACAGACGGATTAAAGTTACGTTAGTGGCCTCCTTCTGCCACGGCTAATCTGCATTATTCTACGTGTTATGTATCATCTGGTCGAACGTGCGTGTTCTCTTGACTTAAAATTCAACAACGGCATCGACGTAACTATCTACGACTTTGTCGAGATGGTCCCTCGCGACATCCCACACTCGGTCAACAATAGATAGAGCCTCAACATACATAACCTACCGTTTAGATAATGTATCGGTGATCGAACGTTCGGTATATAGTCCAACTATCGTAATCGCAATTCCACCAAGATTCAATACCGCATATTATACCTTCTCCAACCAAAATCGAATTATCGGGTTGTTGGAAAAGTTCCTAGCATCTTTATCATAAATTTCTCTCAAATAATAAAATATTCGAACGAATACAATTTTTATTTGGATATTAAAAACACTTAAGAAGAAACATACGAAAATTCGTTCATAAAACAGGTTTCTGTTTTTCTTTTTTTTTTTTTTCAATAAGACAATGTCGAGCCTCTTATAACCAAGCAATTTTAAATCGTAACTGGAATATGTATTCAACATTATGTGTCTTATTCACCGAATATGGTATAACCTCTTTATTATTCATCGTGGTCTTTGCAAATTTTATTCGAAAGACGAAGACAAGAAATGAAATATTGCAAAAGCCTGTAGGAGCTATTCGAATAAATTCGTTATGAGAAAAAAACAATTTTTCGAGAAAATTATCTTCGTGAAATCATAGATGGCGAAAAGTGTCATTCTATTCAATTCTTACGTAACTTTTGTTGCGAATTATACTGTAGATCAAAGTATACTCTAAATATTTGCAATATTAAGAACGTCAACGTGATCCTTACCCCATTTTGAATTTTCTCAGTTAGTAGAGGGCGCGCAGGTGCGATCACAGGTTAATCATCGATCCAAGGAATCGTTGCGCACTTAACGGTGATTTATATGTTTGTTCGCGGATGAAAATCGGATCACGGATAATAAAAAGAGACTAAACGGAGAAAAAAATCGGCGCGGGAACTCGGTGCACGCGTCGAATATCGGGTGAAACGTATCAGAGGCAGACGTTAACTCCGCTTTAAAATTCTACGGCACGAGGCTCGTAACTATTTACGTCCTGGCCGAGAGCATATAGCCACTTTCATAGGGCTACACGATGCATCTGTTTGACTAGCGAACACACATGCAAGGCCCCGTTTCTCTTTCTGTGCGCGCATCGAGACGACGATCTAGACTTTAAACAAAGGTATTATCGCGCATACCAGATCTGCGTTGAATTACAAAATGACTTGCGAAAGGGCATCCACTTGGTATCTCGTGTAACCACTTGCAAAAGAACCCAAAGAACAATGGTCAGGTCGTTCAATTAATGATACCAAAATCCCGTTTCAACGTGGTTGTAGGGTATCTCATATTATATCTTGTTCATTTAGGTAACGAAAACTTCGTTCAATTTTTCTTCGATATTCCAAAGTAGTACTTTAATTTTTAATATCCGATACCAAAAATCGAAAAACCCGACAATGAAATTATTTTTTATATCGATAAATACAAGTATTGGCACAGATTAAATTTTTTCTAAAATATTACTTCTGGATCTGAAGTTTAAAGAGATATTAGACTCGACTTCGAACCAATATAGAACCAAAAGAAATAATAGTTCTAGAATTGACATAATATTAGCTAAAAAGTGATATCTTGCAAAAAAATTAAATAAAAAGTTGTGTTACAGATTTACATGGATTTGTGATAATATTTCTGTTCGCTACTGGACATTTCATAAATCTCCTTTTATTACGATGTACTTAATATTCGTGTATTCACGAATATGTAGAGATAAATTTCTTACGTGATATTATTATATCATTCGCGATAAGAGTAATGTCAGACAGATCGTGTCTTTTGATCATCCGACTGAGCTTATTTTGCATCCGACAAGGACGCTGAATAACGATTAACGACTCTTTACATTTATTAGATACGTGTATGATTAATGAGCGGTGCCGCGATTGTTTTTTAATCGAGTACAGCTTCTTTTGTTTGCATACCGATAATTTCTTCCTTTTTCCGCGACGGATAGTTATCGATTTCTTTCTATGGTTGTAACTTAAATATCGACATAGGATGCTTGAACTGGTTGGTGATCGTACCAGTTATGCCATAGACTATATATTGTCGTGGATACTATTGTAACGATGAAAATATTTATAACCGCGCAAAAACGTTCATAAGCTGGGAACTCGTGACATTTTGACCGTTAATGCTATCGCGTTATGAAATAATCGCCTGGTCGATAAAAAAGTCACGATTGTCTTTCTCATGTGCGTAAAAACAGAGTGTGCACTTTGATCAGTTTCGATACAATTTCCGTTTATTCCTGCGGCTGTCTTTCACTCTGTAGGTACATCGGAAACATTACCAACTGATTAAATATCCCCATTATTGCATGTAGGGTGTCTCAGGATTTAACAGGCAAGCGTTATAGGTGTGACTTATATGCATGATCAAACACAAAATGTCATGATATTATATGCTTTTCGGGAACAATCGTGCAGCTGTTGTATTTACACATTGCACTTTGCACTTTGCACTTTGCACTTGCAAGACTCAAAGTGCAAGTGCAACAGCTACATGAATGTTGCCGAAAAACCAATATCATGACATTCCAGCAGCATAAAGATTTGAAATCTAATATTTAAATATAAAATGTCGTATAAACATGGATCGTTTAAAACTTTATTAAAAAGTTATAACAAATACACAAAATACAAAGAGAGCAGTAGTTTGTTCTCGAATATCGTCTTCAATTTTGCGCCATTAGACTTTTATGTGTGGATAGTTTGAAAAAAGGTAAATATATCGAACAAGTATTAGATCGATACATTAAGATAAAATGAAATCAAAATGTGGTCCGTAGGGTAATAAACTTTTTTATCGCTGTCACTTTCATATCGACAGGAACAGTGAACATTTTGAAATAGAGTACCGACAGCTAATGATCAATGTCTTATAGCATATAACCGCAAGTTCGTTATTGTTCCCTTTGTGCTATATATTATTATAACCGTTTTATAAAGCTTTAAATAACTCATATCTGCAATAAAATTTCTTGCTTGATTATACCCATAAGACATATCGACAAAGTTTGGCTGTTAAACCCCAGAACCCTCTATTATGTGTTATCAAAGGAATGGTTGAAATTGTCAAGATGCGTAGAAACTCATCGTGTTCTTTTGACTCTCGGATGCGGAGAAAAACCCGTTAGAAATTGTTCGATGCTACTCTTGCATGTCGCGAACGGGCGTACAACACGCTTGCCACGGAGGCTTCGTGTAGCGGTAGTGGCTACTCATGGTGCGTGTGCAACAGCAGCAAGTATGCGCGTCAGCCATAGGCCCTCTCTCATCGTCAAGTTACGAAGGCCGAGTAGCGAGCGCGTCGAAAGAAGAACATCGGCAGCGTGAAAGTAAAGAAAGTGGGCCGCTTCAAGTATGGTTCAACCTAGTACATACTTACATACCTACCCCCTCCTCTTTCTACGAGCCACGATTCTTCCTTTCGATTCTTTTTTTCAGGACTCTTTTTCAGGTCTAATCATGACAAATGATTATTTACTAAAAATTTAAGGTGTTTTATTAAAAATTATATACATACTTTGATTTTAATTAAAGTTAGAGCTTGTATGTTTTATTGTAATGTTTTAAACATTTTATTTTCATAAAAAGTTTCAACGATTCTGTCGGTAAGGTAAACTCATTTGGCGGGTGGTTGAAGGAGGAGATTGTTCTAATCAGGAATTCGACGAGCACAAGTTAGCAAGAATTTCTTTTAATTTCAACTCGTATTCCATCTCCGGTTTACAACGCAGCACGAACAAAACAAATCCGTGCTAATTTCTTAAGAGATTATCGATTACCGATCGGGTCTCGACGCGACGAGACTGTGGAGCCCGCGCGCTCGATTCCACCCGTGCCGTTCCGTTACTTTTACCAAATAGCATCTCTATTACTATTTGCAACGCTCTGAAATACAAATTAATTGTGTCTCGTCAGAGATTCTAGAAAGTTGTCGTCAAGGCGATTGTTACGAAGCTGGACGCTGGCCAGTATCAACGTAGCTTGACTACCGTCACGCTGAAAATCACTTGACGCGAGATTATCGCGTGACTTATTATCTATTAGACATATACATAATCATAGAATTGCATATAAGTACTTTTTTTTTATTGAACACATCAATCATAATTCGTAATAATCATAGTTCGTAAGCAAATATGTATTATTTACGAGATATGTTATAAAAAGTACGGTATATAAATAAAGAATATGTATGACAACGTGCAAGCCTAGAAATGTTAACACATGTATAACATTAGAATGTAGAAATAAGATTAAGACAGGTCTATAAATGGAGGAATATTTTTAAGTCTTTTTCTTAAGTTAACACTTGATGTCTACATATCTAACATAATTGTGTGTGTGTGTGTGTGTGTGTGTGTGTGTGTGTGTGTGTCTGCTTTTTATCTATTAAACAAATATAACATAACGCCATAACTTTCTTAATAGGAAATAAGCAACTGCATCTATTATCATTGATAGCTACTTAATATAAATATAGGAATATTCTATAGCAAAGAAGATGAAACTACATTACGTATACTTATTTATACAAGGCTTATTATTAGAAACTTTGGTTCCAGCCTTACTACATACTTGAAAGTAATAATGTGCGTCTAAAACATGATATGACTTGTATTTATATATGTACAAGCTGTCTCGTTAAAGTTAATTCCATTTTTACGAATCTCCTTTTCTAACGTTTACGCGACAATTTATCGATGGAGAAAGAATTGAAACAAATTTCAACGCGATGTTTTCTACGATGTTAGTCGTTGGTCCGTCAACGGACGTTGACGAGGTTAAGTAAACTTCTTACTAATAGTATATAAAATCGAGAGGACGTTTTCCCTTTTTTATGTCAGCATCGGGGTTTCTCGGTACTGAACCTCTTTGAGTGGCAACCAAGTTCGAACATCGAGCAAAGCTTCCCAGGGTCGCGTGAAAAATAATCCAATTAACCATAATTGTCGTAACGCGAAGCGAAACGTGCACTTCCGCGATTCTTGCCAAAGATAACAACGCCGAAACGTAAATGCCCTCCGCGTATTTGTCCCCCATTTTCATATGTCGCTACTGTGATTCTAATTTAAGACAAAACATATTATCTACTGTTTATATAAAATTACGTAAAATGCATATGACATGAGTAATTGTTGTTCAATTAATATTCTATACGCCATTTTGATTTAAAGGTATAATTAATTTAAGATTGTTTAATCTTGCTTCAATTGTATATTTTTGGTAAATGTTTGGCACATTTCAATTAATAACGTGAGAAAAAAACATTGCCTATAATGGATATGACACGAATAATTATCCTCGAATTGACATTATGCTCTTGATGACCATCTTGATCTAAATTTAAAATTAATATTTCTAAATTATTTAATTTTTTTAAATCATGAATTCTTTGGCAAATCTAAGTTAGTAATAATGAGAAATAGAAATTCTTAAATTAGTAGTAATTAAAAATGAACATTTAAATTAGGCGATAATGAGAAGCAACAATTTTTCGTTTAAGAATTTAATCATCAACGTGAATAATGGTTGTAATCAGGTGAAATGACGAAAAAACAACTGGTTGGAAAAGGTATCGCGATTGCGTGAAACGTTTTTCCGTCATTGTTTCTAACCCCTTTGAATAAAATCGTCAAGGAATGGATTAGTTGGCACAGTTCCACCATCGACTGGCTTCTCGGTACTCCGCACGATTGTTGCAAAGAACATTTTATTCCCCGAACCCATTCTGCGAAGAAATAATATACAACCCCTATTTTGACATTATTTTGTAAAATTACAAGCAGCTAATTTAATATCTTAACGTCATACAATTTATTCAAATAATTCTAGAAAATCAATGTTTGATTTAATGAAGATTTGAACTAATCATCTTGGCGACTGCAATCAAATATTTTCTTCACTACGCCAAGTTAATTCTGTTTTTTTTTCTTTTTTTATTTGATCTTATATTTTTACTCTTACTGATTTTTTATTGTATACTTTTAACCATTTTAATTAAACAAAAAAGTGGTCGTCGTTAAAACACGGTAGAATTCACTGCTACGAAACATTCGTGAAGATTAATCGATTCTTCGAATGTGCATTCGCGACCGTAAGTTACAGTCGAAAAGCAATATCGGTTAATTCGCAATCGAATTCGCAGGAAATTACATTCAACGAAGGTATATTCGCGAGAGGCCTTCGAAATGCAACAGATCAACCGAAACGATCGTTTGCAGCTAACCATTTTATCAAGGTTCAAACAATTTTCTCGGAATATTATTCCTATCTTTTTCTCTTTCTTTTTTTTTCAACAGAATAGTTCACGCGATTTTTCGATTCATTGAATCCTGTCGAAATATTTCTCACGTAGACACACCATTTCTAGCTATATACTCCTTACGAAAAAGAGAAAGCTCGAAAAAGAAACATGGCGGCGATTGAACGTTTTATACTTTGATGGTTATTTTTCTTTCTATCGTTGTAAAAAAAGGTACGCACTTTCTCGCGCGTTTCTTCCTTTGTTATTTGAACACGATGCGGTTGCAACATACAATCCGTCCAGTTACTTCGAACTCACGTACACAAACGAAACGTATAATAGAACCAGGCGCACGTACACAGCCTGCTACAAAACAGACGTGCACAAGAAAAGAGGAAGCTTTATTTCTTTTTACCGGCCAATTCGATTACTCAAGGCACGCTTCTCGCATGTACATACTTATAGTACGTGTAACCCCTTTTATGATCTTCGAAAAAGTCTCTCTATACTCTCTGCATTGCGTTTCGTCATATCGTGTAGCACTTTTCAACGTGAATTCCATGTAAATAGTTAGCGATTCAGTCATGCCCGTCTAAGCAACCAGTCGATAATATAAATTCTCCTCTTGAAAAATAACCAAACGGTAGCTCTCGTCTGTTCTTAGTGGAAAAGAGTAAAAATAACCCTATACGTGTCTTGGATGAAACGTGTCGTAGACCCTGTTTTGTTTTTGTAAGCGCAGTTACCACCGAGCCTTATCCATGCAAACGCACTGGCCATACACACTTAACCGCACGCACACTGAATTCGTTAGACCCGCACGTGCGCGTATTTAACGCACCGCGGACGAGCATCTTTTTCAGGCAACTAGTAAACACACATGCGTGTATATACTGACTTTTTTCCCCCGAGGAAGTTGCCTTTCATTTTTAGACGCCACCGTTTAAAACCATCCATACCTTTCGGCGTTTAGACACTTACCAGTGCATAGTCGATAAAGTAGGTAATGAACTTAAAATTTAATATGGCGGAAAATTATGAATATTTAAACATTTTGGTAGCGCTATAATGAGACACAATTATGGTTATGTCGCTAAAAATTGAGATAAGTCTGAAAATGCATACAGAAACTACAAGATATTTGGTGTATATATTTAAGCAATCAAAATTGTTCATTATATTGATGAACTTTAATATTCAGTGGAATCATCTTTAATACCTGTTACATATATGTTTAAAATGACTCTTCATATTGTATAATAATTTTTAACTACATATCTGATGTAATAAATGTTTTGTAACTTCTATATACATTTTCAAACTGGTCTCAAATTTGACCAACATAATGGTGACAGTCATGTCGTGTCACATTATAATGTTACTGAAATTTAAAACTGTTTTATATAACATACGAGTTCTCGCGAAGATCATTGCGAATTGTGAAATCAGTTCGATCAATTGTATCATCGAAATGTCACTAGACAGCGCGATCCGCTAATAAATACGTTGTTGGCAAGTAAACGTGTTTCCCATGACTCGTTGCACGCTATATACATAATACGCGATGAACCAGTCGTTTCGTGTAAACATATATGCTTACAAATATGAGTTAAAATTACAATTTATCTTCAAACACGTCGGAAACGATACACGATGAAAAAGGAACCTTCTCATGAAGTTCCTTTCATGAACTGAAGGGTGATCGTATACTACATATACTATACGTACGCTATACTGGATACAGCCCTGATGGGTCGGTTTCCACGGCAGTGAGGACGGTTACAGCGATTTAAAACGTGTCTATGAAAGCCGCGCAACATCCAGCGAGCATAGCACAAAGAGAGAGAGAGAGAGAGAGTAACATTCCAGCGCGCAAAGAGAGGGATCCGTAGTAAATTTAGCGCACTGATCTCATTCTATGGTGAATCCGTGGACGAAAATAGCGGAGCGGTGAATGTGTTATTAAGGTGCGTTTAGGTCGGACCGACATGTGCGCGTAATCGGTGGCCGACAGTCACGCACCGCGCAGCTTGAATTCGATTCAATAAGACGTTGAACGCGTGCCGTCTCACTTATCGGTCATGCGTGTAAATTGAACCGCATCTTTGTTCGACAATACATGTATCATATAAATATGTATATTTATCATACATATAAGTTAACTTTAATTGGAAAAGAGAAAAGTATATAAAAGTATATGTTTAAGAAGAAAGTACGAATTTCATATTGAATGGTCGTCAATATATAAGGTGTTATAAAAAGATAGAACCAGACTTTGTGAATTGACAGTAGTCATTGAGAGAAGTAAAAAGAAAGGTGTCTAATCAATGTAAATGCTAGTTATCATGTCAAGTTTTGTTTAGATCTTTAATGTAAATTTATCAGCAATGAATCGATTACAGTCTTTAAGTAACGCCATAAAAAGAAATCTAGAGGTTACAAGTCAGATGGTTGAGGACTTAACCTTTATCTATTTCGTATCGAAAGTTTGATTCAAATATTGCCTTACATTAACTGAAAAATATGAGAGATACAAAACTCGATATAATATTAGAAGAATCAACATAATTACCATTAATTAAATATCTTCTGCTGTTCTCTCGGTAATTATCGTACCATCAATTCATTTGTTGATAACTGTATAAGGTATCCATAGCAAGAATGTTTCGTTTTCAAGTGTACACTGGTCAGATATCGCCCCGCAAATTGTGGCTTTCGCAGCTTGGTGCGTGACAAAGCTTATTAAAGAGTGTAATGGCAACTTAATCTTTTCGTGAACTTTAGCTATAATTAACGTTTACTTCTCGATTTCTCTCCGCTTGTAACGTGGATTTTTATGAACTTGAAGTAATTATCGTTCTCTCTATCGTATAGTGACTACAAGAAATATTGCTACATATCAGATTCTACATTTCGTTTTCATAGTATTTTTTCGTAGTCATATGAAAGTATATATTATTAACTGATATAAAATTTAATATATTTCAATCTAATTATTTAGTATGCGAATGCTATAATAAATATATTGTATTATGACGTGTCAATGTTTTTTGTAACCGCTATATGTTATACTACTCTGAAAAAAAGATTATTTATATTGTTGAAGGTAACGATGTTTTAACGAATTAACGAAAACGTATGTGAGATTTTTCCTTTTATTCGAACCGCTTGTAATCGCATTGGCCTATAAAAAGGGGTTAATAGCCGGTACCTAAACGCACCTTTACGATGGAAACGTATAATACAGGAACCGTGCGTACGCGCATCCGTTCGTTCACTCCTGGAATGAGTTTCGAGCCGAGACGAGTAGCGGACTGGCGCGCAGGTGGCGCTGCGGGCGCGACGCCAATCGAAATTTCGGGAGGGCGATGACTGGGCTTCGCCCCCAGAAATTCTGATCTCGTTTTTCTGTCACTGACCTTCCGCGAGCCGCTCGTTCACACACAATCATTGTTGCGCGTAATTTCTCTGTCAATTAACCAATCACCTGAACTTCGTTATCAATTTGTTACCCTCTTTTATAGTGTATGGTAATTTTTGCCAAGAATAAAAAGATTCTAGTTCCTAAGGCGTGGCGATCGTTATTTTAAAACTATGCATATTGTACAATCATTGTTAAGTCAGTCGTCTGATATTTTTCACATTTCATTATTACAAAAAGCTTAATATATGTTCTTTGTGCATGAGAAAAACATGTCACGCACACAATGAGATAACATCTTGATTGATTATCAATTAAAAGGATAGTACCCTTTAAGGAGTTGTAAACCAGGAATAATATATATTCTTATAATTTTGATTTACACCACTAAGATTTTCAACCCATAACATATATGCATCGTCAGAAGCTCGATTAAAACGATGAATTAGAATTTAACATGGGTTAGGTTATGAAGCAGACTAATCTACTATAAATATTTGTTTGTACAATTTCTTTAAAAATACTTCATTATACTAAATAGAGGGCGTTGTATGGTTTTCTTCTATACGATAACATTTCGAACATGTCAATAGTTTGCAAAGCTATATTCGTGGTGTATATATTCGGCTTAAAGCCGCAGATACATACGAGCGAAGAAACAAGTAACGTGCTTGAGCTATTGACGATTCCGAGTCTCGGGGACCACCGAACCATGTGACATCTTTAGAATGCTAAGCATTGCTCACAATGGTAGAAATTCAAAGGAATCCAAAAGTGTAGGCATTCAGAAATCGGCTGTTGTGTCGCTTTGCTCGATTTTATGAATTCCCTTAGGCACGCGTTACTTTCCATCGGCGTGGGCATAAATACCACTGCCGTTGGTGGCGGTCACGCGCGTCACAATCATTATGCCACAATAATTATTAATGTCTGCATTACGTCACGCTTATATACGCGATACGCGCCTTCAGGGAAATCCTACGCGCGTTAACGTCATTAATGTCGTGCGTGTCTTCGAAGCGTTTCACATTAAAACAGGTCATTCTTTTTTCTGAAAATCGTTTTATCAAGAATTTTATATGTATCGTACACTGACGTATCACAAAATTTCACAACTCGAAATGTGAACGTAAGTTCATTTATTAACACATTCATTGAATTCCTACATACGAACAAATAATTTTCATACATACATACTTCTATGTTCTACGATTTAATGTATGTTTTTGATACGAAGTATTATGAAAATTTCTACTACAATTTCGTGATATTTATTTTACCCTTATTGAAACTGGTATCGTACACATAACCTAAAAATATATACTAACTTGAAATATATAACTTAAAATTTTTACGTGGTAAACGCGTCAACATATTTTATCAAGTCGAATCAACAAAAAATTAGGAAGCATTGTTTTCATGGAGACGACTGAATCGATTTACGCTGATCGAAAACGGCCCTCATCTGCAACGAAGAGCATCGGAATCGGATATCTACCAGGTTTCTCTATTTCCTCAGGTTACGAGGGGCTCGCGTAAAGGCCTGCCAGTTGTGCGACAATCTCAAGCGATATATGTTAAGTTAGGTCTCAATGTCTATATTTCTAATAATGATTTTACGTGTGCATTTAATGAATGAATAATTCGAATATCGTCATAAGATAGAGAATATGGTACCACCACAAGGAGTGATGGGAAGAAAATTGTCAAGGATGATGAATAATAGCCTAAAAGCGCGACTCTCGAGATTGGAATAATCGTGATCGAGAATAAGCAAACCAGATGGGTTTCTCTGACGCATCCGCGAGGACGCTCAGCTAGAAATAGAGAATGATTATGCCCGGAGTAATCTCAATAGTGACAAACATTTTCTCTGTCCATGGTTAAAATTAAGACAAATTCTGGTCTTCAATATTGTCGTATCGAATAATATGGTAATCTACTGGGATACATAAAGATCGAACAGCAAGGCACGTATTAATTAAACGCAACAGAAGCGCTTTAATCGGCTTGAGTGCACTTAATTATAGATACGTCTCGTTTACAAGAAGCTACCAATCGACAATCGATCAAATTGAAGTCTGACAAATCAATTTAGAAAAATGTCAGATATATTCTCCAATTTTTATCGTCGATAATTCTTAATTATAAAGACTCTCGTTCAGTTAATAATCCGTCGGTAATGTAAAATAATGAGTAAAGATTCTTGGATGAACGTAAAGTTTCAGTATACACTTGCACCTTCGAATGATGCCGTTTCGTGCTTCAAAAGTTCATAGGTCCCGCAAGTACACATGGGCCCCTTCTCCTCTTCTCGTGTTATCACAGCAAAAACACGGGCATGGCAACAAGGAGAGTGGCGCGTCTCCTAACCAGCTGGTGGAACGCGTGACGTCACGCGTCTACCTACACCGAAGCTCTACGGCTGTCCTCACCCTCTATCAATACACACTCGATTCTCTCCCCACTACCGATATCGCATCTCTCCCACCAACCAGAGTCTGTCAGACTAACACACAGTCGACGTATACGTGCATATTGTCGTATGTGGCACGAGGCACGTGTCAGGGCCGTAGCTCCCGTTGGTGCACCTCCCATGAGAGACTCGTTGAATCGTCCTGCTATACTATACTTATTGATAATCGTGATATGGAAGAATAGTCAAACCTATTTGTGATTATATTTATGTTAACGTAAATTGATTGATTGTCATACATTCAGTCGTGCTTATTTATGAATTTGCACTTGACATGAATCAGATGAATAGTATTTTATACTAAGATGACATTTTCAGCAAGATTTGGCAAGTAAAACTATTATTGTTGTAAGTCGAATGGGAATGTATTTAATATCAGTCGATCTGATTTAATCATTTAATAGTTATCTTCTTCAATTGGAATTACATATCGATCTTGATCAATACGATGGTAATGTATACACATTATAGAATTCATTCTTTATTTAAGCGTATCATTTTCACTGTATAAAATGACACGATCGATAAAATCGATTGTCATCGAAAAAGAAGACATAAACAAGAATCGTATAGGAAGCACGCATTTGCTGACACGATCCTGAATCGTAGTGGATACACAAGGAGGCTTGTGTGATAGCCGAGTATCGGCGACACAAGCCGATTCGACCCCACCACTTTACCGACCGATCTCTGGCTCGAGTCTAGAAAAGTGGTAGGGCGGCGATGGTGGGGATAACATCTGCTCTTAGCGTGATTGCCGTGTATTGATGTGGCTTTATGGCGCGCGGCAGGCTGCGGGCAACAAAGTAAGCTTACGGTCGTTAATGTTCCCTACTACGTGAAATTCGAGGCCGTCTGAATATTGCGCCGCGTACAACTCGACGTGCTTCACCGCGTTCCAAGCGAGATTCGCAAAGTTACGGCACAGGCCGGCTTCAACGAGCAAGAAATGCGAAGACCGTTCGGAGGATCGGTTTGATTGTTTGATCGGACCTAAAGATGTAGGTTGAAGGGTTAGCGTATTTGCGTAGCATCAATATATATGTAGTATACACAGTATACATAGACAGGTAGATAGGGTCAAGATTAGTATAGGGACGAATCGCTCGCAGAAACGACGTTCCGCGTGATGTCGCAATAAGCGCGTGTAATAGCCATCATAATACTCTTTTGTATATTACATAATAGTTTCAGAAAACTGTTGTTATACAAATAACATTCCACGCAGTACTCTATGTTACGTAGCCAACCAGCGTTAATAGAAAAACTGTTGTGCAATTATTTTTCCTCTCGATATAAATGAAGCATTTTCTGTTACGCGAGGTTTTATTCATATGTAACATAACAATACATAAACGGCGATAATTCTGTCGTCATTTTAAACAAAAGTAGATAATGATGATATAAAAATTAACCTTTTTGAGATCAGATGTCGCTACAATGGTGGTAAAATTTGTCTTCAAATTATAAATATTTATTGCTTTAACTAATTGATAATGCCAACAAAAAAATATGCCGACCGCAAAGAGTTAAATTTAAAACAATGACGCAAACTTCCATAGCGATCGGTCTGTCATTGATAATGCGATATCTATGTATGACTTGTTGAAGTAATAACGAAAGGGAGGTGATCGATTAGAGGGAGCTCCAGACAGCGTATTTTGCCTGTCGATTTGTCCTCGCTCTCGTATTCGTCGAATCTAGGGTGTGTTGTGTGAAATCAGTGATTCGGAGAAAGTGAAGGGTGACATTCTTTTCGTGCATTCCTCGCTTCCGTGTTACCGAATCGTTTCCAGATGTTTGCGTGTCCGTGCACGTCGGATAGAAAATTCGCCAAAATTTCACGTCGGAGCTTTTTTCCATCCGTTGAATTTTTCAACCTGTTGCGTCGTGTTTTTTTTTCTCGTTTTGTTTTTTTAAATACTATTGGGATAATATGGCGGAACGTGTTCTTGTAATATCGAAAGTGAATGCGGTTTTTGTTGTGGTTGTTCCGACGAAACTGTGCACGAAAAAAATACGTAAAAAATAGAAAAACAGCATAAATATGAAAACAATTTACTTGCAAACGAATTATCGAGATCTTTATATCGCTTTATTTCACTCGTGCGAACGATTAAAAAAGCGTGTGCATATTTCTCTACCACCAAAAAAAAAAAAAAAGAAAAAAGAAGGGAAATATAGAAATATTTATTTCAAGCGACATTCGTGGAACGATACACAACGAAGACTTTGAAGAAACCAAGGTCGTT
The DNA here is from genome assembly GCA_014737395.1 of Bombus waltoni. Classification (NCBI taxonomy): domain Eukaryota; kingdom Metazoa; phylum Arthropoda; class Insecta; order Hymenoptera; family Apidae; genus Bombus; species Bombus waltoni. Next base: position 7,136,422 of record JACXII010000008.1, read on the forward strand.
TAATAGCCGCTCATGGCTCTTAAACTTAACAAACACGTCACTGGGTCGATTTGATTTTACGTAAGACCGGCTTACTCTATCTCATATATTCTACAATATGTAATAATTGTAATAATACGTTTCAAGTCCTCCGTATTTTATTTTCTGCATCCGTTGCTTTAATTTAGTTTCGTAATCATCGAAAAGCATCAATATGCGCATTTTTTGAATTTGTGTCATCGCCGAGTCCTTGGTATGTATATCTAGTTCACGAGAAAGTGGGTCCTCCTCTAGCAAACTAGCAACCTAATTGGTCGCTGTTAGACTTTCTTTTACGAATTATAGGAATTACATGAATGTATACTAGTCTACTTAAATAATCCTTTATAACAAATCGATCCAATCGCATTAAATATGAAATCGCGTTCTATACTTCCGTTTATCTTTATGAACTCCCCATAAATATGAAAATCGTCGTTGCGTTATCGATGTATTAAAACTTCTCCGATTCAATTATAAATACATGTTCGAATAAATCCGAAACGATCGAATCTAATCGATCATGGTTGAGTAGCATAAAATCCTAAACGAATAAATAGACTATTTTGAGGTTATCTTAAGTGACATTACTTTTTTTCAGAAATCTCGATTTTGTGTTAGGTTTCTCGCTGATAGGATGTCGTTCTAGTCAGGACATTATTACAATAGGTCGCGACACTTTCGTTTATGGTTACTAACAGGGACGGTGCCATTCTAAATACGAGCAGTTTTTCTTTCTTCGATGTCTTCGCTCATTGTGGCTACGAGAGAAAGTCGTCCGAATGGTCACGGCCTATTTAACGATTGGCTGGTGCAATTTCAGAGCCAACTTTTTGTATAATTTAAAACCGTGGAACTTTCGAAGAAATTTGTTGAATTGTGAAAAATCGATCTTTAAAATACATAACCTTACCCGATGGTATTTTTACACGAATTTGTTATGCCACAAAAATTACATTTTGCATGATTTTGTCGTGTAGAGATGTTTCTTGCTAAAAAAAAGCAAAAAGAAAAAAAAAAGAAAACGGGAAAACAATACATGCAGGAAAAGAGTGCAGGGAAATGGTTGAAAAAGTTCTAACGGGCTTTAGGAAACGGTACCGCGTCCTTCATGAAAACGAGCCTTCCACGAGTCGTGGCTCTATCAGCTTGAATCTTAAAGAATCTTTGTTTCTCGAGCAACGTTATCTCGAGAACATATCTTTGTTCACAAAGAGTATCGTGACATCCACTTCCTTAGTGTTCAACTCCTCTAGGAATTGCTAACTACGTTTACATAAAACTAAAATAATCTTTATTTTCCTCAAACACTATTTAGATCCAATTGGATAATATTTCAACCTACTCGAATAATTAACACGTTGTCTGCCATGCAAATTTCATATATTTTTTCATATTTGTCATATTTGTTTGTAATGAATTGAATTACACTGCATCGTAACATTTAATTTTTTCAAAATATTATAAAATATAAAATATTCTGTTAGATTTGTGCACTTTTTCTGACAGTATTATTTAACTCATTTTATAGTCCATATAATTCATTTTATTTTGCTCATTCTAAGAAAATTTAGTAAAACGTAGACCACCGATGATCACTGTTACAGTCATATTAAATTTCATCATTCAACATTTTTATGATGCATTATTAGGTCATGAGAATGTCGAATGTAAAATCTACGGCTCCCGAGTGGTGGTTATCTTTCTTTTTCCTTGGTGTTATCAAAGATACGCGCACGTGGCGAGATAAAGCACAAGGTCTGATTTAAAAGAAGCGCATTAATTCGGATGAAATCCAAAGAAGCGTTGACGGGTGACGTGCACGACGGTATGGATGTCTCGAAAAAAGAAACTCGCTTGTTTCATTATTCGAGCTGAGTAAAAGTACTCGCGTTGGCGCAATTAACGAGCTCCGCCAGGAATCTTTTACTCGTGGTTCGCGCGCATACGCGTTTATGCATACACGCGCACCGCTACCTGTTCACTATCGTACAGGGTATCTCCAGTTAAGTGCTTGCCGATGTGTTCGAACAAAAACAAAACGGCTAGTATTCCGGAACAACGTTGCTAATAACCCTCTGCCAGTAAATGTGTAAAATTACATCGAACGAACGACCGTTTAACACGCCTGAAATTCAACGTCCGTAATTTCATAACTTTAAGCCGCGTCTCCACTGAAGCAACAACGATAAAACTTCTTTGTTGTTGTTCCATGTTTCTTGAAAAAGTCGCCGCTTGTATCGAATGTTTTCCAAATTTCTTGGTATTTCTATTGACAAAAACAAATATGGCCGCTTGTTGTCGGTTTCCATCTGGAGCGGTAAAGATCAACGAAAATAGAAAACATGTAACAATAGTAGCAAAGTTCCTTCAATACATACTTGCTGCTAGCGACAAATAGCTTTGAAGCCGAAAGAAAACCTAAATGTTCCTTAGATTATGTTGTTCCAATGTGGACAAAGTATTTCTATAACTTGCTCTTTGTTGGTTATGTAGCAGCGAGAGACGACAAAATGTTCTTCGTTGTTACTTCAGTGAGGACAGAGTTTTAAGTACACGGATATTAGAGCATAAGAAAAGGTAAATGTTAAATGAATTTGTTCGTGGAATCATCGATTTGTTTGTCTTTTGTAAATATGATTCCGTACGATTCCTTTGCGCAAAAAGAGAAAGTGATAGCATCTTCCTCGTCACTAAATGTGCACGCTCTCGACTGCAAGACAAACGATGCGTTATATGTAGATGTGTGTAAACTGTGTTCGTTGGTGCGCGCATGCGCGAGTCGCGCGTAGTACACACGGCCAATCGTGACGTCACGCGACGCCCGATAAACACTTTTGTTGTCGTCGGTCTGTCGTCGTACGTATGCCGCGATTACGCGTGACGCACAGTTCAGTCCCGGACACCGACCGAGTATGATGTGAACTGCGGATTTTGTTCGATTGATTTCGCAATTTTACATCACGTAGATTTTTACTCAAAACAAATTTTCTTAGTGATAATCGTAACTTATTGTTTAAACTCACCAAATGTTTTAAGAACGTATTGTTACCAATCACGTCGTTAATCTATTGGATTTCTTTCCATTTTCTCTAGCTATGTCATTTGAAGGAATGTGGAAAGTGTAGTGAGTGCACGGCCGACGTTACAGTTTTGCATAGCTTGAAAGTGAGTTTCATCATCGTCGGCTCATAAAATTGTTAAATGGTGTATCGCTTTCTTTTTTTATCATTCTATAGTAGTCGTTTATTATTACTAAACGAGTTAAATGTGACGATATGGTGATTCAACAAAATCTGTTGAATCAAATTCTGTTAGGTCGAATTACTGGTTACATACATACTTTCTTATAAATCTTGTTATAGATATTTGCAACGAATATAATATTTCTAGTTATATGGAAATAAAGTGAAACTTTGTGCGTCGAAGTGTTAAAAGCAAAGCGTAATCTGTAATGAAGTTCTATTTCGATTATAAAACATATTCTCTGTCGATAAAACAGAATGACCAAAATTTTTAGATTATTTATTAAAAATGGTTATCGACTAATTATTATCTCTGAAATTTATCAAACATTGCATCACGTTATCTCGGAGGAAGTGGAAAAGTACCGAGGACGATATTTCGTAATTTTTTGTCTCGAGAGAGAGAGAACAGAGACGCGAGCTACGGCGATCCATTGTGAGAAAAATAAAGTGAGCGGTGATAATCTGAACAATACGCGCAAACGAGCCAGAGCGAGTGATAAGTATCACGGGTGAAGTGACAGAAAGTATCACTGATATATCTCTGATTAGCGGGCACAAGAGTATAAATCAAAATTATTAATATAATAATTATTATATTTATTATTAGTATAAATTAGTATAATAATTATTCGTTATAATATTTAAAGTGCAATATAAAATTATGTATTAGATTTTTTATATATTATCAAAATTTCAAGTGAAAGAGCGATAAAGAAATGAAATTTACTTGTACTACTAAACAAGCAAAAGATAGCAATGTAGAAAATATTAGTGTACTTATTCGATTGACAAAAATTTCACTTATACTCTTTTGCCTTCCTACGAGAGATATACATCACCGCGCATATGTGTATTTGGATACTTAATACAATCCAATTAAAACATTGTTTTTTTTTGTTATATTTTCTACGTTATGATAGAAGAATGTTTTTTTACCATTGCATTCTTACGACAAGTGGGATCAAATGTCCTGCTAAATTGAAACCGAAAGAAGGTATATACCTGCATCAATCAAATTCCATATTTATCTTTCATAGATAGCTGACACTATAACAAATCTATATAAACTTTTAGGATATGGTTGGAAACATATTCCAATCATTCATAGATTTCAACATTGAGTAGGCATATGTACTTAAAGTACTTAATTTAGGTGTTCCCGTAGAAGTCATTTTCATCCACATTCAATTATTGCTTATCTATTTATATAAATTAATATCAACTATTGTGTTTATCGATACATATCTACTAACGCTGTACATGGTGATATGCTTGAGATAAGATGAGAAGCAAAAATTAAATTAAATAGTTTTATTTAAAATATATTTTATATATTTGCAATGATTTGTAAGTATTCAAATACTTATGTACGGTAGTGTACATACTTAGGTTCAGCGTCCGCATTTATTTATAAGCATGCAAAAGTGCCTCGGTGATTTCTTTTTAGCTGCGCATTCCTTTCAAGGCCCCTGCAGGGAACAGTCGCGAACAGCAATGGTGTCTGACCCGGCCGTCCCCGTGCACCGACCGCTTTCTACTTTGAACGGTTCAATATGGAGCTCCTCGATGCCCCTTTCCTTATTCACGCTTCATACAGTGGCTCACGAAAGTATTTCAACACTTATAGAAACTTTTTAGAATGACGCGTTTAAATGGATCTAATTCCGACCGAGGTCAAAGCTTCGTTTAATTGCCAAACGCTATGTTTCTGTGATGTAAGATTAGATGTAACGGCATCGAAGTGACGTAGTTTTTAAAATGATTCTTGTATGAATTGATGGTATCTAGTGAAATTGAGACCTAGAAATTATTGTGCGATCATTATGATCGATCTAGGCTTCTCCCGGTCGAAATCCATGATAATTAAAATCCAAACGATATAGGTTAGAATTATAGATAGAATGCGGATTTTTATGCACTTATAGGAATGCATTCATAAAGATTGCGCAGGATGAACATAATATGAAAAAATATATAAAACATCCAATATACAATGCTCTTCATAATATTTGATAGATAAAACAATTTTCTGTCGAACTTCTATTCTTTTAATTATATTCCCAGAAATATGAACTTGCATAAAAATTTGTAGTCTAATTATAGATATTTACATTTTTCCTTTTATTTCGTTAATCTTTTTACGTTCCTCCGGCCATTTCTGATTTTTAACCTAATTAAATTTTTTTTAAATATCTTCATTTTAGATTAGATCTTATTGGTATGCATGATCTTCCGTTTCAATGTTATATTAAATCTTCGTAGAACTATATAGATTCTTTTTTTATTGCTATATTGAGAGTAAGATTCAAATATAAAAATTTGGCGGTTTTAATCTTCGTCTAAATCGGATTCATATCATATTTTAACAGATTCAATATTAATTTAATTTAATAATCCGCACATGATCAATGAACTTCCTTTTTCCACTTGAATTTGCTCGCTCGCATAAATAATGTCGATTGTATTGACAGTTATGTTGTTTCAAATAACTGTACCGGATAAAAATGACGAAGGAGCAGAGAGAGAAGGTACAATGTACGAGTAAACGGGGGAACGTTATGTATATATGTATGTATGTATGTATGTATGTATGTATGTATGTATGTATGCATGCACGTATACGTGCAAGTAAACTTACTAGTGGGAGAAGGGAGAGGACGACGCGCACGAGTCAGCGACTCCATAGCAGACTTTACAGGTTAGGTAACGTGTATCCATGGTGGTTTTTTTCCCTGCGGAGAAAGTTAGCTTAGGTGCATTTCGAGCGTAAAATCGTCTCTCCGTGTAACATCAGTCTTCTTTATTTTTCGTCCCGACTTAATTAAATAACCTTCGCGTAACCGTACTAGACACTATTAACACTTCTCAAGGAGTCTATTTCTAAGGATGACGAAATTTCAAAATCAGTACTCAATTTTTTGAGACACTATAATCAATCAATCACATCATGATAAGAGTTTCCATTAATTAGCGTTTCATAACGAGATAAAGTTATTTAACAAGTGTTACACAGTGTGAAATATGTATTTTTTCAACTTGTTTAATGTACATGATCGCCATCTTGTTGGCTCGTAAAGGTATTGGAGGTGCCATCTGTCGGCTAATTGAACAATTTATTTTCGGAATTATTTCCGTTTACGTGTGACTCAGACGGTCATTCGCGGAAATCATTGAAATAGAGATTCACCTTCCTACTAAATGTTGATTATTAGGTTGGGAAACGCGAATGTGACTCACTTTGTAAGAAGAATGTGTAACTGTCAATTAATCACGCGAATATATCGATGGAGGTTAACTGTGCCTTTTGTAGACCACAGATTTAGTTACCTGCTTTCTACGCAGTTTCTTTGATCCATTACTGTAATGAACGATTTAATTCTATATAATGCCTATAGTCAACTTTGTATAACTTGACCTACACGTCTGCCATACGGAACTGTACAATTATTAGAGAAAGAAAACTAAAGTCAAAGTCATTTTGCAAAATTTAAGAGCTCTGCCATGCGTATAGCATGCAACGAAAGTTTCAATCAACTTTGAAGTTACTTCCTCTTTCGAAAGGAAAGCGCGGTACGTTTAAAAAGTCGACTATTCAAATATTGCAAATGCCTGTTGCAAATAAAAATTTTTCAGGATCTTGTTGAAATGTTAGAAGCTTTTTTAAGATATTTTTTCTGTGAAACTTATTGCAGTAGAGAATCCCGTTGCTCCGATGCATATAAAAAGTATACGCTCTATAAATAGTATATTACGCATCTCTTAATCGTTCACGCATGCTCGGTGCTTAAAGGATCATTGACACCGTATCAATTCGTATATACAATTTTCACTTAAATTTAAATAATTTTATCCAACTTTTTATCAACAAAGAATACTCAAATCTAGGATAACCATTTCTAGTAACTTTTTGTTAAAAGAGTGCGTTTTGCTGGTTTATTAGGCAGTAAAAGGAACGTGTATAAATGCAACTGTGTATCATCAGTTGGTCGGGCAGATCCGCACGTTACGAAGCGAGTAATTTGTTCTCGTTTTGCCAAACGAGTTACGAAAAGTGCAACATCGATCACGAACGCTTATTTGCTCAAGTTGCAGCTACCTATTACGTCCTATTTTCGTGGCAATCGTGAAACCGGAGCGAAGTGTGTTAGAACGTCATCGATGAAAAATTTGCAAGTGAATTGTTCGTAACGAACAATGTTGACCATCGATATCGCTAACCAATTGCTATCTCTGTTTCTTTCTGTCGATGGTACTCTAATTTCATGCGATAGAGTTACAAGGATATCATTCTTGCTAATTAGTCAAACCATATAAAACACTGTTTATAATTTGTATGAACAACTAAATTCTCAGAAAGTATATCGTGTTATATGCTTGATACAGAAATAAAATTGATTTTTAACTTTTTAATATTATTATTGTTTATAGTTATACTAAACTCACCGTATATTATGGAATCGATCACGAGACACATTAATGAAATTTCTTCTCGTGTTTCCCTCATTATGGCTCGATGGAAGTACATATTCAGTGCATGCAGGTCGTTGTATAGCGGTAAAAAATGGAAAAATTTGGTCGATTATTGGTATAGAGTGCGCACTACGTAAGCACGTAAATACTTACGTACCGCTAGACTGCCCTCTATGTGTCGTCTTTTTTTACCGCCTCTCGGTAATACCGTTATGCCTACATTTTTTCTCTCGTCTGCTATATGTTCAGATCTCTAGATTTAAAGACAATGGACTGATAACAATACAATATATAAACTTCTTACTATTTTAGTTTCCCATTTGCATGCCTATTTCTTCGAAATCAAATATGTTGCATTTTATCAGTAGATTTTTTATTAACTTTGTCGTTCTCCTTGTCTCCTCGTTTGTATGTTTCCTAATATCTTCTTTTTATCGAACTACTTTATTCGCAGAAAACAATGGAATACAAAAATGATAATAAAATTAGAAATACATATTTGGATCGTATGGACCTGTGAAGCAGGGCTATGTAGACATAAAGTATGAGCTGTAGTTTCGAAAATGAGTAATTTTTTGTGCCTTATTTTTCAGACGCTAAGATGAGATTGGAGGAAGACCTTGTGATTCGTAGGAGCAGACCAACGATGATTTCCGCCAAGTACCGTGCGAGGGAGGAACGTCGTCGCTTGCTTAAAATTTCAGCCGGTAAGCTAAGGAGGATCGAGGACCCAGAGGCTAGCCTGTGCAGATCGGTTCTCATAAACAACGCCGTCAGGCGACTGCAACGTGAAAACCGAGACGAAAAGACGAGGAATTACGGGCTTCCGGTGGTCACGTATCTAAACGATTCCACCAAAGAGAATAACGTCTCCAGCAACCTTATCGTTGGAGTAACGGACGACGAAACGTCCTCCAGGAAGAGGTAAGAAAAACTATTTAATCAAAGCTTTCAAATATAAGGATCCTTGCTGATATCGCATATAGAACTATAACAGAGCAATATGCATAAGACTCCACTCCTTAAAATCAACATTTTTGGATTCTACCTGACAAAAGCTATCATATGTTGCAAAAAAGTCACAATATAGTCACAATATACTACAATATAGACGTACTCGTCCCAAAACGAAGCTTTGGCTGAACATTAAATTATAATTAATTATAGATATATTTTTGGTATTTTGTACATAACCTATGTGAACGGTTGCGTTTTTTTTTTTTTTTTGGAGTGACATCGAAAGAGGTCAGAGGATGCTCAGAATAACTAATTCGTAGTTGAACGTTCCCGTTCTACAGGAGCAAGAGTGGCAGATCATGCTCGCCGTTGTCAGACATTTGTTTTACATAATATAGATTGCGCAAGTAACGACAGCTCGCGTGTCGGTTGCGCAATACTTTCGGGCACGTTGTCTACTCTCGCCGCCGTCTCTTTATAATTTCCGAAACAAGCTATATCATTTTCGTTTTTTCAGATTAAGCGATGACACGCGGAACGATGGAATCAGCCCCAAGCGACAGAGGCACGATGATCTCGACCTTCAAGACGATGTGTTCAGCGACTTTTACATTCTGCCTCCGACTCCGCGATTACTGTCTCATATAGACGAAGTCCAGGAACCCGAAACTCCGCATCATCACCATCTGGTGTACCCTGAGGACCGCTTGGGCTCCGTAGATGTTCGGTCGGCAACAACGATCATCAGCACCAGCACCGCGAACACAACCACCACCAGCAGCACCAGCACGTCCACCAGTAGTTGCTGTAACTCAATCATGTTCCCTACCGAACTAGATGACACTAATAGTCAACTGACCAGTGTCGCTAGATCTACCGACGTAGGCAGCATAATGGAGGCTTCGGACGTGGTCGACCCTGACAGGATCTGTGATTTTGCAAGGTTCGCAGACTCCGCCAAGAGTTTAGAAGAACGTTTAGTCGAGTTACAGTCGCTGGACGAACATTTTGACCTGGCGAAATTCGAGAGGAACAACAATCAGAGTTGTGGTAGAGCGTTCCACGATATACAGACCTTCCACAGTTTAGTACCCGGACTGGAAACCTAGAAGGGAGCCTCGTGCCTCGAGCACCCTCCTCTCGTCGTGTCTGGCTCGACAGAAAAAGATGACCACGACCACGATGGCGACGATGATGCGGGTAGACTGCTTCGCGGCACACACGAGGAACCACGGCGAGGATGAACCTGAGATCTGGGGGGTGAACATTCTGTCTGGAAAATGCCGCCTTCTACGGCGCTTCGACTTGATTGCAGCAGCATCGTCGACCCGGCTGGACGACCTATCAGAGGGTCTCTGTTTAATATTTGGGAAAGCACGAAGGATGAGCTTTTGGTACCGAGTAATACCAATAACAGAAAGATATATGTTATATATATAGGCTTCCGTAAGGCTTACTTTCATCGTCCTTGAGTTTTGTTTCTCTTTGGTCGTCCAGCAGCCGTCAACGATTCAAGGCTACCTGGGGGTTAAGTAAAGTACTTTTCCTGGATGAAATGCGTTTTCAGCAGTTCTGGATTCGATGAAAGCTTCACTTTGATTGAGTGCTGTCGAGATGTGTACGTCACCAATAGTTGGCAAAAACGTTGTTAGTTGTACGTGCATCGGTACCAAAATATTCTGAAACACGCATTACGTATATAATTTGTATATATTCGAGTACGTTTCTAGGAGCACGTTAACAATTATATTATAGGCGAATTTGTAGCGGAGATATTTCCGAAGAAAGTGAATAAGCGCCGACACACAAGCGAAAAAATGCCGAAAATGAGACGCACGCGTCTGTTGTGTATAAATGCCTTTAGAGTAGCTGTAAATCGATGTAAACGTGAAGCGCGTCCGATATCGAATGAATTTCACTATCGCGCGATTATGCCACAATGGGCCTTCGACTTTTGTTAACAATATTTTATCGTTCCTTTCTCTTTCCTTAATTTTCTTTTTCGTGGTTTCCTTCGTGATTCTACAGATATGAAAAATTAATTTTAGAACTTCGGATAAATTACTATTATTAAATGTGTGATTTTTTTTTTGTAAATCACGAATGATAATGTAACGTCGCATGGTAAAAAGTCGTTGGTTGTAAAAGTTATATTTGTTTGCTAAACTATTTTGTTCCTTCTTTGCGTTTTTTCTTCTTTTTCTGCGATATTCTTGTTCGGAGTGATAATCTTTGAACGTTTGTGTTTCTCGCGTGGCATTCTCTTTTGTTAACACTTTTTCTTCTTCCTATTCCTAATGATGAAACTAATTAGTTAGTATCAATCTGTATAACGAGGAATTTTGTTACGTCGAAATACGCAACCGAACGATTTATATACACGCTGTATGCATACTGTTTATTATCATTGTTTTTAAAAGAAGTATGTAATAAGTTCGAATTTGTAAGACGTACGTTAGCATGGATTTTGCGGACACTGTGCAGTGCAATAGTTTGTCCCTTCTTTCTTCTCACAGAAGAATACCGGAGTATGTCGCAAATCGTTTTCGAACATCGAATATATTATTATTAACACAGATAGGTGAATGCTCGGGATCGATTTGCCACACTTGGCCATCTCTGCGTTGATTAATTCGTGACAGCGCCGTCATGATTCTTCTAGAAACTCATAATCAGTGCAGTCTATAGGTGAATTCCTTGACTATGCCATTTTTAAGCTAATTTGGAATTATACCGTTTTAATCTGTTTCTGCCCCCATTCACAAAAGTGCTAAAAGGGAATTGGACGATCAATGTCACGCGTGCAATCATTTTGTCTACGTTTTATTTAAACTGACCATTTTTATACGTTTTGCACATATTATAAATTTAACGAATCATTCACAGGAATACCCGCTGATCTTTTTGTACAGGATAAGAACAGATGCATTTGAATCCTCTGACCGTCGTCGCGGCGTTGCGTTATGAGTACGTGCCGTAACCTGAGGGTAACCGCGAAACTACATATTACGTAATCGATGATTGAATCATTGTACATATAAACATTTCTGCCGTTCTGTAAACCCGGTAAAAGGAAATAGAAACAATGACGAAAGCGTGAAAAGCGATGCAAAGAGAAATCCAATCTTCCTTTCGAACGTCTAAACCGCCTATCGAGGGAAATTTCTCCACGTGAATCGTATTATCGCGTCGGAGAAGGACCGTCTTGATTCGTGGTTTGACGCGTTCACACTGTAAATAGTCACATTAGCACCCTTAAAATAACTATGTATAAAATTTCATACGTTGTTTAGGTTTTTAGTACTAGTTATTCAAGATCAGTTACCAATTATACGAACAAATTGCAAATAAACTGCAGAAATATAAATATGGCTTCCTCCTTTACTCCTCTGCCTTTAATTTCAAAATGAAAAGCTTTGCATACCGCGCTTTGCCGCTCGTTTTTAAATTGCCATTAAGCACCGGCTTTCGACTAACTTCGTACGACGTCGTTAATATTCGGCGGCAATTGGGTGATTCTGATTGGTGCATTTAGCTGCCTACGCGATCAATACGAAGAACTCGCGATTTTGAAAAAATTCATTCAATTGGTTCCGTTTTCTACACATATTAATATTCATTTTTTAATATTTGTTTACTAATATTTATAGACTTGGAAAGGTTCAGGTTGTGCAGTAAGTTTTGCATCGGGCTATTCTCGTTTGCCAACGAGAATATTAATGCATATTCTACTCAGCATATCCTCCTTTTTTTATTATTATTATTATACCTTTATTGGACAATCAAATATAGTTTACATATACATACATTTATACATTGAGCAATGAATCACATTTAGGATATAATTTTGCCAAGAGTACCGGTACATGATGGTACGGCATAGACATACAATATTTTGTAACGGATTTACATTTTAAACATTATATTTGGGAGTTACATTTAAGTCGCTAGGAGACAGTACATTTATACGATATAATATTTATTTTTTTTTGTCCTGAAAACTTGCTGATATAATAGGACAAGTCGGTAGCACACTTTTTGGCTTCTACGGGGCTGGCTGGCAGTGGAAAAGCGAAGGAGGCAGGGAGAATGACTGGGAAGGGCTGAGGAGGATGGCAGTGACATTTAGGATTGCTTACAATATTCACGCTTATTTCTAAGTAGAGGGATTATGCGCTGACGAATCTCCGCGGTCCGGTTCTGTATTATTTTCTGTGTTTGTTGAAATGGTGCAGTACGTTACTACTTTCTGGCTTTTAAATAGTCTTTTTGGTCCAAAGACTTGTTTTTGGAGTTTGTTTAGGTGTGAGAGTGTGCTTTTTACCATATTAATTGAATTAACATGAATTATTATCGTTGGGATTTCGGTCTCGATTGACCTCACCTGCCGCATTCTCTGGCGCTTTTGGACCTTCGAACGCGCAGCTATCTGCTTCTTTTGATGCTGTGTCGTCGACTTCACGTTTGTCGAAGAATTCGAGTTACCTGTCCCGACGTTTGAACTGGTCGACTGTTCATCTGTGAGCATTTGTTGCTTCTGTTTTTCTAGATTTTGCAATCGTTTGAACTCGGTCTTGCTTGAATCAAACACCTTACCACTAGAAGTAGTTGGCTGTTCTTGGCCGTCATTTCGCTCCACGTTACCGTTTGTAGGGTTGGCGCTGGTAGACGGAAAGTTTAGTTGTTGCTCATTAGGGAGTGGTTCCTTCATTACCGACACTCCAGGATTCAATTTTAGGACCGGCGGAGAACTACTTTTTACAGATTGTGTAGAACTAGTGGATAGTAGTTGCTGAGAAGTACTTGTGCTTGGTAAAGAATACTTATCGCTTTTGAGAACGTAACCGCCACTCAGTAGACGAGAATTGCGATTTTCTGAGGTAATCGTTTCCGTTATTGTTGTCTTCATTTTCTTTGAAGCTTCGTACGATATTAAATCATTCTGCACAGAAGTCGAGTTATTAATGACATTCCGTGATGCATTCGGAGCTAGCTCGAAGTCGCCGGTTCCGTAATATTTTTCTGGATGTGTGCGATGTCTGGGAAAGGAGCTCCGATCCCCGTATGGTTCCTGTTGCAGATACCGGAGAAGTTCCGTGCCTCTACCAAATTGTCTCCCAGTGTCACACTTTTCCCAATCTTGAGGCGCTTTTTGTGGATCATTTATAATCTCTGTATTATCGTGAAGGTTTTTCTCCACCTTGCCTTCCAAAAGCGTACGCAAAATTTGTGAATTCGGATTGATGTCGTTATTCGTCCTTGGCCTCTTTGGCAACCTGTATAATGTCACCTCCTTGTCCATTGCGAGGATCTCCATAACCTTGTTGGGTTTATCACAAGATATCATTGCATCTGACGATGTGTATGAGTGCATATCAAGCAGTTTTTCTTTCTCCAGTTTCTCCGCGGCGGTTACAATACCGAGGAACTGCACGTCGTTGTCGACGTCTTCGTCGTTCAAGTTAGCTGTCGCGGTGCAATTATCGTTATCCGTCTCGGAACTCGGTCCCTCAGTTTTGATGGGTTCTGGAGTAGATTTTTCAGAGACAGAATTCGTCGTACCATCCGGGGACTTGGAAGTTCCTGCCTTAGGTTGAGTGTTACACGTTGTCTCCTTCATTTTGTCCTTGTCCTTGTCTTCTTCCTTAGTCTGATTCTGAGTAGAATCTTCGTTTTCGTTCCGCAAATCCTCGATATCGTGAGAATATTGGACTCTGAACGTACAAAAATAATAAAAGATAAAGATATAAAGACATAATATAAGTAAAAATTGAGTCTTGTAAATGTATTAAGTGAACCATACCTTTCCCGATAACTCTTGAGGAATGACTTATGATTCGTGTTCATGTACGCTACATTCTTATATTTGAGCTGCATGTGTGTGAAATATCGACACATGCTGCAAACGTAAGTACCGTTCTCCAGAATAAGAGGAATCCGTTGTTCTTGGTGCAACTGATTTAATTTGTCAGTCTCCGCATCAGCTAGTTGATAAATGTGATGTCTCGTTAACTTAATTTTGCATAACGCACAGGTCAAGACTCGTTCGATCATTGAGTGATGGCTGTCGCAGAACGACATGGACGTGTGTTGACTCGATTCCCAATCAATGTCCATCTGTATAGAAAACATATTTATTACAGATTGTATAAAAAATAATAATGTAACTGTAGGTTTGAAAGTTTGAAAAAAATTGGATTTTAGACTTCAGGTTGCGTTACTTTTTTAGCAACTTATACCGATACGCTAACCTGTTTTTGCAGACCAGCTTTTATCTTGTGCAAACATTGACGTTTGACACGATGTCGCGCACCGTCTCTACATTCGCGGACTGAGCAATTGGACATCATGAGTTGTCTGCGTTTTTTCTGTGGATTCGTTTGCATATTTGTTGGACTTGTATATGCCTAAACAACAAGAAACAATAAGATTACATAATCAAAGATCGATTAAACGATATTGAAAATTTTGAGGATCAAGCTCCCACCTTTCTGTCTACATGACGGTAGCAAGCATCACATAAGCAAGAATCCATAGTCAGATGTCTTTCTATGTTTAAAATCATTTGGCGTCTGTCGTCGGACTTCATTTGAGCTAGATGCATCGGCGTCTCCAAAGGTCGGAATTTTCCAAAGCAGTAACGACAGGCGTCCGCGCACAAGCGTCCAGGATGAATAGAGAAAGAGGAGGACTTCTCTGGAATAACAAGAGACTGACGATCCTTTGGCGCTGTGTCTTCGTTATCTTCATCTGTTGTAACAAAACAATAAGTAACCCACAATTATTACAGAGCCATACAACATTAAATGTAATGTTCTAATTCAATACTTTGATGAAGCAAGGTCAA